>CM055899.1:75254573-75527073 GCA_029582155.1 Panopea generosa
GTACATGTGCGCGGAGTTGCACGTGACAGCCGGATGAATCGTTTCATTACTGTTCACAGCCGCCGAACGTCGTTTTCTGAAATATATTTTTTTATAATAAGCGATAAAATTGAAAATAGTCAGCATAGTTAAATAATCAGTTGTTTTCACAAACTTTTTACTTTCTTTAGTTTATTATCATTTATTCTAAGGTACACTCTTATCAATGCCGGATTAAATAAGTCGTGAATGATGGACAGCTTTTTTTAATTTGGATATCAGATCCCTCGGGAGACGCAAAATAAAATTATCTTTAAAAGGCTCCTTAGAGACGTGAAACATGTCGCACAAACTCTTAACACTGTATGTATTGTGAAAGTATTTTAGGAGCAAAACATATGTCCAGCAAAGAATATATTTCATACAGATATGTTTTATATGTCATAATAAACAATAATACAAACTTAACAGGTGAAAACAGAATAAAATGTCATTCAGTAGTTCATTAGTAATCTTATGTACAGTCAAATTACAGGCCAATACAATAATTGTGAATTCAATAACATCAGTGTGGATACGCACATTATTGACATAAATACTGTATTTTGGCCATTTTTGACTGGTGACCCCAGTTTACTTTCATAATAGATTACTAATGAACTAGTGAATGGATTTTCATTCTCTTTTCGCTAGTTTAAGTTCGAATTTTTGTTTATTTTTTATCATTTTATAACCAAAAATACCCTAATTGTTCAGAACTATTTAATATACATGTATCAGCAATCACATATTTGATATTTTATCTTGTTACACAAGTATTCAAACTAACTAAAATATTGATTAATTTAGAGACACATATATATATATATATATATATATATATATCCACACATATTTCCAATTTGGTGTATACTTTTTAGCATATTACCAAGGATCAAAATGTTTATATTATTAGCTTCATATCACAGAAATCATTTAAAATATAAAATATGTATCACAGCGATAAATCCACATTAATAATACTAAAATACTAAATTCTTAGCTTTTAAAATTGAGTTAATAAAAATAAATTTACATTCCTCTGAACTTTTCATTTGTTAGAATGGAAATTTCTCCCCCAACGCTACCGCACAATTACATGTATTTGTGTAATACTGTATTGTTGATTTTACTATGGAATCTTCTGGTTTTTACGTCTCGCTATACAGTTGTACCTTTTTTGCAACGGAAACGATTATTTGCACGTTAAAAAGATCATATGTAATTTTGTTTGAACAAGTCGATAATCCAATCAGTGATCGTTATTGTCTTGAGTCGCCATTGTCCTTAGGTAAGCGAACGGTCTCTAAATAAACACTACATTGTATTACATTGTATTTACTTGGACAAACAACGCCACGTGGCAAGTGGACGGAGCGATAGTCAATCTCGCATCAGGTCAAATTGGCATTTGGTTTCAACATATTTTATTTATACGTTATGTACAGTATTTTTCACAACATACATAGAAAAGGGATTGAAACGAAAGAAAATGATTCTTATATAGTTTATCTCCTTAAAATTGATATTGATATTTCTTTACGGTATAACGATTACATTACATGGAAATAATAAAGTTGTTAATGTTTTCGTGGAATGGGATACAGCACCAAAGAAAGGTTGAAATAAGTTATACACACATATCCCTATCTTCGAGTTCAAAACGGGAAGACTTTCTATTGTATTGCATTGTATTTACTTGGACAAAAACGATATTTGAGAGTCGCGTCAGATTAATTGTACAAGTGGATTTATCTAATGTAGATTGTTGTATAAAGCGGACTTAACAATTATACATGTTGGTGTATAATCAGCGATTTAATTTACACCGTTTTCGTGTCTCTGACGACTACGGACTTTGACAATTTATATAAACACGTGTTTAACATATTTTTGCGCATATGTATTTTGTTATAAAAAACATGATGTTGTGTTCGCAGTTGTCGGAGTAACAGATGTTATGCCCGCAGCTGTCGTAGTAACAGATGTTGTGCTCGCAGTAACAGGTGGTATGCTCGCAGTTGTCGTAGTAACTGATTTGTCTATAATAAAATGATAGATGTTATTTTATGTAAAATCAATACGATATAAGTATTAACAATATATTATATTGCCTTATGCACTTCAACGGCTGCTTGGCTTAGTTGTGTTGTTTCTTGAATAAAGATCTTATTACACAGTTGAATTTTGTTCTTTGTTCTATATAAAATAAAGTTTGCTACACAGTTGAATTTTGTTCTTTGTTCAATATAAAATAAGGTCGAGCTACACAGATAAATTTTGTTCTTTGGTTTTGTAAAATAAGATCTAGGATATCCATAGTAAAAAAAACAACAGCACATATAATTTATTTCAAACGCATTTTTTCATAGCAGGGATGTATCCGCATATAAATAAGCACAATAACCGGTAGGTTGACTAGCTTGGATTTTTTAAAGACAGTGCAGTCACACCCTAAGAAGAGTTTGAAAAATAAGTCCTCAAATGCTCATAAATACATGTTTCTGTTAGAATCCTATAAACGTCACGTATTTAACACAAGTGATGTCTTACTGCAGTATATGCTATGCCAGCTTTTGCTTTACTCATATGCAGCAATAAATCACAGCCTCTATGAATTATTTTGAAAATATTTCAAACCAAATTACAGAGGACTTTTTTTAACGTAAGAATCTTGTTACCGTGACAAAAATGGCACAACTGTATAGTGATACCTAAAATACCGTGTGATGGGGGGGGGGGGGGGGGGGGGGCGCCATTGCTATTTTGAGTATATGCGTTCTTATAGGGTGTTTGGCAGATCGCTTTGTGCATTTTTACTGTAACATATGTTATAACGATAATGCAAGTTACAATCTTATACCATGTATTGCTCTGAAAAGAAACAATTTATTTGCGTTTGAGCAAATCGAATTAGAAAAAAAAACTGCATAATAAAATGCGATTTAATAAAAATGCTTTTTTAGAAATGAAAATTATTATGACACGTCTCTTCCAGATAAAGTCGATTTAAATTTGATAAACAACAAACGTGTAAAACTTAATATTTAAAAAATCAGTTTATTCAAATTGATCAAAATATTATTGAAAATGTATAAAATTCATAATATTATTGTGAATTTATTATAATTATACTTAAAATTAAACTCATTCAAATATACCCGTCTGAAGCTACTCTAATAAAATCACTATGAATGATTCAATAAGGTGGTAAAGTCAATCATGGGTCAACTGTACCTTTCATTTTGCAGACGAAAGGCATTTTTCTGCTACAGGTGTAATCATTCAGAGTTCCATTAAATCCACGCTCCAAGCTGATTAATACACAGTCATCGCCATCGCTATAATATTCATTTAGTACACCGTTGTCATCCGGGTTACCTGTAATAAAATTTGCCCTGATAACCGGTGCTCTCCTTTGCTTCGGTCCTTGGCATTGACAGCGTTTTTGTAGAGTAAGTAAGTGAGTGGGTGGTGGTCTGGCTGACTGGCTGGCTGACAGGCAGGCAGGCAGGCAGGCAGGACTAACCTTTCTTCCACAGATACTTGTCAATGTCCATGACATAGTTGTTTGTCCATTTCCATGTGTCTTCACCATTGCCTTACGAAGCCCCGACCCACGCGCCTACATTTGCGTTCACCAAACCAGAAAGGACAGTTTCTTCAAATAAAACATGAAAAAAAACGAATAATCACATATGCTACGGAAAGTACTAGTAAATGAATGGCTAACATGAGAGCTTTTTTAAATAAAGCCAGTGATTTCTTTATTCAAGATGTATAGGTAATTTATCGTTAAGTGTCTTCCGTGGCCCAGTAGTCTAAAGCGCCGTCTCAAGATAACTTACTCCTCGCCGCTAAGGTAGTAGGTTCGAGTCTCGTTTATTCCAAATAACTTTGTGTGATAAAGTTTGCCAGTTAATTGCGGAAGGAAGGTGGTTCTACTCAGATTCATTCTCCACCAATAAAACTGGATATGCCATAAATAAACTTAAAAGTGTTGAAAGTGGCGTTAGGCTTCATTAAAAAAAAAAAACATGCATAGATAGGAATGTAATACACTTTTACTGTTTACTTTACACGTACTACATCATATTTTAACCACTGAAATAAAACGTTACGCATGCTTAAATAAAAAAACAAATAGTTTTAGGCGGTGATAACACGTTGTCGTTGTCCGATGTTTTTAATTTAGTTTCAAAATAACAAAAATCCTTAAAACATCTTAAGGTGTAACCCAACCATTGATTTTTATTCTTTTTTCTATAGTAAAGAATAAAAGTTTGAAGGCTTGTCATTCATAGAGAGACCCAAAGGAAAGAAGTGAAACTTACATTTTGCTGTTTGTCAGACTCTGCACTATCAAAATATGATGAGAATGTAGGAGTTGTGTCATATAAGAGATTTTTTTCTGCTCAGTGTGTATTCTGTTGACAAAGTAAAGGTAGACTTCCAAAATCATGTATTCATACTCCATTTCCAAGCATCATTTTTTTTTCTAAATTCACAATTCAAACATGACAATGCTGTCAAAATGTTCAAAATACATCAATAATACCATTCAAATAAAAAAATGGACATTAAAATAAGAAAAATGCATTTTTAAAGAAGAAACGAAGATTATTTATTACCGCCATTATGTGACTACCCCACGGAAGTACCTCCTTTCTCCAATGGTTTGCTATGCCATAAAACAACTTTGAATACGTCGTGTTCGATGTGTACACGAAATGCACGAGTATTTAGCAACCACGAGCATGCCTCGTAGACAAAGAGCATTAATCAGACAGGACGAAAGCATATATCAGAAAATGATTCCATGGATATTACTCACTGGTTATAAACATTTGCTCACCAATCTTTAGGTGAATATTTGTAGACCTTGTAACAATAACCAGTAGTAGTATACGGCACCCAGCCTTCGTCACAGCATAGTAATAGACCTAAAACAGAAAATGTGAAAACCAAAATATGATTCTTCGAGTTGCTAATTTGTCTGACTAATTTCGACTTTATATATTTGTATTCATTCAAACAGTATTTCTAAAGTCGAGATTTCGTTTCAAGCTACCTCTTCAATTTAAATATCGATTTTGACACGTTTTGATGAATTTGACATACTAAACCAATCAGATTTTATTTATTATATAAATGTTAATGAGATGCTTTTATCAATTTTTATAATTATTTTATTTAAGACATTGATAGTACCGTTTTCTGATATCCTCCCATTAACTTTTAACTTTACGTTTTTTCTACTATATGATCTTAAAATGAGCAACATAATAAAAATGGATAACACGTCAAATGTTTATCGTTGAAAAATACACTGAGAACTAAGTTTTCTTCTACATACTCTTACTTTAGGAAATATTAGCCATACCAAAAGCACTTTTATATGTCTTTTAACGAAAACATATAAAAACATATGTAGCCGGGGTTGGAAAATATGAAATAACAATTCCATGGTTCTTTTTATATTTTGCAGTTTTATTACAGGATACTCGGGGTCAAAGAGCCAGTAATACATAATATAACATTCAGATACACAATAAAACAAAAAGAACATTACACAATACTTCACAATACAAATAACAGTATGTCAATATTAACGGGGCTTTTTAAAATAAATAAAAACAATATCACAGATCTTACCAGGATATTCCGATCAAATAAATATATAAAACTTTGCAGTTTTATTATGATTGTCTGGAGTATATATAAATATACATGTACTATTTGGATGGATTCAAGTGTCTTTGTCGATGTCTAGAGAAAGAATGCTGTAGATTGTTAGTTTGGGGATAAGGATATGCGTGCGGTGCTGGGTGTGACCTAACTTGCATCACTCACTTGTCAATCATTGTCACTCCCAAACTAACTACTAACTGACATTGCTCACTTGCCAATCTGTCATTCCCAAGTAACTGAGTTCTCATATATACAAAACAAAACAACATGTACAATAAACCAGTTTGGATTTACTATTCTGTACTATACAAGTAATTAATTGTTTCCCAATTAGTACTTGTATGACTTTCATGTATAAATTTGATGATTTAATTATAGGTTAAGACAGTGTTGTCTCCTTTTAACCATAAAATGCCCGAACTATAAAAGTAACACTGGGTGACACAAATAATTTTGGATAATATCTTTTTAAAATTACAGAATTCTTTTGACCATGGTAACCATTTTCAGATGTATAAAGAAGTTCAAAGGTTAGCGTGTATGATAGAGTAATTCATTACGATTATGTTTACATGTGACGGCACCAGAAAGTATTGGGTGTAATGATGAAAGTGAGAATATTAGGATAAAACGCTATAAATGTCTTATAAATATAACTAATCAAAATCGATAAAAAGCATCTCTTTATCATTAGTAAATATAATCCGAATCGTTTAGTATGTCAAATCTACCAACTTGAAACGTGACAAAATGGACATTTAAATTGGAGTGGTAAACTTGAAATGGAATCCCCATTCTTAAAATAGTTAGCACTAAAATACTGTGTGATGACTTTCACATCGTCATTCTGACTCTTTCTAAGATGAAACAATTTTTACTACGCGAAAACTTGTATAACGAATCAAGTTGAAATCAAAATGAAATCACGTGTCTCATCTTATACGTCACAAAATGTGTTTCAATTTTAAGCGGGAAATCTATGTTGGTCTGATTAGTTTGGCGCGTAGTCCAAGTTAGGATATTTTGGCATGTTTTAATAGATATCCTCTTGGCAATACGGGACCAGTGAGTATATATAAACATGATACATGTATAAAAGAAAAATCGTTTAGCCAAATATAAAAGTTTGACATAATAATTCCCTTTAAGTTCAAAAATAACTAAATACATAAATATGACTGAAAATAAAACACAAACAGTTTCAACTCTAACCATAAAATACTTCAATGAAAATAATGATTTCCGATAAAAAAAAATCACAAACTTCAAAGTTTTATGAATCTTAATAAGACAGTTCTGTTTTTGTACATAGAGATGTTAATAAAGAGATGTAATAAAGTATTACATAAAAACAATTACCAAAAAGAGTTGCATGTATCAATTTCCATAGAATTGTCATAGTTACATGAAATATGTCAGCTCCGCTAAAGTACATCACATAAGTATATGGTGTAGTGTAAATATGTGTGTATAGCAGTTTCACACTTGTCGTATATCGTGCCGTGTCGTGATTCAGTGAAAATTATAACAATAGCCATTGTTGTTACTATTGCTAGAAATAGTTTCATATTAACGGTGTATGTAAATACAGGAAATCCGGGAGTTCAGAATACACTAAACAAAAGAATTAAACACTTATGTATATACAATAAAATGTTTATATCATTTACTAAGGTCTCGTCATAGTATAAACACATAACATTAAGAGTATATGATAACAATAACACATATACCATGTCATTCTATAAGAATTATAAGACATTATTATATATCATCATGAATGCTTCAATCTTATTGGTTGAAATCCGAACTAATCAGGTCAAATAAAATAAACTATTGACCACTTATTCCTTCAAAAATAACTTTTTGACCATTTATTCCTTCAAAAATGAATAGTTAAAACGAAATGTTTTTCCGTTCTCATGCTGATAGTTCATTTGCTCTACTCGATACAACAACAGTTAAACTGAACTGCGTCTCGGTCAATAGTTTCCTGCTTTGGGTCAATAGTAATTTTCCTTGGATAAATAAGTTTAACCATTGACTGCTTAAAAGGTAGTTAGTTGTATACTATTAAAACAAATTATATCACATTGTCAATATCGCTGTTACGGGGTAAAACAACATTTACAAAATTCATTACGTATGTCAACGTATATGGGACATTTAAAATCACGTGGTATTCATCTTCAAAATAGACATATTATATACTCCTTCAAATCTGCCTGTTTCAATCTTCAAAGATGCCACCCCGCATCTTTACTTAGCAAAAAACAGACCTGTGCGATTTTGGCAAAATAATTTCGCTCAGTAACAAATTCTTGTTCCAACAGCTTAAACTTATTATCACACGTACCATTAATGCCAGTAGCTCTCGATATGCTTCCAATCCAATCATTTAGATACTCTGTATGTATCGCTAGAACTCACATTTTTGCACCATGAACTGAAGATATATACTTGACATTATTAAACATATTTAAGTTGTTGGCTTGAAGGAACAATTTTATTCTAAAGAACCAATTTGTCCTTGACTAAGTTGCTTCAGATACACAAAAAATATATATTCGTTTGTTCACATGGTCGTTTGACATATAACACAACGGGACAGTGTAAACACCTAACCCTTTTCACTAATAGCCGCTGCATATGGAGTGTATTTTCTTTCCAACCCTAACAAGAATGACATCTATCCAAGAAAAGGACTTTTCACCCCATTTTGCAGCCCTTTATGCAACGACTGGCCAAACCATACTGTCATATAATTTTGTATAAAACTGTATAGGGCATACCACCTAGAAATTTATATTTGGTTATAAGAAAGGTGAGTGCTCTCCCTTTTGACTGTGAAACCAAGTTTGCCACTACATCATAATCTAAAAACTCGGTCAATGTTGAACAGATGTAAACATATCTTTTTTTCTGTTTGAATATACGACATTTATACGACATTTAAAACTGAAAGAGGTACGTTCTGTAGCATGGTGTCTTAAACGAACAACCTTACATTTATCATTATTTATGATCGTATAATTGTTACCACACCAGGAACTTAATAAATTAAGCATATTCTGAATATGAACTTCACTTTCAGCAAGCAGAATAACATATAACAATATACATATTGCTAAATCATAAACATATTAAATAAACGTGGCTGTAAGGAACAGTCCTATGTCAACTCAACGTAAACATCAAACCAGTCAGTACAAAAAAAAACATTAATTCTAACACACGACGAATCAATACTGTATAGGGATTTTACTTCTTTAAACATCTGTATATGAATGTGTATATGAGTATGTATATATTATAATCAATAGGGACAAAACCTGATGTAAAACACACATTAAACAAAATGTGTAGAAGCGAAATAGCAACATTATTTTTTTAAAACCCCACTTGGTATATTATCAAAACCACACGCTTTACATTTTTTAGCATTAGACATTGCTTTTTTAGCTTCAGGTAAAGTAATGACGGTTCTGCAATATTAAGTTCGTTGTTTCCAGAAAAATATTTTCGCTATGTATATAACTATATAGTATTACCTTAAAAACATATCCATAAACTATTTTTCCATTTATTTAAAACATCGTTTATATCAATAGAATGAGTTCCATCGACCAAACCTTTTGCGAAGATACTCAAACTTTTCCGAAAGTTTTCCAAATTATTTCGATCGATCAACAAAGCATTTTGTTTATTGTACCAATGTAATCTCTTGTTCTTAAATTTGCTTTCGTTTAACTACTACTACTACTACTACTACTGTTATATTTGTTCCAGATTTTTTTTTAAGCCAATCACAAATTGTTCCACAAATATGTTAAAGTACCATTCCAAAATGGCTTTTCACATTTACGTTTTTATAAGACCTCCCTCCTAAGAGTATATTTAGTTTCCATGGTAATTTTCAAATCATCTTCATACTGCATATACTTTGAGGATATGAGATCTGGGGCCGTATTCACCAACCATTCTTGAGATTATTCATAGACTTCGGCTTAAAAATACAAATTTCAACCTTATTATTAATTTTGATAGAAATGTAGGTTATATGAATGATAATGAATACTATAATAATAAAAATAATATAAAAATAATACTGTAGTATAATAATAATAATAATAATAATAATCTTACAGCGCATGTTAGGAGCAAAGCAAAACAACTATAGCTCCGCCGTCACATTAATAAACCGCTGCTGAATGTACAGATGACTAGAAAGACCATCCTGAAATAGGCAAAAATAGAAAAACACACCATAATAATATGACCCCGGCTTGAAAATACAAATTTCAACCTTAGATATCAAGTTTACCATGACAGATAGAATAATTGTGAAAGTTTATTTGGCTATATATTAGGTGTCCCTACATGCTAATAAATTAAGGTCTCAAAAATTATCTCTAAGTTTGTTTTTCAAAAGTCATTCTAGAGTTCCAAGTTTAATAATACTTTTAAGAATGGTTGGTGAATACCATCCCCAAGTTATTACTAATAAAGTTAATTACACGTTATATAAAACTCCAAACTTCGTTAAATTTCGTTTACATATATGGTGAATAAAACGGTGACAAGAAGCAATATGAACACTTAATAGGGATTGTAACAAACACATACACAGGTACGTTAGATAACGTTAAACATATAACGGGCTATGACAAGAGCTAGATAATATTACTCTTATATGTAAGCTAACAAAAGCTAGATAAAGCTAGATAAAACTGTAAGCTTATATAACATACATAGGGATTATAAGAATAGTTTCACATATTACTCATATAGAGTATGCACTCTTACAGTAAGCGGACGATATTCTGTATGTTTAAATCACTCGAGGTAGAAATGGATAATCCAACTTTTACATTGTATTACACTGTATTTTCTTGGACAAACAATGCAACGAGGCCAGTGGGTGGAGCGATAGTCGCTCTGGCGTCAGGTATTTTATTTGTTAATCATGGATAACTTACTATCCCTGTTCTGTTCTTGCTAGAAAAAAATAAAGTAGACATGTTTTTGTTTACTGAACATACGCCTCTCACAACAGCTTGGGGACATACAAATGACGTTAAACATACTCTTAGAATCGTTTTATTTTTAGATGTTTTATCAAATATAAACTTTTTTTCTAGGTCCTAAATTGCCGATAGGGTGCCTTATCATTATCACTTACCTGTCACTGCTACGGTCGCCGGTTCGAGTCCTGCTTGCTCCAAATATTTTATGTGTGAAATTTTGTGGAAGGACAGTGGTTCTACTGAGATTCACTTTGATATGCCATACGTACCATGAAATGTGTTGAAAAGGGCGTTAAACTCTATTCAAAAAAGAAAAACGTTTTTTATACGACATTTTTGCTTCCAACGAGTACCAAAAGTAACATAACGTGACTTCCCTTGTACCCTCATATTGGTATCGTGCTATAACATGACTTAAATAACGACAGTGATGTTATGTAAGTATATATTCAAATATGTGTTTCTACATCAAATAAAAATCTTAACATATGCCATTTTAATTTTAAGCTACGTTTTATTCATGTAAATAATTGAACTTCTATAACAAAACTAATAATTTCTAGAAAATAGACGCAAAGGGAAGTAACAACGTTTGTCTTAAACTATCATGATTTATCGTTTGGTACAAAGAGCATTTCACGGTGGTTAGGCTGCAAGTTTTAACAATATAAGTAACTGAGACAAATTAAATTATTCTTAAGTGTATGATATGTACAGGTAATTGACCTGACACGGATTGTCAATCAGACAAGCCGATAGTCCAATCAGCGATCGATATTGGTTGTTACTACCATTTTCCTTTGACAATACACTCCCTAGTCAGCGGATGATTTTCACTATGTTTAAATCACCTGAGGAAGAGAATCGAACTTTTACATTGTATTGCATTGAATTTACTTGGACAAATATTGCCACGTGACCAGTGGGTGAAGCGATAGTCTGCTCTGGCGTCAATTATTTAATTTGTCAATTATGGATACCTTACTATCACTGTTCCGTTTTTGCTAAAAAATAAAGTAAACATTTTGTTGTTTATTGAGTGTTTATTGAAGTTGTTGTTCTCTACTTCATCACCTTTTACCATAATGTGTTTCTGTTTGGACTAATGACTTCTACAGAGTCTGCTTCGATGTATTCAGAATTGTCTTGTGAAACCCGTTAACTTCGGTTTTGGGGTTGGTTTAGGCTTTAACTTAACTGCCATTTGTGATTTAGCCTGTGGTTGTACTTTTTCTTTAGTGTTACCAGTTTTGGGACTCATCGTGTTGTTCACACGTTTCGCGCCGTTTATTAAACTCTTAACTTATTTAGATTTATGACACTCTTGCGGCATTTCGCTTTTCTTTTGAAACATTGATTTTTTAACAAATATCATTGGCCGTTTTCCGTTAGAGGTGGGCATTTTGTCATTTCCAACTTCAAAATCAACATACCCGGATTTCGTCATCTCAAGTCTGTTTTTATTTGATTGATACTTTGGGCAAAGGATGTTAGTGTTAGTGGTGTTAGATATTGCTTGTCCAGGTTTAGCTCGTTGATTATTTTCAGTTTCTCCTTCCGCTATATTTATTGGTTTGTTTGGAACTTTTATGTCACAGTATGACGGTCGATGCCTGTAACACCGTGACTGCTGTTACACACGTCGGGAATGCTATAAATACCACTTTGCTCATTCGATATCGCGTCATAATAATTCTCTGTTTCGCCTGCAGTATCCATGTCTTCGTACGCGTGTTCGGTGTTGTAGGTAACAGCTGGACGGGTAGTCTCGTAGTTGTTAACAGCCGAACGTCGTCTGCTGAGATAAAAAAACATGTTTACTTATAAGTAAAAAAGAACTGAAGGTAAATGTTAAAAGTATCTTCCATGGGTTTGAAGTTCGGATTGGAAATTCCGTCCCATGTGATAATTGGCACGAGGCTTTTCCCTTTGCCTCGTTATCGCCAAAAACAAATAATGGACGGAATTTTCAATTCATACTTTGATTGTTACTACCAAACAGTTATATCGAGGGACAAAATTTTAAAGACGCATCGAAAACCCTATAAAAGATACTTATTAATGAATGGCGTAACGTCACAGCACCAGGAACTTGTAGCGCGAGGATTTTATGAATGTCGTTACGTCATAGCGCGAGTGGAGTAGGTTAAGCGTGTGTATGGTGCGCTGGATAAAAAAAGGTACCATGCATAAAAACGCAGATATCCTTTTCATGTATGCAAGAACATTTTTTCCCTGTTTATTTATTTATTCAAAGTTAAAATCTCACAGAACAGTCTTTTAAATGAAACTTTTTTAACAAAAACAGAAATATATCCAACAAAATACAATTGCTTTTTGCATATGATGAAAATAGCAATGTTGGTAGAGAAGCCATCTTTTTCATAAATTATACTATCTAAGTCTTATTAATATTTCTTACAATAATTCATATATAGTTTTCTTGTGTTTAGTAATCATAATGTGTATCTTTAATACTTCCTTCTTGATGTTTTAAATGTTATGAAATTCGTCTTCAATGTCATCACTACAAGGGGTACAAACTCTAATATCATGTAAAACCTGATTTCACTGTCCAGTTTCAATTGGTAATTTATGGTTTCTAGTTTCTTTAATAGTTTATTTGATGTATCTATAAAGTACATGCACCTTCCAATTCAAGTTTTGTATTTCTTCGTCAAAATATTGAGTAGCGCTATTAAAATATGCATACGAACATTAACATGCATATGTATTTATTCTATATAGCTCAAATGTTCTTTCTTATTGAAGTTAAGATTTCAAGGAAATTGCTTTGATACTTTTTGATAGGTATCAAGATTTGTTTCTGTCATCTGTAGTTTCACAAATTGTACCAGTGGCATCATCGTAT
This sequence comes from Panopea generosa, assembly GCA_029582155.1. Classification (NCBI taxonomy): domain Eukaryota; kingdom Metazoa; phylum Mollusca; class Bivalvia; order Adapedonta; family Hiatellidae; genus Panopea; species Panopea generosa. The sequence continues at coordinate 75,268,182 of CM055899.1, forward strand.
TACAAAGAAAAAAAATTCAAGAGTATTACATCATAAACAAATTCACGTTACTTTCCTAGATATGAGCCCCGGTTAAATGTTGTCTTAAAAATAACTCACACAAATCATTCAGATAGAAAGAGAACAATAACGGTGAAACATTTTCTCCTTGCCTTACACTTTAATTATGTATACAACAGTCAGACTGTATAGTCAGTCGTACGGTCACACAAAATTTAATTCCGTTGTATATATTTATTATAACGTTTAATAGTTGTTTGTTCATAATCATCAGCAAACTTTGATAATTAAGCGTTTAGAATTGGTGTTTATAATTTTCCAAGATAACTTAATAGAGTTAATGGTCTATTATGTTCTGGTTTATTTAAGATTCTGGAGCAATACCAGTGTTAAGAACAAGGTTAAACAGTTTACAGTTTATATTTTCATAACTGGAATCTTAAATAAACAAGAAAATTATAGACTATTAACTCTATTTTATCTTGGATAATTGTTAACTCCAATTCTAAATGCTTGTTTATCAAAGTTGACTGATGGAACAGACAGGCAGAACATATGAAATACTAACGTGTATTCGCACCTTTCGATGTTGTGTATCCATCCAGATTCCCACTTGTCCCCCCATTTAGTATAAACAAATTAATATTACATTGTTAAAAAGAAAAAGTAATCTGTATTTTAAAGACAACGTATGCCTCATATAAGCCACTCATTTTCGAGCTGGAATTCTTTTTTTTGAAAACGTCAATATCAATATTTATTTACTCTTCTTCTAGAATTAAAATCACCAAAACACGCACTTTTTTTTCATATTTGCCAAAAAAAAAAAGAATCAAATTAATTTTGTAGTTAAGAATACGCATGCGTAGATTTTAAGAACCATGGCTTACTTGGCAAATATGATGACACCGAGAGCTATGCCAGCTTTAATCAGCACCACCAGGGCGAGTAGTACAGGCAGGACGGCAGACATTGTGGTCACGTGCTCAGTCCCAGCACCCACAGCCATCGTGTACGCCGTTGTCATAGTAACGGGTGATGTATCTAAAATAAAACGGTCGGTGTTATCCTTAGTAAAATCATTTCGATATTGAATGCATTGTGTCGATAAAAAAATATAACGATGATAAGTATACAAGTAAATTTATCTAATACGATATGTCAAGGCCGTCAACCTCTGGCAATTGTGGACGTTTGCGTTTGCTTCAGTCCCTTCATATAATACTTTATTTTATTAAATTAAGAAAGTACACTATTTCTACAAGCTAGTCACTCTAATCACCTCGGCCTTTATTCTACGCAATATGGGGGATACGGAAATACCCGATGTTTCACGATTGCAAGCTAGTGTCGGATATCTTCCTCATATAAAAACGACCGCCATATACTAGTAACTGCGTTGGTTTTTCGTGCTGTTTATTTGATATAAAAGAAAGCCACATATGTAAGAGTATTTAATATGCACTTTAAACATCAATTTAACTATAAGGTTCGTTTCAACTACATTTTATGATATAATAATCATAACGTTTAATATAATAAGCAGGAATATGAATTATAAAGCGTCTATTTCAACGAAAACGATTTAATCATGAAAAATAATACATGTGTTAAACTTAAACAATTAGCTGATTTGAATGCCTTCTATATCATGGCGAATATCATATTGAAATATTTAGAGTTTACATGTGGTTTATAAAGTTAATGTAAGTCATTAATAATAATATTTAAAAATTGTTTGATTTAAACAGATATTGTAAAGTTTCTGATTTTAAATAAATGTCATTTTCATAAATATGCATGCAACGATTTTAATTTTAAATTCCCATGCATGAGTCAATCAAGGGTCAACCATACCTTTCACTTCATAGACGAATGGCATTTTTCTTCTACAGATGAATTATTGAGTGTTCCATTGGAACTACTTTCCAAACTAATTAAAACACAATTATCGCTGCTGGGCAAACCTTAAAAAATGACACCGTTGTTGTCTTGGTTACCTAAAATAAAGTTTATGAAGGACCATTAGAAAATGGTTTCAGTAAAGAAAATATGATTTTACGATACACCTACTATTCATGAGGGATATGTTAGACGACCTGAACGCTTAACTGACATTTAGAAACATTTGTTTTAAACTTATTATTTTACTTCCATTGTGAAAGAAATTCTTACAACTGACCTGACACGAGAACAGCTATCGCTCCGCCCACTGGCCACGTGGCATTGTTTGTCCAAGTAAATACAATGTAGTGTTTACTTAGACATATAATGTTTGTCTAAGGAAAATGGAAAATTTTAACCAATATCGATAGCTGATTGGATCATTTACTTGTGTGATTGACAGCCTGCGTCAGGCCATTTAAGACAAGTCCCTTGGGAAAACCAGTACTAAGCGGATGTGGATAAATGTCTTGCTCAAGGACACCACACATGGCCGATTATGGGTCGATGTTCTACCACTAGATCACGCGCTCCACAAGAAGCCCTTATAGACATAACATTTGGTTCCACGAAGAAAGTAAACCTATATAAACCATCAGAGATGACTCGGTTTATACGAAACACTACCCGATAAAATGATCCCATTTGAAACACAGATTGCGTACAAGAAAATAAAAAAAACAGACAAGGTTTTATTGAATCTGTTCATGATAAATATTGAAATATACAACAACCGCATATTGCCTACGCCAGTAAACAAACGAACAACTAAGACGAAACGACGAACTTCTTTAGTTGTCATATAAACACAATGTATAATACAAAACAAATGGTGGAGAGATAATCAAGGGAGATAACACTTCCAAGCCAATCCTAATAGACTATATAGCAGTATTTTTGTATTTTTCGTGAGCACTGAATATAATTCGGGACTTAACAAGTATGAGAGTGTAGGTATCTTTGTCACAAATCTCCAATAAATTAACTGTCTTCTGAGTCAGGTTTTATGCCAAAGTCATAACCATGCAGAGTTCGTTATCAAGTTTTGCCGTCTTGATCACCGCCAAAATGATCATACGCGACAGGGACTACTTTTCATTCGCCGAATTTCTTCTTTTTTTCATGTAATTTATATATCAAACAAATCAAACAATAACAATATAGTGCGGATCTTTTTTTGCAATATGGCATTTTTAAAATATTACATAAAATAAACCAAAAGCTATAGTAATATCAATCAAAGTAGGAAACCGTAATACTATGAATATTTAATAAAACCCGGCTATCAATATTTTAGGGACTTTGCCTATATATGTTTTGTTGTATACAGAATGTGCAGCATCAACGGGTCAGTTACATGTACTGTTGATCTATTTTAAAGTAAGACAAACCTTTCTTCCACTAATAAAAGTCGATGTCCATGACGGAGTTGTCTGTCCATCTCCATGTGAAACGACTATCTTGTGAAGCTCCAATCCATGCACCTACGTGCGCATTCACCAGGCCGGACAAAAGATCTGGAAATACAACAGGAAGAAAATAATAACAATAATAGTGTTAATAATCCCGGGGCGGTAAAGAATTGTAAGACTGCTTACAGTCCACCAGGAGCCGGGCCCGGTTGGCTCAGTCGGTAGCATATCTGACTATCAATCCAGGGGTCGTGAGTTTGAATCCCCGCCCGGCAATACATTCTCTTTGATGATTGATATAAGACATTGGGTCTTATTGTCGTTCGTCTCTAACCACTGATTTAAATGGGAAAGTTATCAGTTACTTGAGGAGATGGGTGTGCTCGAGTACTGGTTAACCTTCTAGGATACCAGGGCATTTTGAGAAAACTCAGTCATACATCAAAACAAGGATTAATTAGCTCACTGTTCACAAACAACTGCTCTTGAAAATCAGCTAATTCCACGAGGGTAGAATTTGCATCTTCGCAAAATTGTTTCGACTTCAACCAGGTTTTAGGTGAATTTGTGTAGACCTTGTAACAATAGCCAAGAATATCATTCGGTACCCAGTCTTCATCACAACATAGTAATGGACCTGAAATAGAAAATATGATCTCTCAGAGTTGATATTCTTCTTGCCTAATACTTACACTACAGTATTTGCAATGTTCTGTTTTAATTTTTTTAATGGGGATTACGCCATTTTAACATCGACATATATGAATCTCATACCAGATCTGGGATGAAACAATGTATTTAATATTAAAATACTTGTGTTTTAAATGCGTTAATTAATTATTATTGACTTATTAATGGCAGATTTCATACATGTGAAAAAATAGCCGTAATTGTACGGTTTAATGACGAACTTGCCCAATTGTCAACTTACTTTGAATCGATTATATATCATGAATGTTAAAACAAAACCAAACGTTCTTACCTTGTATTTCGATCAGTTTTATTCCAACACATTCATCACTTTAAAACACAAATTTAACCAATTAATTGCGGTCGACATGTATTAAAACTTTTAAAATGATAGCAGATCTGGGATAAAAAATATATTCAATATTGAAAGCGATTTTAAATGCGTTAAGTATAGCAGTATTGATTGATTAATGGTAGATTTCATGCATGTGATAAAAACACACTTTTAATTGAAAGGCATTCCACAAACTTCTCTGTAATTCAAAATACCAGTACATTGTAAGGCGCGTCAGCACATTAATGGTGCATACAGTGATCAAATAATGTACATGTATACAGTTAAACCATAAATCTGTGTTAGCGGTCACCTCTATTAAACAACCTTTTATCTTAAACAGCAACATTTTCTGTTTCCTTTTTTTGTGCTTACAGAGCAAATGAGCTTGTATTAAACAACAGCCTGTGTAAAAAGGCCACTGTTGGTAATTCCTTTGACTGGCTGCTTAAAACAGGTTTAACTGTTTATAAAACACAATTACCAAAGAGAGCTGTATGTATTAATTTCCATAGATATGTCATGGTTACACGAAATATGTCACACTAAGGTACACTACATATGTGGTGTACTCCACATTTACACTGAATATCAGTGTCACAACTTGTAGCCCCACCACAAACGTAGCAAGCTCTACTGATCAAAATCCAGACGAGCTTGTGCGTTCTCCGTCGTTTGTCGTTGCTTGTCGTCCGTTAGCAGAACCGTCTCTGAAACCACTTCTTCACATGGACATTTTTAATGGATGTGAATTTATACAGTATACATGTGTTATTGTGTTATTTTTAAATCCAGAATTCAAGATGGCCGCTGTAACTACAAATAGTACAATTGATTGATTGATTGATTGATTGATTGAATGTTTAGCTTCATTTTTATGCCATCGAGGGCTAACAGACGATCAGTTAACTTAAGCACTGTTTCCTAGGATTAACCAGTACTCGAGCACATCCCATCTCCGCAAGTAACTGATAACTTTCCAACTTGAATCAGTGGTGAGAGACGAATGATAATGAGATAATGTCGTAAATCAATCATCACGGAGACTGTTGCCGGGCGGGGATTCGAACTCACAACCCCTGGATTGATAGTCAGACGAGTAACCGACTGAGCTAATCGGGCCCGGCACAAATAGTACAAGCTTTCATAACCCTAATTCTCAAGAACCACAAAACAGATTTATAAAGCTTACAGAAAAGTGATCGTCACAATATAATTTTATCAACTATGTACACAGTATGACCCTTGGTTAGAAAACACCCCGCATTTATATAGGGATTGAATGTGACCAGATTGTTTAATGGCACTGTTTAGCTTAAATTGTCACGATCAAGGATCAATCGTGAAACATCGGTTATCTCCATATAGCGTAGCATAAAGACCGAGGTGATCAGATTGGATCAATGATCAATCGTGAAACATCAGATATCTCCGTATAACGTAGCATAAAGGCCGGGGTGATCAGATTGGATCAAGGATCAATCGTGAAACATCGGATATCTCCGTATAGCGTAGCATAAAGGCCGGGGTGATCAGATTGGATCAAGGATATTCAGATTCGTTTTAAAATAAATGCCATTGTTTTAGGAGCCAGAATGGGTTCCATTATGTTAGGGGCCAGAATGGGTAACATTGTGTTAGGGGCCAGAATGGGTTCCATTGTGTTAGGGGCCATAACGGGTTCCATTGTGATAGGGGCCAGAATGGGTTCCATTGTGTTAGGGGCTAGAATGGGTTCCATTGTGATAGGGGCCAGAATGGGTAACATTGTGTTAGGGGCCAGAACGGGTTCCATTGTGTTAGGGGCCATAACGGGTTCCATTGTGATAGGGGCCAGAAGGGGTTCCATTGTGTTAGGGGCCATAACGGGTTCCATTGCGATAGGGGCCAGAATGGGTTCCATTGTGTTAGGCGCCAGAATGGGTTCCATTATGTTAGGGGCCAGAATGGGTAACATTAAGGAGCCATAATGGGTTCCATTGTGTTAGGGGCCATAACGGGTTCCATTGTGATAGTGGCCAGAATGGGTTCCATTGTGTTAGGGGCCAGATACGTAATATTGTGTTAGGGGCCAGAAGGGGTTACATTGTGTTAGAGGCCAGAATGGGTAACATTGTGTTAGGGGCCATAATGGGTAGCATTGTGTTAGGGGCTAGAATGTGTTCTATTGTGATAGGGGCCAGAATGGGTTCCATTGTATTAAGGGCCAGAATGCGTAATATTGTGTTAGGGGCCAGAATGCGTAATATTGTGTTAGGGGCCAGAATGGGTTACATTGTGTTAGAGGCCAGAATGGGTAACATTGTGTTAGGGGCCAGAATGGGTAACATTGTGTTAGGGGCCAGAAGGGGTAACATTGTGTTAGGGGCTAGAATGGGTTCCATTGTGATAGGGGCCAGAATGGGTTCCATTGTGTTAGGGGCCAGAATGCGTAATATTGTGTTAGGGGCCAGAATAGGTTACATTGTGTTAGAGGCCAGAATGGGTATTATTGTGTTAGGGGCCAGAAATTGGTAGCATTGTGTTAGGGGTCAGAATGGGTTCTATTGCCTTAGGGGCTAGAATGGGTTCCATTGTCTTAGGGGTCATAATGGGTTCCATTGTCTTAGGGACCAGAAGGGGTTCAAATGTCTTAGGGGCTAAAATGGGATCCATTGTCTTAGAGGTCAAAATGGGTTACATTGTCTAAGGGGCTAGAATGGGTTCCAAGAGGGTGAAAATTGTAAATTTTCCAAAATCAAGAAGCTGTCTGTCATATTTAAACTTTTCCTATAATTTGGTACAAACCAAAGGTATGTGATATATAGGTCGCTGTAAGGGTTTGATTCCATCTGTTCATGTAACGATTTAATTCAAGTCTTAAAGTATTTCAAATTGAAATATAATTATAACTGGTCCAGAATGTGGAGTTTACTACATTCCTTGGAGAGTCAGGAGAGACCAAAAAAGAGTTTAAATTGTGTTGTTTCAAAAAGGAGACCTTTATTTTATCAAAACGAAAATTCACATTTTCTCATCTATTTATTCATCGGTTTAATCAAGTTTCAAAGTACATAATGTCCCAATTCACATAAAATAATTATTGGTCCAGAACGTGGAATTTACTTTCTTCAAGTTCCTTTCATCTCATTATTTCATTTATCTGAAGGGTCAAACCTTAAATTACATAGAGGGAAGTAATTAATAGTTTCATGTATTATTTTACTTTATTTCTAGTCTAAATACAGTGCTATTAATTTATATAATCATTTGTGTGTATCATAGATAGTATATTTGTATATAAAGAGATAACTATAGATTTGTTTCCATTTTGATACATTATATTATAATACTATATTGTGCAGCATGTCTGTTTTGTCAGTCATATTCTGTACGTATGTTAATGAATGGAGAGAGAGAGAGAGAGAGAGAGAGAGAGAGAGAGAGAGAGAGAGAGAGATACATACATACAGAAAAGACAGTAAAGTACCCTTGTTTGCTTGTAAACGTTGTTTTCTAAATATATTATATGACGATATGTTTGTTTCGACTTTTCTTACCATTTTGATAGATAAGTTTGACATTAAGAGTCAGACTCAGGTAGGAACCAAAACCTAAATTCATCAATATTCCGAGTCTAAGATTTAGACTAATGCTCAAAATGTCAAACATTTAAGATTCAAATAACATCTATTAAACAAACAAATTACAATATTCAATTGCATAAATAAGCAGTGTTTATGATTATTTAACAGAAAATATTACAGAATAACATTTCTTACTCATAATTGTTTGTTTACCACGTTTTACAAACATGTAATATTTGAGTCTGAGTCCGATTCTCAGACTCAAATTATTGATGAATTTAGGCATTGGTTTATTGGGCGTTTGGATTTCCCCAAGAACCCAGCACGCTGCATATCGTAATCATTTCCTATCACATTCAGGCAAAAATTCAGAAACGCAACAAAAAGGATTTAAAGTTAGTATTGTTTAAAAAATGAATAATTAAACCATTCTATACAAGTAGAGCGTCTTCAGTTCTTCTTGATACTCTTGTTTTTTTATTGTTATTATAAACTGTTTATATATATAATCCTTCCGTACTTAACAATGATGTGAAGTGCCCATTAACGCGTATAGGAAGAGCCTATCACTGTGTATCATTGCACCGTGATAGCGTCCATTTCCGCGTAATTAATCGGACTGGATGACTTGCTACCGCCCGGCTTGAGAGACATATACTGAAGGGATAAAGAAATGCATGTGCGGTTTGCAAGCACTATTCGTGAATTTATACTGGCGGTGTCACAATTAAGATCACCTTTACACCACAACGGTGGTCAAGTGGTAAAGTGTCCGTACTGCATACAGAATACCGTGGGTCCGATACCCGGTATTGGCCATACCGAGACTTGAAAATGGTACTAGGAGCTTCCTCGCTTTGCGCTCAGCATTTAGAGGATAGTCCTACGTCCAGTCGACCCGGTGTCAGTATAATGCGACTGGATATCATACCATATGTCTGCGGCATGATACTCCAGTGTGACAGCGCTTAGACTGCTGTCTCAAGTAGACAACGTCGCGATACGACTGAAACATTGTTGAAAGCCACGCTAAACACCAAACAACAACAACAACAACAACAACTGTTCTATAGTTCTGTATTTTTTACAAACAAAAATAAAAACGATAGCTTAAATTGTGTATATAATTCTATATAACACTGAAAATGCCCAGAACAACCCAATGGACAGACGGATTTTTTTACTTTTCAAACGCGTCTTCGAGTTCGAACGCCAGGAACGTGTCAAATGGTTCCATGTGTTCATCTGATGTCAATTACACAACAATTGTGTAAATACAAGTCTGGCTAGTCATATTTTTTTTATCTTGACAACACTTTTTCACATCAATTTTTTTTTTAAATAATTAAAATAATAATAATGATCCACATTAATAACGTGTATGCGACATATAAAATGACGTTTCGTTTTCTAATTATTTTTATTTTACATTATGATTAAACACTTTTGCGTAAAAAAAACTAATATAATATCAAATTTATTTACAATTGATCTAAATTAGAAATATGCGTCAATGATTATACAAAAATAAAAATACTGGAATAAAATAATACAAATTAAGAAAAAAAAAATGCTTACAGGACAAAATACATGTGTGTATAAATAACGGTCGCTTCAGAGTCACTAATACAACTATACACATATAAAGTTTTCACATAAAATTACAATGTTGATTTTGCATTCTTCAGTTGTTGATTCTGCCAACTAACGATGCTTTATGACTGCTGGTCTGCTGCAAAAACATGCATATCTGTATTCTAATATATCGATCTGAGCGACGGGGTTGTCTTAAAGTGTATTCTTTGGTCTAGGAACGGGTTTTTGGTAGAAATTGACCTTGCTCCGCGCTTTGGCAGCTGTCGGTACGTACAATCGGTAGATCACATTTCTTGGCAGCTGTCGGTACGTCTTCATTGCTAGCTACAATCGGTAGATCATTTTTCGTGTCAGTTGTCGTGTCCTCGACTACTTCAGTCTGTACTTGGGGTTCGCTCTCGCCGGAATCATTTGTTTTCGTCCCGTTGCCAAGGTCAATATAACCCGAGTTTGAGACTATCACTCTGTTGGTATTTATTTCACGTGAAGGGACGGATGTGACGTGTGCTGCGTCTCGTGTATACCACACAGTGTTGTGGTCAGAGTTCAGTCTCGCGTCCGTGTTTTTTTGAGTAATACTTGCTGACGTGGTGATGTCGCAGTATTATGAAGTGCTGACAGTGGTGGTGCGTGGTATAACGTATGAATTTCATTTCTATTGTCTCTAAAGTATGGTGAGGCATATCTGCCATTTGTCCTGCTGGATCCTCTCTGTATTTCGTCATAAGTATGTTCAGAGTTGCGGGCACAAGCTGTGTAGTCATTTCCAGATGAGGAATGGCGTCTTCTGAAAAAGACAATAACAAAAAGTTCACCATTATTATTATTACCAGAATGGCAAACCTACGCGACTTTTTAGTATAGCGCACGGATAATTTTTCTAAAAATAGATATCGCGTCGGGTAAGATTTCCCACAATGGCTACTTACATTTAACATTTCATATTCGGAATATAGATATAATATCAATCCTAAAACATCGGGTATTTCCGTATCCTCCGTAGCATAAAGGCCGAGGTTATCAGATTGATATAATATATGTATTGACATAAGCCCCTATGAGATTTGGCGTCGGTTGCAGGTGAGCCAGATTCTTCCTTACCATCTAACGTGTCTGCAAAAAATCACGAATGTTGTTATATATTTGTAAAATGTTGTCTATATATAGAACATGATATTTCCCGGATCAGCAATCGTGAAAGATCGGGTATTTCTGTACCCTCCGTATACTATACGTCTATTGCGTAGCGTAAAAAGGACGAGGTGATCAGATTGTCGAATCAGGTCTATCAATTCCCAACGGAAAAGCAGGGAATCCTAATTGAACGCTTCCTAAACTATGACGTCAGTCAAACTTTTCTTGAAGCAAATAACCAATCAACGTGCTGAAATGCGCTGCTATTTAACTGACACAATCGGAAGAACTGGGGCCATTCTGCAGACTAGAATATTGTAGATAAAGTACAATAGGATAGAGATATTAACACTAACTATACTAAGTATGTAGGTCGGTTATTATCTGGGCTGCGTTCAGCACCATTAAACAGCAAACACGTTTAATGCCTGGTTCCCTAAAATTGTTGCGTACTGTTTGCTAGTTTAAGGTTAAGCCAGTGTCCAGGAAAATATGTTGGTAAACGTTTAACCGAACTGAACACATTCCTGATAAAATGACCCAATCTGACCATCTCGGCCTTTATGCTACGCAATAGACCTCTGACATAATAAGGCGCCATTTTGAAACTACTTTCAGTCACATGATACAATAAAATGGTGGCCCCCTTCTTCTTGTTCCGGTTATAGATCGGGAGTCTTCTAAGACTGTAAGGTTGACCTAGCCCTAACTCTTATCCTAACTCTTATGCCACCTTTGTGGAAGTTGTGCCAGAGACTTTTATTTACTATTCCCTATACACATGACTCATGTCGAGTGTAAAAAAAACAAAAACGATATAATAACGCCATATATTCATACATCATTTGTTACTTTCACGCACATGAACACAGACTTGCAACACAGGCGAATAGCGTTGGTGTATTCTAGAGCTATACACGAGGTGTATTATACGGAGGATACGGAAATATCCGATGTTTCAAAATTGAGTGTTTAATAGCTATGAATTACTTTAATATTTCACACTGTTTGTAACCTCGAACGTTTACGGAAATGGCCGAGCGATGTTCCGATTGCAATGGCACGAACCTCCACATCCGGTTTCTCAAAGTTGGAGGCCAAACTTGACAAAAATTGTAAAAAATACATATTCTTGTACCTAAAATCGATGAATAAATTCTTATGCTCTTTTTGTTTTTGTATTTCGTGTAACTGTGTTATTTAGTACATAGATGTAAGTATTGTATATATGCTTTAGGACCTCATGGAAGATTGAATAGTTCAAATAAGTTATCACGATAGATAAAAACGGGTAAGAAAAAGAGCACGTGGTCGTGTTGAAGTCATTCTCACCTTTGACCTTGCAAAGGTAGGGCAGATTTCTATCACAAGTAAAATCGTTGAATAGACCAACGGAACCTTTTTCTAAATCGATTATCAGACAGTCTTCGATGCCTGATTGTATACCTTCACCATGGTCTGGATTACCTGAAAAAGCAATATCTGCAATTAGGCCCACCATGTTTACTTGTTTATCTACAAAACTAATATGTAAATCACACTTCTCTCTTGCGTGTGGCTAACCATGTAATATTTAGATCACATTTCCCTTTCTCTCATGTTGAAGATGTCCTATCTTTCAATCAAATATGTCTCTTCTGTAAAGCAAACTATGCAAGTTTAAAATAAAAATTTTCTCTCCCGTGTTGCAAGCTATCTCGTCTTTCGTTCGCAGTAATTTTCCATGTAGCCATGTAACTATTAACGTTTCAGTCATTGCTCTCCCTGCCATGTGACTACATGTTTGTGCATTATCTTTCAAGCACAAATCTCGTTTCAATACAACGTGTTGTATTCTCTTTCAATCACAGATTTTTTTCCCATGTAACCGGATATTACATTTCAATCACTGTTCTCTGTATAACCAGTAACATGCATATTACATTTCGAACACAGTTCTTTTTTTCTTCTCGCTGTATTATATTACACTCTCTTCCTGTAAGTTACTTTAATATTTTAACATTTAAATTTAGATCGAACTTTCCCATCCTATATTAATTTGTTAAGTCGGTCTGTCTGTCTGTTTCTATATCTCTCCCTGTCTGTCTGTCTGTCTGTCTGTCTGTCTGTCTGTGTTTGTGCCTGCCTGCCTGCCTGCCTGTCTCTCTCTCTCTCTCTCTCTCTCTCTCTCTCTGTAACTAAATATTATTCTCCCTCAGAGTACTCTTACATTGTACTATACTCCTCTCATTGACAAACACTTAACTGCGTATATTTATTTTTACGCTAAGACCAGTGTAGCATGCAGCAGGAAGCATCACCATTTTTCCAGGCGTAACGATCGATCTCCATGTCGGAGTCATCAGCCCATTTCCAACAGCTGCGGGCTTTGTGAGACATAATAATGTTATCGTCTTGCGAAGCACCCAGCCATACCCCGATATGAGCACCCACTTCACTGAATAATAAGGTATCTGAAATATAAAACAATGGGGAACATAAAAAATCAAACAAAAGACATCTAAAAGAAATAAAAGCGAAACTTCAAACAAACAAAATCAAGACATAAAGTTGCATGTAATTGAAATACAGGAAAGAGGACATTGAAAATACCAGACATAAAGATGAATGTAATTGAAATACAGGAAAGAGGACATTGAAAATACCAGACATAAAGTTGCATGTAATTGAAATACAGGAAAGATGACATTGAAAATACCAGACATAAAGTTGCATGTAATTGAAATACAGGAAAGAGGACATTGAAAATACCAGACATAAAGTTGCATGTAATTGAAATACAGGAAAGATGACATTGAAAATACCAGACATAAAGTTGCATGTAAATGAAATACAGGAAAGAGGATATTGAAAATACCAGACATAAAGTTGCATGTAATTGAAATACAGGAAAAAGGACATTGAAAATACCAGACATAAAGATGACTGTAATTGAAATACAGGAAAGAGGACATTGAAAATACCAGACATAAAAATGAATGTAATTGAAATACAGGAAAGAGGACATTGAAAATACCAGACATAAAGTTGCATGTAATTGTAATACAGGAAAGAGGACATTGAAAATACCAGATATAAAGTTGCATGTAATTGAAATACAGGAAAGAGGACATTGAAAATACCAGACATAAAGATGAATGTAATTGAAATACAGGAAAAAGGCCATTGCAAATACCTGACATAACGATGCATGTATCTAGAAAAAAGGAAATAGGACATTGACAATACCAGACATAAAGTTGTATGTATCTGAAAAAAAAGAGGGCATCGACAATATCAGACATAAAGGTGCATGTAATTGAAGTACAGGAAAGAGGACATTGAAAATACCAGACATAAAGTTGCATGTAATTGAAATACAGGAAAGATGACATTGAAAATACCAGATATAAAGTTGCATGTAATTGAAATACAGGAAAGAGGACATTGAAAATACCAGACATAAGGATGAATGTAATTGAAATACAAGAAAAAGGCCATTGAAAATACCAGACATAAAGATGAAGGTAATTGAAATACAGGAAAGAGGCCATTGACAATACCAGACATAAAGATGCATGTATCTAGAAAAAAGGAAATAGGACATCGACAATACCAGAAAAGAGGACATTGGCAGACATAAAGGTGCGTGCAATTGAAATACAGGAAAGAGAATATTGACAATAGCGTACTTAAAGATACGTGCAATTGAAATAAAGAAAAGAGGACATTGGCAATACCAGACATAAAATTGCTTGCAATTGAAATACAGGGAAGGGGATATTGACAATACCAGACATAAAGGTGCGTGCAGTTGAAATACAGGGAAGAGAATATTGGCAATACCAGACATAAAGGTGCGTGCAACTGAAATAAAGGAAAGAAGACATTGGCAATACCAGACATAAAGGTGCATGTAATTGAAATAGAGAAAAGATGATATTGGCAATACCAGACATAAAGGTGCGTGCAATTGAAATAAAGGGAAGAAGACGCAATACCAGACATAAAGGTGTGTGCAAATGAAATACAGGGAAGAGGATATTGGCAATACCAGAAATAAAGATGCATGCAATTGAAATACAGGGAAGAGGATATTGGCAAAACCAGACATAAAGGTGCGTGCAATTGAAATAAAAGGAAGAAGACATTGGCAATACCAGACATAAAGGTGCGTGCAATTGAAATAAAAGGAAGAAGACATTGGCAATACCAGACATAAAGGTGCGTGCAATTGAAATACAGGAAAGAGGATATTGGCAATACCAGACATAAAGGTGCGTGCAATTGAAATAAAAGGAAGAAGACATTGGCAATACCAGACATAAAGGTGCGTGCAATTGAAATAAAAGGAAGAAGACATTGGCAATACCAGACATAAAGGTGCGTGCAATTGAAATACAGGGAAGAGGATATTGGCAATACCAGACATAAAGGTGCTTGCAATTGAAATACAGGGAAGAGGATATTGGCAATACCAGACATAAAGGTATTTGCAATTGAAATAAAGAAAAGAGGACATTGGCAATACCAGACATAAAGGTACCTGCAAATGAAATACAGGGAAGAGGATATTGGCAAAACCAGACATAAAGGTGCATGCAACTGAAATACAGGAAAGAGGATATCAACAATACCTGACATAAAGATGCGTGTATTTGAAATACAGGAAAGAGGACATTGGCAGACATAACGGTGCGTGCAATTGAAATAAAGCAAAGATGATATTGGCAATACCAGACATAAAGGTGTGTGCAATTGAAATAAAGAAAAGAGGACATTGGCAATACCATACATAAAGGTGCATGTAATTGAAATACAGGAATAAGGACATTGACAATACTAGACAGAAAGGTGCATGCAATTGAAATACCGGAAATGGAATATTGGCAATACCAGACATAACGGTGCGTGCAATTGAAATACAGGAAAAGGACATTGACAATAGCATACATAAAGGTACGTGCAATTGAAATACAGGAAAGAGGACATCGACTATATCAGACATATAGGTGCATGTATTTGAAATACAGGAAAGAGGATATTGGCAATACCAGACATAAAGGTGCTTGCAATTGAACTAAAGGAAAGAGGACATTGACTATATCAGACATAAAGGTGCATGTAATTGAAATAAAGGAATGTCTTCAAAAACAGGCATCCGTAATGCAGGGGTGTATCAAGGATTTCAGTTAAGAGGGGAAGGAATTAAGGGGCGCAAAACAAAATTTGAATGGGCATACATGTTTTTTAGTTGAAATATGTTGGGGCGGGTTTCATAAGAGTAAATCCGTCATTGTAATGGCGCATGTATCTGAAATCCGAAAAAGGGAGCATCCGCAGTATATGACAAGTACAAAGGTACGTGTATCAGGGAACATTTGCAATACCAAATATAAAAGTACATGTATCTGAAATACGGAAATGGGAATGACTATAATATAATACAGAAAATTATCAATGCAAAGTTCGCAAACATGCATGTATGATACTGATTCTGAAACAGACGAAACAAATGACAAATGCCCGCATGGAGGTTTTAGCTATTTATACAAGTCTTGAAATAATAATTCTGAACTAACTATTGTTTTATAGGTTTTGAATGATTAAATATTTAGCGTCATTTTATGCCATCGAGGGCTAACAGACGATTAGTTAACCTAACCACTGTTTCCTGGGATCGTGGAAGGTAACCAGTACTCGAGCACATCCCATATCCGCAAGTAGCTGATAACTTTCCCACTTGAATCAGCGTTGAGTGTTGAATGGTAATGAAACGCAATGTCATATATCAACCATCACGGTGATTGTGGCCTGGTGGGGATTCGACTCACGACCCCTGGATTGATAGTCAGACACTAACGAATTAGCTAATCGGCCCCGGTTTATCTATTTGTATCAATGCATTTCATGTATGAATCTACTATTCCCCGTGGCCGAGTGATCTAAGGTGCCGTCTCAAGATCACTTACCTCTCACTGCTAAGGTCGTAGGTTCGAGTCCCGCTCGTTCCAAAAACTTTATGCGAGAAAGTTTCCAGGTACTTACGGAAGGACGGTGGTTCTACTCAGTCTGACTCAGTCTGAGGTCTTTCTCCACCAGTAAAGCTGGATATGCCATAAAATACCTAAAATGTGTTGAAAATAGTATTAAACCCCAATCAAAAAAAAATCTACTATATGTCAGATGCACACACATGTGCGCCAACGCGGACGAACACACACACATACATTCACACGCATAATGCTAATTACATTTTTCAGACATATGGTCACCGCAGCGGTGGTCTAGCGGTAGAGCATTCGCATTGCATGCGGAAGGCCGTGGATAGGATCCCTGGTCATGTCATGCCAAAGATTTTTTTAAAGAAAGGAACTAGAAACTTGCTTGGTGTTCAACAGTTAGAGGATAGTTGAAGGTCTGTTCGGCCCGGTGTCCGTGTAATGTGACTGGTTGTGGTATCATACCATGTGTTAACGGCATGATGCTCCAGTGTGGAAGCGTCAGTGTGGAAGTGTCAAGTAGACAATGTCGCAATATGACTGGAAAATTGTTAAAAGCGACGCTAAACAAAATACAATAAGAACAACAAACGTACGGTTAATGAAGGCTTGTACTTTGTAGTCAACTATGGACGCAAGGCTAGATTCGGAATCTTGACAACATTGTTTCGATTCGTTCCAAGATTTGATTGGTTTTGTGAAAAGCTTGTAACAGTTACCACGCTCTGGTTCCGCCGTCCATCCTCTCTCACAACACAGTAACCTACCTGAAAATAATAAAAAAAATATATGAATTTCCTAGAATTTAAGACGACAATAATATTGTAGAAATATAACATCAGTTTAAGGACTCATACCACTATTATCTCCCTTGAGTACTCCGGGCCTGCAGAGGAAGGAGGTAGAAATAAACCTTCAGTTCTCTTTTTATGCTTTTTCAGGGCTTTGTATAGCAGTGATTTATTTTTTCCTAGCATGTGTTAGATGGTCAGTATTTTAAAAAATCACCATTGAAAATTTGGTGCTGATGCCAGGTTTTTTTTGGCAATTCTATGTCATTTCAGAATTGTTGGTTCGAACTGCATCGAGGGCGAATAGTTGACATATTAATACCCTGGAAATTGATAGGAATCACAAAATCATTGAATTAAAAAGATTCCAACCTGGTCAAGGTATGCTTTTCCCCTTTATAATTGCATATCTTGAACCAGGGAAGAATTTGAGTCCTGTCACAGGCTGCAGATTTTGTTTATTTCACTGTGTTTTGGATATAAATGTTACAATGGAGGAAATGTTATATAGTGTTGAGAGACGTTTATATAGTGGTTGTGAAAGCTGGAGCTTTAAATAAGTTTGGCGATAAGCAATGTATCCCCATTTATACAACTGTGACGATTATCTTACATTTAAGTGTTGATAATGTTCAAAAACTGGCGAGTTTTGGACAGTTGACGGGGCTGCAAGAAAACCTGCAATAGCACCCGAAAAGCAAAGTGGACATGCACCTCGAGGTTTTACACTGATCGTTCACAGCAAATTTTGCCAAAACATGGTTGTCCGTTGTGACGAATAAGCCTTGTTTTCCATTTGTAAAATTCACAGGGCCATATCTTGGTAAAATGCACTGAGCTGGAATGCAGAAGGGAAATGTAAAGTTCGGCTTCAGGTTGATCCTTTCCAAGCAAATTTCGGCGAATTTCAACTGAGGATCAAAAAAAAAGAAGCACGGACAAGTGTTCATTCCGACATTGAAGAGGACCATAACTTCACCGAGATTGAGGTAGAATTCATTCTAAGCAAGTTGAACTACAAGAGAGGAATCACAGATTTACAATTCCAACACTAAAAAGGGCCATAACTCAGTCAAAATTACCGAACCGGTAAAGAGAATTTACACAACAAAACCTCACACTGATGCTTTTACACAAGTTTCGTTTAAATCCGACCACACATGTTGGAGGAGCTCTACGAACAAGGAACATGATTAGAACGGGGTTTAACGCCATTTTCAACACATAATGCAAAAGACAATTAACTATTCACAAGATAATTCCATGTGTAATGATGCCAGCCGATTAATTTAAGGTATGTTGAGATAAACAAAATACTAAAACTCAAGAAAAATACTATAACACAAGAAAAAAAGCACTATTGCGCAATATAAAAAATATCTTAAAATAGATATTATCTCCTCTGATCAGATCAGAAAAGAACTGATTTGCAGCATACACATAGGAGTTGATAAAAAGGTATCATTATACATATAAAACTAAAAAATGCATTATTTACAAAGAGGTAAAGTGATTGCATTCGAAACGGTAATTACCTTATTTGCCCATACCGTGTAATAATGAACTTGACCAATTATCAACTAACATTGAATCAATTATAACTCTATGTATTTTAAAAGTAATTTCTTTATTTCCGGATCATCATAATATACAAACTTACAATAAAATCAATGTACATACGCATGAAATAAAATATATTTTGCCATTCATATTAGAATTATAAGAGACCCCATATGTATCATGTATATAATAACCAAAATAATTACCGATTTGTTCTAAAATAAATATTATCCATGAAAACTTCATAATTAAAGCAAGTCCCAGTCCTATGATGACACAATGTTCATCAATATTGTAATGCTCCGTATATTGACAGTCTGTAATTTATCGGACATCTATTTAAAGCATTAACTTGTAACGCTATAAATGTATATAATATATACGCTTCAATGTTTTGTTTTGTTTTACATTTCATGTCAAGTAATCATTTACCCAATATTGTATCTTTCAACAGCGTCATTGTTGACCTAGTTTCATTCATGGCTAGATAAAATGTGTTATCCGTAAACACTTCTCTGTTATTGTTTGACCATGCTTTTATCCGCCATTTTGGATGTTGACAGTATTGCATGATGGGAATTGTTGTCATAGCGACTAGCAAGCATAGTAAACTTTAGAACTTCAGAATCCTTTTATATTTATTAAAAGTTTAAGTTTATAGCAGTGAAGATTGTTATTTAAATGTAAGAATCATATTGAATAGTTATTTGTTTATTGACTTGTAGTAAATTTTGATAATACTTAATTCAATTTAGTGTTTAATCTTGAAATTTAATCGATCAGTTACGCGCGGTTTGAGCGCACAATAAAGTTGGTGCGCTTGGTGCGCTGACTTTGGTTACGATCGTGCGCTGTTTGCGCACAATGTAAATGGTGTGCGTTTTAACGTTAAAGTGCACGGTATAGTTGGTGCTCTCTCTAGTGCACATAGTTATTGGTACGCCGCACCAATAGTTTCAGTGTGCGTATATAAGGAGTGCACACCTTTAGTAGAGGACTCCGATTTTCACTTTCTTAGGTACTCATTGCCATTTTTTTTGTTTTATTTATAAATACAGCAGGGTTCATTATTTATTTATTTATTTATTTCAGAAAGTAACTAAGTAACCATTTTAAAGTGAAGTTATATATTACACCTTTTAAGCAGTAATTTTGGTACTTTAAATATTTTTAAAGTAACAATAATTTAAGTAATATTCAGACTCAGTCAAAGTTGATAATTTACTGATTTATTGTATGAGACAACTGGATGCAATATAATTTAAAGCTAATATATATATATATCTGTATTGATCATTTCTACTTTGAAATCGTTTTAAATATTACAATCTGTTAATTTTCTCATGGAAATAAAAGAGTAAAACTTAGATCATTGTTTTTATACTTTAACCTGCCTAGTTAGTACTTATTTTTAAGTTCCATATTTTTAAGTTATTTATTCACGGAGTCAGTTTTATTTACATCCTGTCTGAGTTTTGACCTAATGGCATAGACCAAACCTTGTACAAAACACGTTACACGAGCACGTAACATTTATGGTGGCAGCGGTGGGATCTTTTACTTAAAAGATCCAGAGATTCGGACCTACACTTTAAGATTTGTCTTCTCACCATTCTGAGATGCTACCATGGAAGATCAAGATTACAGTGACGGAGAAGTATTTTTTAATGTAGGACATATACAAGATGGAAGGGAAATATTGCCGGCAAACACAGTGCCCAACGACATCGATTTAGAGCCAGTAGTTTCGAGCTCTGTAAACCATGAAGAGATGGAGGCTAACTCTAGTCATCAACCTAGTGACAACTAGACAGGCATAGTATTACGGGATCTGACAGGGGTACTGAAGGATGTTGTTCTAGAATTGAACGCAATGAAACAAAGCCATTATGAACGGCTTTTGCAAAATACAATTATTACTGAACCGCGACATGTGAACCAGTCCAACAACAATACAGAGTACCGTTGTGACCAGCCGTGTATGCAGAGTGCAAACAGTCACACTTGCCGACAAGAAGCACGTGATCAGCACGTGACACACATGACCAGTTACGACCATATAGTATCTCCTACAGCTAGCCAGAGGGATGGCTTTAGCAATCAAGCACACCTACCGATACCAGGGAATATGCAAGGCACTCTTAATGCAAGGTATCAACGTCCTCGCACGAGATCACGCGCTGCCGACAACGTCAAGATACCGACATTCTCTGGGAAAGAGGATTGGCAAATCTGGATAGCTCGATTTGAGGCGATTGCACAACGTTTTGGCTGGACAGAGGACGACAAGTTAGACCAGATACTGCCAAGGCTGGAGGGTCAAGCGGGTCAGTTTGCTTTTGTGCAGCTCCCGCCAGGAATACTTAGGGACTACCGTTAGTTTACCAAGGAAATGCATAATCGATTTAGGATGGTAGAATCAGTCAGGTCTTTTGCGGCAAAGTTTAGCTGAAGGAACCAGAAACATGGAGAGACAGCAGAGGAGTATGCGGCTGATCTCAAAATGCTATATGACAAAGTGCATGGATACAGGGACAGACGAACACGTGGTGAAGACCTAGTAAGGCGATTTCTGGATGGGTTAAGAGACGATGAGGCAATGTTTGAAGTCGAATATCATAAGGGACCTGAAACAATAGATGATGCAGTATTTCATGTTGTAAACTTGGTCCAAACAAAGAACAGTTACCGCAATGACCCTAAGAATAGAAGCAATCGTAGAACTTTGGCAGGTGACGAAATATCTGATGTTGAAATCAATGCTAGGGCATACAGAATTCCGATTTCAAAACAACCACAAAATGAGGAGGGGTCTAGCAATCAAGATCCTGTACATGAATCAGATGCAGACAAGTCTCAAGAAAAATTACTTTTGCAAATATTAGGTAGACTCGAAACCCTGGAAAAGACAAATCTGAATAAAAACCCAAGTCGAGGTCGCAGAAATCAGGACATAGTGTGCTATAACTGTCAAAAACAAGGGCATTTTGCACGGGACTGTCCAGATGGCCAGAATTATAGTACCAACAAGGAAAGGTACAAACGACAAGACAGAACCAGGGAGACTAATGCCAACGATAACCACAAACCTTTAAACTTCAAAAGCCAACTCTCGCGGCCAGAGGGGGTCCCAGTAGAGCAGCGTAGCGTCCAAGTGACAACTTCTGGTGTGACACCGGAAGCCGATATACATAAAAAAGTGCAAGACCCGGTGCTGCCAGAGAAAAATAGGCGTTTATGTGACGGGGTTTATATTCATGGGGCAGTGAATGGGGAGCCGTTGCTGTTTACCGCTGATACTGGCGCATCACGTACCGTCATATCAACACGGGTTTATGAAAGACTAAACCCTCACAAGCGTCCGCCACTGGAAAGATCGACATGTCTAAGAGGTGCGAGTGGAGCACCTATTAAAGAGCGAGGGAAGGCCATGTTCACTTTTAGGTTGGGTCCTTTAGAGATCATCGTAGATGCTATGGTATCAGATATAGAAGATGATGTTCTATTAGGATATGATGTTCTAAATTGGAGTGAAAGGGGGCCAGCAGATATCTTGCTAAGTAGGAATAAGATAGTCCTCGACGGAGTATACATACCATGTTTTCAAGTGGGCAGGAGTAGGAAGACGAGATGGGTGGTTGTGGCAGATGATATAAACGTACCCGGTCAATCGGAGGCCTTGGTTGATGTATATGTGGAAAGGGTAGAAGAAGACGACGACAGTAAGGATGAGGGTTATCTTGTAGAACCAACAGAAAGTTTTCAAGAAAGGTACCACCTTATGATGGCTTCAAATTTAGTAGACATTAATGCGGCAACTACGTGCAAAGTTAGGATTCTAAACCCTTTCTCATCAGATGTTATTTTGAGGCAAGACGCTGAAATCGGTAAAGCTGAGAAAGTAGAAAGGCTGGTTAGCGTAGTGACAGAAGAGGAGAACATTGTGGAGAGTGACAATCTATGTAGAGTAAGAAGAGTTGAGGTAAAGAATAAAATACCCGACAATTCAACAGGTAAAAATTTCGGAGCTACATTTGACGAGGTACCCGACCACTTGACAGATATGTTTAAGAGATCAGCTGAAGGGAAGTCTGAGTATGAACAGCAAGTAATAGCGGGAATCTTAGTGAAGTACCAAGATAGTTTCTCTAAAGATGAATGGGACCTAGGACTTACAAACCTAGCTGAGCACCCAATCAACACAGGGAATGCTTATCCCATTAAGCAGAGACCAAGGCGAGTACCACTAGCACATGCCGAAGATGAGAAAATGCCATAGAGGACCTTCTCAAAAGAGGTGTTATTCAAAAAAGTTCTTCACCCTGGACAAGTCCAATAGTACTGGTTAAAAAAATCAGGTGCGATAAGGCCATGTGTAGACTACAGAAAAGTCAACAATATTGTAAAACCAAATGGTTTCCCACTGCCTCGAGTGCAAGATTGTCTCGACGCGGTTGCTGGGTCTAGTTTGTTCAGCAGCTTTCATTTAACAAGTGGTTATTTTCAGATCCCCCTAAAAAAGGAGGATATACCGAAGAGTGCATTTTGCTGTAAATATGGGCACTTTGAATGACAAGAATGCCATTTGGCTTGAACAATGCGGCTAGCACGTTTCAAAGAACGATGGAGTTGGCACTGGAAGGTCTACAGTGGACAACATGCCTAGTGTACATAGATGACATTATTGTCTATGGAGCAGATTTTTCACAGCATATTCAGAGGGTAGATGAAGTTCTGGGTAGACTACAGGTAGCAGGTTTAAAACTAAAACCCGAAAAATGTAACCTGCTTCAAACAGAAGTGATATTTCTTGGTCATGTGGTGTCGGCAAAAGGAGTAAGTCCCGACCCCAGCAATGTAGCAAAAATTGTCCAATGACCAGTACCACTTAATGCCAAGCAAGTAAAACAGTTTGTAGCAACTGGTTCATATTATAGACGATTTATAAAGGATTTCGCCAAAATGGCAAGGCCATTGATTGAACTTACAAAAAAGGGTAAAGAATTTATTTGGGACCAATGGTGCGAGCAGGCCTTTTTAAGCATAAAGGAAGCTTTAATTAGCCCGGATGTAATGGGTTACCCAACAAACGAAGCTGGGTCCTTTTATCTAGACATAGATGCATCAGGAGTTGGAATAGGTGGTGTGCTAGTGCAAATGCAAGAAAAAAACGAACGAGTCATAGGGTACGCGAGCCGAGCACTCAGTAAAGCAGAAAGAAACTATTGTATTACAGAAAAAGAATTACTGGCAGTCGTGTTCTTCATACAGTATTTTAGGCAGTATCTACTAGGACGGAAGTTTACAGTAAGAACTGATCACCAAGCCCTAGTTTGGCTATTTAGTTTGAAAGAGCCTAGTGGTAAGATTGCGAGGTGGATCGAGATATTAGCTCAATATGATTTTGTAATTGAATATCGACCTGGAAAGAAACAAGGCCACTGTGACGCTCTATCCAGATGTGTGAATCCCAGAGAATGCTCTTGTAGCTATGTGGACATGAGTGAACCACTCAAATGTGGACCATGTAAACAGCGCATTAAGAGGGCTAATGACATGATTCTTGAATTTAGGGGTTCACTTGGGTCAAACAATAAAGAGTCTGGGTCTAGTAAAAGCAGCAATAACGAAAATGTCACTGACTCAGTAAGAGTTGTACAGCTGGTCTCGAACCAAGGTACATCAAAGGAAGACACTGACGGCGCTATGCGACCAAGAAGGCAAGTAAGTTGGCTTGGTTGAATCCTGCCGGAAAACATAGCTACATTACAAATGAATGATCCTGACATAGGCTACATAATGAATGCAGTCAAAGACCAACAGAAAACAACCAGTGCTGAAATGGTGTCCAAGAGTCCAGTTGCAAGGCACTATTGGGTCATATGGGATGCTCTCACAATAAAAAGTGACACACTGTATAAAAGCTTTAGCCGAGCCGATGGAACCAGTGAAATGTTACAGCTGATAGTTCCAAAAGATCTGAAAAGAGATGTTATGTTTCAAATACACGACTCTGTAACTGCCGGACACCTTGGAGTTAAGAAAACGAAAGCAAAGGTATCACAACATTACTACTGGTACAACATGATGGCCGATATATCCATATATATTAAAGGTGCGAAGTATGCGGCGCTGACAAAAAACCTAACAAGACCCCTAGAGCGCCAATGGGAAATCTAATGACTGGAGCACCGTGGGACAGACTGGCTATTGATTATACTGGTCCTTTTCCTGCTACAGCCAGAGGTAACCGATATATCCTGGTACTCACCGACCACTTTACAAAATATGTAGAAGTTCTGGCAGTACCAAACCAGACACCAGAAGAATGCGCGGCAAGGATTTTAAATGATTTCATAGCCCGCTGGGGAGCACTTCTAGTCATACACAGTGATCAAGGGTCTGCTTTTGAAAGTAAAGTATTCAAAGATCTGTGCCAGATGCTCGAAATAAAGAAAACAAGATCGAGTGCAAGGAACCCCCGTGGCAATGGTCAAGTCAAAAGGTTTAACAGAACCCTCCTAAAGATGGTGACAGCGTATTTATCTGGTGCGCAAGACGAGTGGGACCTTCATCTTGGTTGCATTGCAGGTGCATACAGAGCATCACCAAACGAAACAACCAACCTGACACCTAACCATTTGACAATAGGACGTGAAATCAGACTTCCCGCTGATGTTGTTTTTGGTCACTACGCCGCTCTGCTAGCACCAAAACCTAAGTATTGCGATTACGTGGAGGAGCTGAAAGAACCAATGTTAAGAGCGCATGAGATAGCTAGGAGACACCTTGCTACGAACGCTAAACGCAGTAAGGAGATATATGATGCAAAGCTGTCATTCCAAAAATATCAAGCCGGAGACATAGTTTGGTGCCTTCATGAAACCAGAAAAGTTGGTTCCACACCTAAGTTGGAAAAAACATATGACGGTCCTTATATGATCAGAGAAAAACTGTCTGAAATTACCTTCATCCTTCAGTTAAACAAGGAAGGTCAGAAACGAACTATTCACCACACAAGTTAACACTATATGAGGGAGTTCAACCTCCAAAGTGGATAGGACAACTAAAGAAGAAATGTTAATTACAGCAGCCGTGCAATACCTGTGTAAAGCCTGTTATTTGCATAACCAAGACAATTCGGATGCTAAACCTTATATTTATCTTTGTCATGTTTATTAACTTTATTTGATATGTAACTGTTTATAAGGATTGATATGTTGTAGTATATCATTGTGATATGTCAAAATTTTAACTACAAAATAGAATTAAAAGGGGCGGGTAGATGTTTTTTTGAAGACCTAATGTGATGGTGTGAGCATACACGGCATACAGGTTGTTGAAGCAGATACTGTTGGTAAGTACGCAGCCAGACATATTTCGAGGAAATAAAAGCACAAGAATGCCACGTTAGTTAAGAAGAGATAGAGGTTTACAAGGAATAGAGAAAGCAAAAGAACGGGGATTTAGACAGAAGTAAGGGTCTACTAAGACGTTGAGGAAAGTTAACTGCCTTTTTAGGTGAAGAAGCACTGAGCTGGTAACGATCGATGAGAGGAACAAGTGACCTGTGAGTCTAAAGAACGATGATATTAAGAAGAACCTCTGAGGGAAATAATGTGGTAGAGGATCCGAGAATCCAAGAAGAGAGAAGAATATAAGCGAGGGAAGCAGTTTTCAAGAACACCTGCATCACACAGTATTAACATTTTGCCATTTCATTAACTGAGACCTACGACAGAAATAATTACCTGCCATGTATATATATATAGGTATATATGCTGATTACCCTTGGTTAGAATCTCAGAAACTTTATTTGTGTTTTTACAGTTTCCACAATGTCAGCAGTCTCTAAGATAGATAGAAGGGCTAGGGCCTACCAATGTCTGCGGTGCCTGCACAAGAGAGGGGAGACGTTTATTGGTGCTCGGTTCAGGGTGATGGGACATTTCCTAAAAAGGCATCTGGCCGAAGATGAAGTGCCCCACCATTGTACACTATGCTTGTTCCGGTGTTTCAAGACTGAGGAGTTGGAGGCCCACGTGACATCTTTTGTTAGACATCAACTACGCCTGGCTGAGAAAGGTGTTGACCACTCCCCGACTATGCTCGTGTCAAATAAAGTACCGTATGTCATTGGCGATAAGGACATTGGGGCACTGACGGTAGAGGAGTCACAACAACATTGGTCCAAGGTAAGCCGAGGCGCTCAGAAAACCATTACCGACCCATTAGCTGAGGCGGTTAAGCTTACGTTTCCCGACGGTCTCCAGACAGCTACTGAAAGTAAATTGCAACACCACACTTCACCACAGGCGTTTATACCTAACCAGTCAGTACCCTTCAGTCCCCTCAATACACCAGTACTTTCTCCAAGACCATATGATGTTTCAAACCTGAGTCCGTTTCAAACACTGAACCAACAGATGTCCTTGCCTGAATTTTCTGTACCTGTTGTGCTTACAGTGCCATATGCCCAAGCAACCAATACCTGTAATAGTAACTTTCCAATGTATACGATGCAACCACAAGCTAATCCACTGATAACTCAATTGCAGCAGCTCCTAGGTGTAATCCCTTTTGCCGTGCCCATGATGCAAGATTTCCAGACACACCTACCACATCTGGCTAATCGCCAAATAGAGCAAACAGTTGCAACGCCACAATCGTCCAGTCTACAGGTGGGACAACCAGTCTTGACGGGAACACCCACTGTAAGACATGCCACAGAACAACCAGTTGCTATTACGCTGGTAGAAGAAGACGAAGCTATCCTCCAAGACCTCCTCCCATTGGAAGCGGCATCTCCAATTAGGGAAGTCCCTATTGTGCTGGCACCCACAAAGAGGCCTCGGTCCAGATCCCCTTCGGTGTGTAGCTCATCGTCGTCCTCTTCCTCCTCAGCATCCTTGGCAGCTGCACTCCAGCAGATGGTTATGCTGAGAAGTCTACAGACAGCAGTAGAGGAAAACAGGGCAGCGATCAGGTCGCAAGAGAATGCAATGAAAGATCTTGCTACAGTAGTCTTGAGCATGAGCCAAGCCATATGTGATACAACATCTCCTACTAAACGACAGGATGAAACACGGACAAGACCGATGTCACAGACAAGGACCACCCCTGTTGAACAGGACAATGAAACCAAGAAACGAAAAGGGAACGAAAAGGAACACAGGCAGGAACAATCGATGTGGCGAGACAATAGACAAAAGTACAAGGAGAGGAGGGACAGAGGCAGTCGCGACAGGCGAAGGGTGGCTCTTAAGGAGAATCGCAATCCGAAAGTGTAAATGGACCAGATGATCCTAGTTAATCTCGAATTAAATTGTTGTAGTTTCAAGATAATTAATGTTTAAGATGTTAAATCATTTAAGATAAAGTCATTATGTCTTAAAGTATCTAAGAAACTGTATAAAAACATTTTTTTTCTTTGTGTTAAAGTTGAAACCTATATTTGCTGAATATAAGTGTTCGGTTAACCTTTTCTTGAATAGTAACTCAAGTTTATTATATGTTAGCAGGAGCTGTAACATTTTTAGGAGGGGGTAAATGTAATGCTCCGTATATTGACAGTCTGTAATTTATCGGACATCTATTTAAAGCATTAACTTGTAACGCTATAAATGTATATAATATATACGCTTAAATGTTTTGTTTTGTTTTACATTTCATGTCAAGTAATCATTTACCCAATATTGTATCTTTCAACAGCGTCATTGTTGACCTAGTTTCATGGCTAGATAAAATGTGTTATCCGTAAACACTTCTTTGTTATTGTTTGACCATGCTTTTATCCGCCATTTTGGATGTTGACAGTATTGCATGATGGGAATTGTTGTCATAGCGAC
Source organism: Panopea generosa (assembly GCA_029582155.1). Classification (NCBI taxonomy): domain Eukaryota; kingdom Metazoa; phylum Mollusca; class Bivalvia; order Adapedonta; family Hiatellidae; genus Panopea; species Panopea generosa. The sequence continues at coordinate 75,297,038 of CM055899.1, forward strand.
TAGCAAGCATAGTAAACTTTAGAACTTCAGAATCCTTTTATATTTATTAAAAGTTTAAGTTTATAGCAGTGAAGATTGTTATTTAAATGTAAGAATCATATTGAATAGTTATTTGTTTATTGACTTGTAGTAAATTTTGATAATACTTAATTCAATTTAGTGTTTTAATCTTGAAATTTAATCGATCAGTTACGCGCGGTTTGAGCGCACAATAAAGTTGGTGCGCTTGGTAAATGGTGTGCTTTTTAACGTTAAAGTGCACGGTTTAGTTGGTGCTCTCTCTAGTGCACATAGTTATTGGTGCGCCGCACCAATAGTTTCAGTGTGCGTATATAAGGAGTGCACACCTTTAGTAGAGGACTCCGATTTTCACTTTCTTAGGTACTCATTGCCATTTTTTTTGTTTTATTTATAAATACAGCAGGGTTCATTATTTATTTATTTATTTATTTCAGAAAGTAACTAAGTAACCATTTTAAAGTGAAGTTATATATTACACCTTTTAAGCAGTAATTTTGGTACTTTAAATATTTTTAAAGTAACAATAATTTAAGTAATATTCAGACTCAGTCAAAGTTGATAATTTACTGATTTATTGCATGAGACAACTGGATGCAATATAATTTAAAGCTAATATATATATATCTGTATTGATCATTTCTACTTTGAAATCGTTTTGAATATTACAATCTGTTAATTTACTCATGGAAATAAAAGAGTAAAACTTAGATCATTGTTTTTATACTTTAACCTGCCTACTTAGTACTTATTTTTAAGTTCCATACTTTTAAGTTATTTATTCACGGAGTCAGTTTTATTTACATCCTGTCTGAGTTTTGACCTAATGGCATAGACCGAACCTTTTACAAAACACGTTACACGAGCACGTAACAATATTACCATATATGATTACTATACCACGTGCATTAATTAATGAGCTGTCCGCTTGCCCTTCCCATTTCCGATTTTAACTGACGTATGTAAAAGTAAAGTAAATGAACAATACAGCATTTTACCACAAGCAGCCGAGTTATATAATCAGCTATAACAGCATTTCCGAGCCCTTAAATTAATCTTTTATTTGAAATAAGTGTTTGTGACAACATTAATCGACCGTCCATGTACTTCATCGGATGAAGTTACATATTTATAAAGTAATTTATAGTAATGTAGTAATTTATAAAGTAATTTATAGTAATATAGTAATTTATAAAGTAATGTATAGTAATTTATTAAATTATAAAGTAATTCATAGTAATTCAGTAATTTATAAAGTAATTTATAGTAATACAGTAATTTTTAAAGTCATTTATAGCAATATGGTAATTTATAAAATAATTTATAGTAATATAGTAACATAGTAATTTATAAAGTAATTTATAGTTATATAGTAATTTATAAAATAATTCATAGTAATATAGTAACATAGAAATTTATAAAATAATTTATAAAGTCATGAGTACCGCAGTGAAGTGTTTTTCTGTGAGACGACATTCAAACTCTCCATTAATTTTGTTCTTATTTATGTGGTTTATTTACGTAAACACAAGAGATAGTGCCGTCTCTTTCAGAAAACGTGTCATGGTCAGCAATATGTCCGGTACGAAATTGGTTCGGGGAGAATTGTTTATGTTTGTACTTAAAATTCATGAACCATATATATATATATATATATATATATATATATATATATATATATATATATATATATATATATATATATATATTCAAAATATGTAGTGAAGTTTAGTAACATTTATTTCAAGGAAATGAGAAATCTAAGACATTTTACAAGCATATCTATATTAAACAAGAAGGCCAAGATGGCCCTATATCGCTCACCTGACTGACCTTGAGTTACCCAACAGAAGTAGATTATAAAATACATGTACGCTCAAATTTCAAGAAAGACGAGATGGGCAAGTAGTTAGAATTTTGATTTGTTTTGAAGGTGTAACAGATGCGTAGAAGAGTTCAAACTTGGTAGAGGTTCACCCATGGTAAATGTCAGTGAAATTACATCAAAATCAGGTCAGTAGATTCTGACAAGAAGACAGTTGAAGTTTTTACTATAGATGCTAAGTCTTCGAACTAATATAAAAATCCAGTTCCAGCACAAAACTTATCTGTTATGTTTGAGAACGGTTTCAAATTAAAGCATTAGACTTAACTGTTGTGCATAAAACAATTAGCAGTTCCAGCACAATAAATATTCATACGAGTTTAAAACACAAGCCTTCCCAAAGTATATCGCTTGAAAGAATCTTTGTCGCAGTGCACTCTCCCCCAAAAACAATTAAGCTCCTACTCCAAGATCTCAAGCAGACTTCTTGCTGTGATGAAACTAGCTAAAAATATGGTATTGCTTTATTATGAAGCAGTAAACCATCCCTGTCTGAACCATAAAAAATCTGACTTTTATATTCAGAAAAACAACTATTTTAAAATGGTTCATGATATTTGAATAATATTCAACCAATGATTATAATTGTATCATTCATCTTTTATAATGAATTATCTTTTAAAACTCATATCTAGTATAATATTGTATAATAATAGCAAAAAAAAAATTATTTTAAGAGTTTATTACCTTTTCTTATAATAATTGCTATATACAGACAAAACAGGGGAAGTAATTTGACATCAAAATAACCCCAACCCCTGCCATGTTTTTTGACGAATCAAGATGGCTTGAACAAACTTGGAAGAGAGTCACTCAAGTAACATTTCTGTGAAATCATTTTAAAATCGAGCCAGTAGTTTCGGACAAGAAGATTTTTTAAGTTTTTACTATAGCTTATATAGTAAACTAACCCCATCCCCTGGCCGCCATGTTTTTTGACGAATCAAGATGGCTTGAACAAACTTGGTAGAGGGTCACCCAAGGAACATTTCTGTGAAATTATATCAAAATTGGCCTAGTGGTTTCAGAGGAGAAAAAAGTTAACGACGGACGACGGACACCAGGCGATCACAAAAGCTCACATGTGAGCCTTTGGCATATGTGCTTTAGTTACATATGTAGCCCCAACACACGTTGATTCGCCAGTTATTTCAGCGTATTTGCTTATCGCCACTTAGATATATTAACACATAACTGATTAGCAATATACTTATCCTGAAGCCTGCATAATTGACCAAAAAAAATATAGTTTCACGTAGTCGATTTCCGTTTCAATCCAAGTTACAGCAAGAGAGCTGAACGCAAATTTTGAACTGAGATTTAACTGTCACAGAATTTATTATTTTTTTCGTCAAAATGATTTTTCCAAGCATTATCATAATTAATATCAGCTGATGGGGTATATAATGATTCAAGGTGTTGTTTACGTTGTTCTGTGATACTGTCGCTATCTCTATACACTTCACCATTGATATTGGTTTTAGTGCCTGTTCTACTTGATGACTTGGCCAATACTAAGAAATAGTCTTCTATTTAATAAAATGTTGTATGGTGTTTAGCGTCGCTTTCAACAATTTTCAGTCATATCGCGACGGTGTCTACTTGAGACAGTATTCTAAGCGCTGTCACACTGGAGTATCATGCCGCAAACACATGGTATGATACCCCACCCAGTCACATTATACTGACACCGGGCCGACCAAACCTAGAACTCTCCTGTAAATGCTGAGCGTCAAGCGAGGAAGCTTCTAGTATCATTTTTAAAGTCTTTGGTATGACCCAGCCGGGGATTGAACCCACGACCTTCCGCATGCGAGGCAGACGCTCTACCACTAGACCACGCCGCGGTCCTATTTAATATAAAGGTTAGCAAAGTCTGTAGAACGGATCCAGCTCTCTCTCTCTCTCTCTCTCTCTCTCTCTCTCTCTCTCTCAGCACGTCGACTGGTCAGTTGATTCAACTGCAAGTTTGAATAACGTCACAGTCTAGTAAACACTCAATTGCTATAAATTGTGGGACAGGCATAGATGTTCCTGCTTTTTCATTGGGTGTTAACAACTGGTTCGGGAGATATCAGGTTCCTGGAAAAACGAAGGTTATCATCGTTCTGCGAGTGTGTTTCGAAGCATCTTCCGTGTAAATACACTGAAAGGAAAAAGAAAGTATATATTTTGTTTTTTAAAATTATTTCATTATTGGCTAAGTTTATTCATGTGATGGAAAATGAACTGATTTTTTCTTATTGTTTTGCTTTGAAATGAATTAAATGATTGTTTTTTTATTCAACATATGATGAAATATAAATATACAAAATATATATGCAATAAATGTATTGTTCCTTGACCTGTCGACGTTTATAGTTTATTTTTACGTTTATTTTCCTTTCACTGTAGATACAGGGAAACCTAGTATAACCTGTTTTTTCTTTGTTTGATTTGTATGTGCCGTCTATACTTCCGTTGATTATTTCAGAAAACTGTTTAATATAACAAAGCTCTTGGCGAAATCCTTTTCTCATTATGGACTCGCCTCGCTATTTTCTCGCCAAATTGGTAAGTTATCTAATAAATATAAATGAAGGGTAGGTATCCATTTTTGCATAGGTTGGATACCGACTTTGTCTTAGACAAGCATTCCTTTGTCTTAGGGTATTTAATCTTTTTTTGCGTAAAATGATTAATTTGATATACCGGATATGTGTTATTCTGTTCCTTTAAGTCATAGTTAAAATAATATTAGAACGAGTCATTATATGATGATTTACCTCCGATAAAATCAGGACGCATCCATTTTCTGTACACATGAAAGTAAGGAATTTCTTCTAAAATGCCTTGATGAAAGTAAAGGGGTAGGAGCCGGTGCGGGACGTCCCCCTCCCACAATGTTCTGGGGGCGGGGAGGGGGGAGGTGATAGGGGTCAGTATATACGTTGTTCCCTTATGTAGTTGATGGAAATCTTGTAAAGTAATAGTGAAGCTGCAAGTGACATATAAACAGCAGGCACATTTATTATTTTTAGCGATAGCAAATTGTGTATTAATGAATGTCACAAAAGCTTCCATAATAACTTGAATGTTTTGGACAGGGTAACATATTTCAAATTTAAAGACTACTTTTTTGTGTTTTAAGACATTTAGGCAATCAGAATCTACTATTACACAATGTAATACAATCTATTTTTCAACTGGCAAATAATAAAATCAATGAGATACAAAGATCGACGAGGCGCCGGTGGGAATATCCAAGGTATAATTTAAAGGGAATATATCGGGGAAAATGCTATAAATGTTTTAAAAATTAAAATAAATATTAAAATGGATAAAAAAAAAGCATCTCATTATCATTAATAAATAAAATCCGAATGGTCTGGTAGGTCAAATCCACGAAAACGTGACAAAATTGATGTCTAAATTGGAGTGATAAACTTGAAACAAAATCCCCATTCTAAAAATAGATAGACGTCGCGCACGGCAATGATACCTCTAAGTGTAACACGACTTTAACGTTAAAATTGTATAAAATGTAATATGACGTTTTTATTCATGTATTTCGTAAAATTTATTTTACAAGAAAATAGCCGAATACCGGAAAATTAATTACTGCAATGGAAGCATGATTTTGTGCAGATATTAAATGGATCAAAACCAATGATATTACTGTACCTACTTAAACTATGAGAATACAGTATACCATGCACATAACTAGCAGCGTCCATAAGTTTTCGCCATATTAAAAGAACGTCAAATAAAATATTTGATAGAGGACATCGGAAATGCTTGATACGAGGTGTAAATGATTTTCCATTTTTTTCAATATTTTGGGACAATAACAGAAACTAAATTTACTCGTAAATATAATATTCAAAAGGCAACATTCTGTGCTAAAAATATGGTTTATATGGCCAAAATATGAGGACAGACGTTATTTTTTGGTAAAATGCGAAGAGTTGGCAAATCATAGAGGGCATTTTAAATACGAAATTTGTACCATTCAGAGCAAAGTGAATATATTTTCTATTTTTCTAAAATAATTAAGTTAATCAAATACGCTTCAATTATTTCTTTCAAATAACGTTGGCGGACAACACCGTAAAAATGTAATATCTCATAATCGCAATACGAAAAATGTCATCAAGTACCATATAATAAAACAATGAACATAAACATACATATGTTTAATGCAATACTAACCATTATTTTTCATCTTAACTGTTCATTATGACTTTATTGACGAGTCGTTTGTTTTTCGGAACATTTAGCATATACGTAATAAACCGCGTGTTCCGGAATGGCTGTTAAGTTTGTTGTAATAAAACACACATGTCTGTAACCGGATATTATGTCATTTTCTCTATATCTGTCCTTTCGCGCAGTTTTTAAACAAAACATTGTAGGCCGGGACCTTTGGTAAATGTTACGCCGGGACACGGGGAAAATGACGTTGAATGTGGCTTATTATTAAAGTAAAACATATAGATTATATCAATAAAGTCAAATAAAATATCGCTCCACGACCTTTATTTTGATAAATAGTAAGTATAATTCAAAAAACGATCAAGTATTCGCGAACAGTTTTATATATTTCGGGTATTAGTTAACGTCATTTGAATATTTTCTAAGACGAAACGATTTTTACACCGTGTTAACCTATAACACTGATTTAAGCCTGAAGTAAAAAAAAATCACGCGACTCATTTAATACGTCACAAAATATATTGTAATGTTAAGCAGGAAATATATCTTAGATGACATAGGTGCGTAGCCCAAGTTAGGAAATCCCTTTTCAATATATCATTTTGGCATGTTTGAATAGATATCCTTTTGGCAATACGGGATCAGTGAGCATATATAGGCATGATATATCGGAAAAAAATGTTTATAGCCAATTTGTAAAAATCCCGATGAATTCCCTTTCAGAACTGTTTGAAAGATTGATCTCTGCTACAACAAACAGATTGCGTTCGATGTCGCCAATGCATATAGATAGCCCTACTCCACTTGACAGTGATACGTCTAAGGACATATAGATACATTGCTTGAATGCGTCGTTGAGAAAACCCAAACAGTAGGTTGTAGAAAATTGGCGTATACAAGGACTGATAGACTCACGGCGACATTTATGCTATTCCGAGTTACAATATGCAATTCTCTTAATATCGGATTTAATTCATTATAAAGTTTGCAATGTACAATATTTTGTAAAATGGACTTGGACCGGAGGCTCTCTGACTTAACGCTTCCTTGACCTTGCTGTAGCTGCCACCAATGACATCAGACCCGAGGCTCTCCAACTTAAAACTTCCTCGACCTTGCTGTAGCCACCACCAATGACATATGACCTGAGGCTCTCCAACGTAACACTTCCTCGACCTTGCTGTAGCCACCACCAATGACATCTGAACTGAGGCTCTTCAACTTAACACTTCCTCGACCTTGCTGTAGCCACCACCAATGACATCTGACCTGAGGCTCTTCAACTTAACACTTCCTCGACCTTGCTGTAGCCACCACCAATGACATCTGACCTGAGGCTCTTCAACTTAACACTTCCTCGACCTCGCTGTAGCCACCACCAATGACATCTGTCCTGAGGCTCTTCAACATAACACTTCCTCAACCTTGCTGTAGCCGCCACCAATGACATCTGACATGAGGCTCTCCAACTTAACACTTCCTCGACCTTGCTGTAGTCACCACCAATGACATCTGACCTGAGGCTCTTCAACTTAACACTTCCTCAACCTTGATGTTACCACCACCAATGACATCTGACCTGAGGCTCTCCAACATAACGACTTTGCTGTAGCCACCACCAATGACATCTGACCTGAGGCTCTCCAACTTAACGACCTTCCTGTAGCCACCTCCAATGAAATCTGACCAAAGGCTCTCCAACTTAGCACTTCCTCGATCTTGCTGTTGCTACCACCAATGACATCTGACCTGAGGCTCTTCAACTTAAAACTTCTTCGACCTTGCTGTAGCCACCACCAATGACATCTGACCTGAGGCTCTTCAACTTAACACTTCCTCGACCTTGCTGTCGCTACCACCAATGACATCTGACCTGAGGCATTTCAACTTAACACTTCCTCGACCTTGCTGTAGCCACCACCAATGACATCTGACCTGGGACTCTTCAACTTAACACTACATCGACCTTGCTGTAGCCACCACCAATGACATCTGACATACGGTTCTCCAACTAAACGACCTTGCTGTAGCCACCACCAATGATATCGGACCTGAGGCTCTCCAACCGAACACTTCCTCGACCTGCTGTAGTCACCACCAATGACAACTGACCTGAGGCTCTTCAACTTAACACTTCCTCGAACTTACTGTAGCCATCACCAGTAACATCTGACCTGAGGCTCTTCAACGTAACACTTCCTCGACCTTGCTGTCGCTACCACCAATGACATCTGACCTGAGGCATTTCAACTTAACACTTCCTCGACCTTGCTGTAGCCACTACCAATGACATCTGACCTGGGGCTCTTCAACTTAACACTACATCGACCTTGCTGTAGCCACCACCAATGACATCTGACCTACGGTTCTCCAACTAAACGACCTTGCTGTAGCCACCACCAATGATATCGGACCTGAGGCTCTCCAACTTAACACTTCCTCGACCTTGCTGTAGTCACCACCAATGACATCTGACCTGAGGCTCTTCAACTTAACACTTCCACGAACTTACTGTAGCCATCACCAATAACATCTGACCTGAAGCTCTCCAACTTAACACTTCCTCGATCTTGCTGTCGCTACCACCAATGACATCTCACCTGAGGCTCTTCAACTTAACACTTCCTCGACCTGGATGTAGCCACCACCAATGACATCTGACCAGAGGTTCTTCAACTTAACACTTCCTCGACCTTGCTGTCGCTACCATCAATGACATCTGACCTGAGGCTCTTCAACTTAACACTTCTTTGACCTTGCTGTAGTCACCACCAATGACATGTGACCTGAGGCTCTTCAACTTAAAACTTCCTTGACCTTGCTGTAGCCACCACCAATGACATCTGACCTGAGGCTCTTCAACTTAACACTTCCTCGACCTTGCTGTAGCCGCCATCAATGACATCTGACCTGAGGCTCTTCAACTTAACACTTCCTCGACCTTGCTGTAGCTGCCACCAATGGCATCTGACCTGAGGCTCTTCAACTTAACACTTCCTCGACCTTGCTGTCGCTACCACCAATGACATATGACCTGAGGCTCTTCAACTTAACACTTCCTCGATCTTGCTGTAGCCACCACCAATGACATCTGAACTGAGACTTTTCAACTTAACACTTCCGCGATCTTGCTGTAGCCACAACCAATGACATCTGACCTGAGGCTCTTCAAATTAACACTTCTTCGACCTTGCTGTAGCCACCACCAATGACATATGACCTGAGGCTCTTCAACGTAACACTTCCTCGACCTTGCTGTAGCCACCACCAATGACATCTGACCTCAGGCTCTTAAACTTAACACTTCCTCGACCTTGCTGTAGCCACCAACAATGACATCTGACCTGAGGGTCTCCAACTTAACACTTCCTCGATCTTGCTGTAGCCACAACCAATGACATCTGACCTGAGGCTCTCCAACTTAACACTTCTTTGACCTTGCTGTAGCCACCACCAATGACATCTGACCTGAGGCTCTTCAACTTAACACTTCCTCGACCTTGTTGTAGCTGCCACCAATGACATCTGACCTGAGGCTTTTCAACTCAACACTTCATTGATCTTGCAGTAGCCACCACCAATGACATCTGACCTGAAGCTCTCCAAATTAACACTTCCTCGACCTTGCTGTAGCCGCCACCAATGAGATCTGACCTGAGGCTCTCCAACTTAACACTTCCTCAACCTTGCTGTAGCCACCACCAATGACATCTGACCTGAGGCTCTTCAACTTAACACTTCCTCGACCTTGCTGTAGCCGCCATCAATGACATCTGACCTGAGGCTCTCCAAATTAACATTTCCTCGATCTTGCTGTCGCTACCACCAATGACATCTGACCTGAGGCTCTCCAACTTAACGACCTTCCTGTAGCCACCTCCAATGAAATCTGACCAAAGGCTCTCCAATTAAGCACTTCCTCGATCTTGCTGTTGCTACCACCAATGACATCTGACCTGAGGCTCTTCAACTTAAAACTTCTTCGACCTTGCTGTAGCCACCACCAATGACATCTGACCTGAGGCTCTTCAACTTAACACTTCCTCGACCTTGCTGTCGCTACCACCAATGACATCTGACCTGAGGTATTTCAACTTAACACTTCCTCGACCTTGCTGTAGCCACCACCAATGACATCTGACCTGGGACTCTTCAACTTAACACTACATCGACCTTGCTGTAGCCACCACCAATGACATCTGACCTACGGTTCTCCAACTAAACGACCTTGCTGTAGCCACCACCAATGATATCGGACCTGAGGCTCTCCAACCGAACACTTCCTCGACCTTGCTGTAGTCACCACCAATGACAACTGACATGAGGCTCTTCAACTTAACACTTCCTCGAACTTACTGTAGCCATCACCAATAACATCTGACCTGAGGCTCTTCAACTTAACACTTCCTCGACCTTGCTGTCGCTACCACCAATGACATCTGACCTGAGGCATTTCAACTTAACACTTCCTCGACCTTGCTGTAGCCACCACCAATGACATCTGACCTGGGGCTCTTCAACTTAACACTACATCGACCTTGCTGTAGCCACCACCAATGACATCTGACCTACGGTTCTCCAACTAAACGACCTTGCTGTAGCCACCACCAATGATATCGGACCTGAGGCTCTCCAACTTAACACTTCCTCGACCTTGCTGTAGTCACCACTAATAACATCTGACCTGAAGCTCTCCAACTTAACACTTCCTCGATCTTGCTGTCGCTACCACCAATGACATCTCACCTGAGGCTCTTCAACTTAACACTTCCTCGACCTGGATGTAGCCACCACCAATGACATCTGACCTGAGGTTCTTCAACTTAACACTTCCTCGACCTTGCTGTCGCTACCATCAATGACATCTGACCTGAGGCTCTTCAACTTAACACTTCTTTGACCTTGCTGTAGTCACCACCAATGACATCTGACCTGAGGTTCTTCAACTTAAAACTTCCTTGACCTTGCTGTAGCCACCACCAATGACATCTGACCTGAGGCTCTTCAACTTAACACTTCCTCGACCTTGCTGTAGCCGCCATCAATGACATCTGACCTGAGGCTCTTCAACTTAACACTTCCTCGACCTTGCTGTAGCCGCCACCAATGGCATCTGACCTGAGGCTCTTCAACTTAACACTTCCTCGACCTTGCTGTCGCTACCACCAATGACATTTGACCTGAGGCTCTTCAACTTAACACTTCCTCGATCTTGCTGTAGCCACCACCAATGACATCTGAACTGAGACTTTTCAACTTAACACTTCCGCGATCTTGCTGTAGCCACAACCAATGACATCTGACCTGAGGCTCTTCAAATTAACACTTCTTCGACCTTGCTGTAGCCACCACCAATGACATATGACCTGAGGCTCTTCAACATAACACTTCCTCGACCTTGTTGTAGCCACCACCAATGACATCTGACCTGAGGCTCTGTAGCCGCCACCAATGACATATTACCTGAGGCTCTTCAACTTAACACTTCCTCGTCCTTCATGTAGCCACCACCAATGACATCTGACCTGAAGCTCTTCAACTTAACACTTCTTCGACCTTGCTGTAGCCACCACCAATGACATCTGATCTGAAGCTCTTCAACTTAACACTTCCTCGACCTTGTTGTAGCCGTCACCAATAACATCTGACCTGATGCTCTTCAACTTAACACTTCTTCGACCTTGCTGTAGCCACCACCAATGACATATGACCTGAGGTTCTTCAACCTAACACTTCCTCGACCTTGCTGTAGCCACCAACAATGACATCTGACCAGAGGCTCTTCAACATAAACTTCCTCGACCTTGCTGTAGCCACCACCATTGACATCTGACATGAGGCTCTGCAACTTAACGCTTCCTCGACCTTGCTGTAGCCACCACCATTGACATCTGACCTGAGGCTCTTCAACTTAACACTTCCTCGACCTTGCTGTAGCCACCACCATTGACATCTGAACTGAGGCTCTTCAACATAACACTTCCTCGACCTTGCTGTAGCCACCACCAATGACATCTGACCTGAGGCTCTCCAACTAAACACTTCCTCGACCTTGCTGTAGCCACCACCAATGACATCTGACCTGAGGCACTTCAACTTAACACTTCGTTGATCTTGCTGTAGCCACCACCAATGACATCTGACCTGAGGCTCTTCAACTTAACACTTCATCGACCTTGTTGTAGCCACCACCAATGACATCACCTAACCTGAGGCTCTTCAGCTTAACACTTCCTCGACCTTGCTGTAGCCGCCACCAATGACATATCACCTGAGGCTCTTCAACTTAACACTTCCTCGACCTTGCTGTAGCCGCCACCAATGACATCTGACCAGAGGCTCTTCAACTTAACACTTCCTCGACCTTGATGTAGTCGCCACCAATGACATCTGACCTGAGGCTCTTCAACTTAACACTTCCTCGACCTTGTTGTAGCCACCACCAATGACATCTGAACTGAGGCTCTTCAACTTAACACTTCCTTGACCTTGCTGTAGCTGCCACCAATGACATCTGACCTGAGGCTTTTCAACTTAACACTTCCTCGACCTTGCTGTAGCCTCCACCAATGACATCTGACCTGAGGCTCTTCAACTTAACACTTCTTCGACCTTGCTGTAGCCGCCACCAATGACATCTGACCTGAGGCTCTTCAACTTAACACTTCCTCGACCTTACTGTAATCACCACCAATGACATCTGACCTGAGGCTCTTCAACATAACACTTCCTCGATCTTGCTGTAGCCACCACCAATGACATCTGACCTGAAGGTTTTCAACTTAACACTTCCTCGATCTTGCTCTAGCCGCCACCATAACATCTGACCTGAGGCTCTTCAACTTAACACTTCCTCGACGTAGCTGTAGCTGCCACCAATGACATCTGACCTGAGGCACTTCAACTTAACACTTCCTCGATCTTGCTGTAGCCACCACCAATGACATCTGACCTGAGGCTCTTCAACTTAACACTTCCTCGACCTTGCTGTAGCCGCCACCAATGACATCTGACCTGAGGCTCTGTAGCCGCCACCAATGATATCTGACCTGAATCTCTTCAACTTTACACTTCCTCTCTCTTGCTGTAGCCATCACCAATGACATCTGACCTGAGGCTCTTTAACTTAACACTTCCCCAATCTTGCTGTAGCCACCACCATTGACATCTGACCTGAGGATCTTCAACATAACACTCCCTCGATCTTGCTGTAGCCACCACCAATGGCATCTGACTTGAGGCTGTCTAACTTAACACTTCATCCACCTTCCTGTAGCCACCACCAATGACATCTGATCTGAGGCTCTTCAACTTAACACTTCCTCGACCTTGCTGTAGCCACCACCAATGACATCTGACCTGAGGCTCTTCAACTTAACTCTTCTTCGACCTTGCTGTAGCCACCACCAATGACATCTGACCTGAGGCTCTTCAACTTAATACTTCCTCCACCTTGCTGTAGCCACCACCAATGACATCTCACATGAGGCTCTTCAACTTCACGCTTCCTCGACCTTGTTGTAGCCTCCACCAATGACATCTGACCTGAGGCTCTCTAACTTATTGACCTTGCTGTAGCCACCACCAATGACATCTGACATGAGGCTCTGTAGCCGCCACCAATGAAATTTGACCTGTAGCTCTTCAACATAACACTTCCTCGTCCTTGCTGTAGCCAACACCAATGACATCTGACCTGAGGCTCTTCAACTTAACACGTCCTCGACCTTGCTGTAGCCACCACCATTGACATCTGACCTGAGGCTCTTCAACATAACACTCCCCCGATCTTGCTGTAGCCACCACCAATGGCATCTGACTTGAAGCTGTCTAACTTAACACTTCCTCGACCTTCCTGTAGCCACCACCAATGACATCTGACTTCAGGCTCTCCTTCTTAACACTTCCTCGACCTTGCTTTTGCCACCACAAATGACATCTGACCTAAGGCTCTCCAACTTAATACTCCCCCGATCTTTCTGTAGCCACCATCAATGACATCTGACCTGAAGCTCGTCAACTTAACACTTCCTTGACCTTGCTGCAGCCACCACCAATGACATCTGACCTGAGGCTCTTCAACTTAACACTTCCTCGACCTTGCTGTAGCTGCCACCAATGACCACTGACCTGATGCTCTTCAACTTAACACTTCCTCGACCTTGCTGTAGCCGCCACCAATGACATCTGACCTGATTCTCTTCAACTTAACACTTCCTCGATCTTGCTGTAGCCGCCACCAATGACATCTGACCTGAGGCTCTCCAACTTAACACTGCCTCAACCTTGCTGTAGCCACCACCAATGACATCTGACCTGAGGCTCTTCAACTTAACACTTCCTCGATCTTGCTGTAGCCGCCACCAATGACATCTGACCTGAGGCTCTTCAGCTTAACACTTCCTCGTCTTTGCTGTAGCCACAACCAATGACATCTGACCTGAAGGTCTTCAACTTAACACTTCCTCGATCTTGCTGTAGCCGCCACCAATGACATCTAACCTGAGGCTCTTCAATTTAACACTTCCTCGACCTTGCTGTAGCCACCACCAATGATATCTCACCTGAGGCTCTTCAATTTAACACTTCCTCGATCTTGATGTAGCCACCACCAATGATATCTGACCTAAGGCTCTCCAACTTAACACTTCGTCGACCTTGCTGTAGCCACCACCAATGACATTTGACCTGAGGCTCTTCAACTTAACACTTCCTTGACCTTGCTGTAGCCACCACCAATGACATCTGACCTGAGGCTCTTCAACTTAACACTTCCTCGACCTTGATGTAGCTGCCACCAATGACATCTGACCTGAGGCTCTTCAACTTAACACTTCCTCGACCTTGCTGTAGCCGCCACCAATGACATCTGACCGGAAGCTCTTCAACTTAACACTTCTTCGACCTTGCTGTAGCCGCCACCAATGACATCTGACCTGAGTCTCTTCAACTTAACACTTCCTCGACCTTGCTGTAGTCGCCAACATTGACATCTGACCTGAGGCTCTTCAACTTAACATTTTCTCGATCTTGCTGTAGCCGCCACCAATGACATCTGACCTGAGGCTCTTCAACTTAACACTTCCTCGACCTTGCTGTAGCCACCACCAATGACATCTGACATGATGCTCTTCAACTTAACACTTCCTCGATCTTGCTGTTGCCGCCACCAATGACATCTGACCTGAAGCTCTCCAACTTAACACTGCCTCAACCTTGCTGTAGCCACCACCAATGACATCTGACCTGAGGCTCTTCAACTTAACACTTCCACGATCTTGCTGTAGTCGCCACCAATGACATCTGACCTGAGGCTCTTCAACTTAACACTTCCTTGATCTTGCTGTAGCCACCACCAATGACATCTGACCTGAGGCTCTTCAACTTAACACTTCTTCGACCTTGCTGTAGCCGCCACCAATGGCATCTGACCTGAGGTTCTTCAACTTAACACTTCCTCGATCTTGCTGTAGCCGCCACCAATGACATCTGACCTGAGGCTCTTCAACTTAACACTTCCTCGATCTTGCTGTAGCCACCACCAATGACATTTGACCTGAGGCTCTCCAACTTAACACTTCCTCTCTCTTGCTGTCGCTATCACCAATGACATCTGACCTGAGGTTCTTCAACTTAACACTTCCTCGACTTGGCTGTAGCCAACACCAATGACATCTGACCTGAGGCTCTTCAACTTAACACTTCCTCGACCTATCTGTCGCTATCATCAATGACAACTGACCTGAGGCTCTTCAACTTAACACTTCCTCGACCTTGTTGTAGCCACCACCAATGACATCTGACCTGAGGCTCTTCAACTTAACACTTCCTCGACATTGCTGTAGCCACCACCAATGACATCTGACCTGAGGCTCTTCAACGTAACAATTCTTCGACCGTGCTGTAGCCACCACCAATGACATCTGACCTGAGGCTCTCTAACTTATCGACCATGCTGTAGCCACCACCAATGACATGTGACCTGAGGCTCTCTAACTTATCGACTTTGCTGTTGCCACCACCAATGACATCTGACCTGAGGCTCTCCAACTGATAACTTCCTCGACCTTGCTGTAGCCACCACCAATGACATCTGACCTGAGGCTCTTCAATTTAACACTTCCTCGATCTTGCTGTCGCTACCACCAATGACATCTGACCTGAGGCTCTCCAACTTAACACTTCCTCGACCTTGCTGTAGCCACCACCAATGACATCTGACCTGAGGATCTTCAACTTAACAGTATGTTTTCCATGAATACAGTATGATTTTCTACAACACATGTTACTTTCTAGAAATATGTGTTTAAAGGTCTTCTGTGAACAACAACTATATTTGTGACCGATTGTAGTGAAACCAATTCTAGACGGTTTCCGAGTGCTCTTCACTGTTTACCAGAAATCCGAAGATTTAATATTGTTTTTGTTGTATCATTGATATTCTATTAATCCAAATTACGCTATTTATCATTCTATTTAGATTGGAATTGACTGTATTGGGGTTGTTTTTAGTATGATTGCAGATTTGTATACCTAGAAAGTGCACAAATTACACGGGAACCCATGCTTTCATCGTCCCAAATTTATAAAACTGTTTAAAACGATTTTGGTGCACTCATTCCGGCCCATTTAGTTGAGAATTATCAGATTAAGGATAGTTGTTGTAGCATTTAGAGCGGGATGCAATTTATTCGACAATAACTAACTTCACATTCTGACTACAAAATCCGTTCTACAGAAGCAGAAAAGAGCACATGTTTCTGAACAAAAAGTTAATAAAATCGCTTTTATTGTATGGTAGAAAACGCTTCCTCGCTTGGTGTTCAGCAATTAGAGGATAGTTCTAGGTTTGGTCGGCCCGGTGTCAGAATATTGTGACAAGGTGGGGTACCATTCCATGTGTCTCGGGCATGAATATTATTCCAGTGTGGCAGCGCTTAGAATACTGTTTCAAGTAGACACCATTGCAATATGACTGAAAAATGTTGAAACAGATGCTAAACACCAAACAATAATAACAACATTTTTCTTTGCAATGATAGCAAACTATTGCCTATATCGGAATGTATTTCACCTTTGATTAGGGTTTAATGTGATGCGTGAAAACACATCATTTTCTAATTTAACATTGCAATGTGGCCCTTTAATGACTTTTTTACAATTTACCAATTTTTAGCTTGACTATTCGGAGAATAAAGAGAGCTATTCTACTCACCCAGGCGTCAGCGTCACACATTGGTTAAAGTTTTTCATGCAAGTCCCTATCTCAGTAACCACTGCATGTATTGCCTTCAAACTTTGCACAAGCCTTCCTAGTCATCAACCCTACTACAATAACTAAGTTAGGTAACGCTTGCATGAATACAATGCAAATAATTGCCAATGTTTGATTTAGATAATCTGATCAAAGTTTTGCGTGCAAGTACCATCAAGTCCATATCTCAGTAACGAATGCATGTATTGACTTGAAACTTTACACAAGCCTTCCCAGTCATCAAACATACAACAGTAACTAAGTTACATAACTCTTGCCTGAACATAATGCAAATTATTGCCCTTCTTTGACTTAGAATTTTGGTAAAAGTTTTGCATGCAAGTACTGTCAAGTCCATATTACACTAACCGCTCAATGTATTTGATTGAAACTTTACATATGACTTTGTAATCATGAAATCTACTAAATTAATCAAGTTGGATAACTCTTGCCAGATTTTTTTGCAAATTAGGGCCTTTGTTTTACTTAGACATTTTATAACTCAGCAGTCACTGCATGTATTTGATTGAAACTTCATACAATATATTGCAATTATAAGACCTACTCAATTTTGTCAATTTTAGATAACTCTTATTTGCTTCGATTTGTCATCAGTCTCAATCAAATTTGTACTTCTGTGACAAATATTCGAATAGTTGAGCACACTGTCCCTCCGACAGCTCTTGTTTGTTTGAATAATTAGTATTCTCAATAATTGTTTCTATCGCTCTCTTATTTCTAATTCACTGACTACCATGTTTACCTGACCAGGGTCTTTCACTAACTGTCACAAACATCTGAATATGTTCAAGGTCTTTCTCAAACTCTCTACTGTTCTGCCCTCCACGCTACCAAACAGGCCTCAAGCTCTATTTTCTCATTGGTCAACTCATTAATACCTTCTCATTGGTCAATTCCTTAATTACTAACTCTACAGTGTTCACAATAATGTGATTAACATTTTTTGGTCATAAATTCTATTTTTTTATCTGCACTGCTGAAATTCATTTTAATTTTTACTTTAACCCTTTTTCCGTAGTGGTGTCTGAGGCTCTCCGCCTGAACGCTTTCTCGACCTTGCTGCAGCCGTCACCGATGGCATTTGCCCTGCATTTGTCAACATCAACCGACTTTAATTCGTAAATGGTCACAATGGGGACATATTTCTATTGTGTTTACCCAAGATGTTTTGATGGCCCTGTGTCCGTCGTCTGTCGTTAACTTTTGCTTCAAACGACTTCTTCTCTGAAACCGCTTGACAGATTTTTACCAAGTTTGTTGTGAAGCATTGTTGTGCATGAACCTTGGGGTAAAGCTTACCCTACCCCAGAGTCTCAGGCCAGGCCTCGGGTTTAACATTGGGAAATTTTCATTTAAAAATCTATTTTTCAAGAACTGACCAACCAAATTTGTTTATATTTTGTATCCCTATGAGTAGGGGTTTCAAGTTGGTTCGAATAAAGGGGCTATTATGTTTTTCTCATACATTTTTAGTATTATTCCAGTCATATTGATGTCTGAAGCATTGTTTAGTCATAACAGTTGAGACTGGGTCCTTTAAAGGGAATTCAATATCCATAAGGGACCAGCAGGGACCCAAAAGAGACAATTGTTAAATTTCAAAAATCCCCTTCTCAAGAATTGATCTTTAATATTTGGCATAAATGATCTCTATGTGTAGGGGTTTTAAGTTTGTCGAAATAAATGGGCTAGGGTCCATTTGGGCATAGTAAGGGACTTGAATTTTTACATACAAATAGTATGGGAAAACACGGGAAAGTATGTTTTTTCTCACCTAGTTTTGATATTAGTCCCATCCTATTGACAGTCTTCGTGATGATTGATATACAACATTGTGTCTCATTATCATTCGTCTCTCACCACTGGTTCAAGTGGGAAAGTTATCAGTTACTTGCTGAGATGGGGTGTGCTCGAGTACTGGTTAATCCCAGGAAACAGTGGTTAGGTTAAATGATCATCTGTTAGCCCTCGATGGCATAAAAATGACGCTAAATATTCAATCAACCATCGTATTGATATCTGAAGCATTGTTTAGTCATAACAGTTGGGACTGGGTCCTTTAAAGGGGATTTGATATCTGTTAGGGTCAGCAAGGGCCCAGAAAAGATAAAATTGTGAAATTTCAAAAATCTTAAGAACTGATGAGGAAATTCATTCATACTTGGCATAAATGATCCCTTAGTACAAGTAGGAGTTTCGATTTTGTTCAAATGAAGGGGACAGGATATATTGGGACTGATTTTACATAAAAGGTTAGGGTTAGGGTTAGGGTTAGGTAACTTTTGGAAAACATTAAATTCTCTTTTTATCTTAATATATAATAATATTTTAGGAATTATTTTAATCATCTTGAGATCTGAAGTATTGTTTACTCATAACAGTTGAGACTGGGTCCTTACAGGGAGATTTAATATCCATAAGGGGTCAGCAACTCATGGATCCAAAAAATGATAAAATTGTGAATTTTCAAATATCTTCCCAAGAAGCGACAAACCAAATTTGTTTATATTTGGTTTAAATGATATACAGTCTAACTTGTCCTTGCAGCCACCTCATATAAGTGATCACCTGTGTTAAGCGGTCACATAAAAATCCCCCGTGTAAATTGCCTATATAAAGTACATGACTTTTTGTATTAAACGGTCACCTCTTTAATGACAGCGACCAGTCTATTTCATCCCAAATAATACCCATAAGCGGTCAGACCCTTATCACTTAGCGGTCACATCTTCTGGCCGGCCACTATTCCAATCATATTGTATAATCCTGCGATTCAATTACCGTTTCTTCTTCTGTTACAAAAACACATCGCTTTACCCAGAGCGAGCGTGCGTGCGTATATACGGTCTAATAAACAAATAGAATAGCGAGATTCATGACATTAATTTGTTATCAAAACTGTTACCTAGGCTGGATACATGACTATTTAAGCGCGTGTATTTAAGGATGTTTTATTTAGTTTTATGATGCGTGTAAACACACTGGAAGCAAATTTCACTGATGTGTTTATGCACAATTATCGAACTGGGTAAGATCAAAAAGATAATTGCAATTGGTCAGTTTGTTTAAATTATAATAAATCCGGGCCGAGTTTATAATTAATATTATAAACTGTAGCAACTACAACTAAATAAAAAGTTAGGTTATATTACAAAATAACATTTGCACGGGTTATGCCGGGGAAAGATTAAAATGTTTAACGGCGCATCTACACTCAGTAAGAAATTAATGTAGATGTGTTTAATGGGATAATGATAGTGTTGGGTTACTTGTTTAACTTCTGTAACATTGTTAAAATGGGATTTTAACAAACATATTTTAGTAGAATACAAACAAACAAACAAACAAACAAACAAACAAACAAACAAACAAACAAACAAACAACGGCGGTGGTTAATGATCTTAAGTTTACTAATTATCGATATGTCTCTATTTGATTTTTACACCTTGGCCATTATATATGTACATGATTAGTGCTTTATCTGATATTGATTTTATACGGCAGAGATTTGTTTTATGGCTGATATGCGTGTTTAATTATTTCATTTAATTAAATTATATATTGGTGAAAAATGAACACTGTGAAATAAATAATAATAAAAAAGCCCCTCTCACTGTTGAATAATTTAAAGTAAAACAGTGGCTTATGATTTCAAGTTGACTGATTATCGATACACCATAACGATCTTTATCGATTGTCAAAGCATGGTTCTTGATTTTCACAGCAAGGTTCTTTGGTCACCCTGTTAACTCGTCACGTGTTTCTATGTTTTGGGCACGCTTTAATATGGCTTAGTGACGCTGACTGTGTTTTATGGCTGATCAGCGGGAATTGATTATATTATAATTAGCTTTTTTATATGTAAAATGAAATCAGCGTTTGCTAGACCAAGCTATACAAGAATTGTATATATGATAATAAAATAATGTTATATTTGTTTTACATTGTACATTAACCACCATATTTTGGCTAAGTGAAACTTGTACTAAACTTTCATAGCGCAACGTACGGACTTTCAAGAGTGTTTAATACAATATCGGTAGTTAATGACATTACGTGTAGTAATCGATATGATCTCTATTGATTTTCACACATTGGTAAAGTAACTGGCTATAATGTGACTGTGTATGAAGAATTGTGTCATAAGCAGGAATTAAGTATGTTATTTAATTAGCAATGTATTTAAAATGAGAGCAGCTTATAACAAAAATAGAGTGCAAATAAAAACGCATTCCGCCCACGGACGGTGGAGTAATACGGTTTTTTGCTAACCCCGGGGTTCGAGTCTGCTGTAGGTGCGTTTAAAATTAGGGTTAGCGATCCCTTGCTCGTAGTGAGCTGTGCCTCGATGGCGGGAGTGCGCTGTTGTTACATGTTAGACTGAATAAGAGGTTGTTAGCCATGCAGTATATATCTACATGTTACCAGTTCACGCTATGTGGAGCCCACCTCTTATAGTGAACCCCAAAAAAATGTTTAAATGCAGCCCGCGGGGACGGAATAAGACGGCGAAAGAACAACCTGTTTCAAACCAATACATTTTGAACAAAGAACTTGGTAGTTTTTACAAGATAATTAACGCGTCAAAACTGACCCCTGAAGTCCAGTTGTTCCATTTTCCAACAAGTAAATTTTACAAAGATGGCTAAAGAACAACGAGAAAATATGCAAGCAAGCAAGCACAGGATAAGCCGATTTAAATGTAGTGTTTGTTTTATAAAGAGTCCAAAAGCAAACGTTATAGCAAATGTCCAGTACCATTTTCCAACGAGTAAATTTACAAAGATGGTTAAAGAACAACGAGAAAATATGCAAGCAAGCACAGGATGAGTCGGTTTAAATGCAGTGTTTGTACCAAAAGTAGCTTTTACAACATAATTAACGCGTCAGGTGACGGCGAAAGAACAACGCAGGGACGGGATAACATGTTGAACTCTGGGTGATTTGCAGTGAGTTCCAGGTATTCAGCCTTCGTAGGCTCATACGTGTCGTCTCAGGTTGTGACTTGAGGACAGCCGACGACATAGAGTCCCCAGAGGACGTTAGAGGTTGTTAGCCATGCACTGCGCTAAACTGCATGTTTTCAGTCCACGGCAGGTGGAGCCCACCTCATAAAGTGAACCATATTGTAAGAGTACGTACGTATGTAGTATAGTATAATTAAACATTATCAAAATAATTCGGATGCCGGACACACTGACCGGGCCTGACAGGCTCGGACCCTTGCTCGAGAACTAAACTCCACTTTAGGTGCAGAGCAAATTCCCTGATATTAGTAGCACCGTAAATGATCAAACGCAACGATAATCCAGGTTCGAGTCCGCCCGAGTCACTGCCAGGTGCCAACAGGATCCAGTGCCAAAATGACCAGTGGCCAGTTTTTTTTAACACATATGGGCAAAACATATTTTTCAATCAAAACTTAGTCCTTCTATAAGACTATACATATATCTGTCGTCTACTAATGTCTACACATAGTCTACTAATGGCTGCCAGACCCACTGACCGGACCGGCTCGGACCATTGCTCGAGAACTCGACTCCACTTTCGGTACAGAGCATTTTCGCTGATGTTTGTAGCACCTTAAATGATCAAACGCAAACATCATACGTTGTCTATAAGGCTGCAACTATAATCGAGAACTCAACTCCACTCCACTTTCGGTACAAAGCAACTTTGCTGATATTAGTAGCACCGTAATTGATCAAACGCAAACATCATATGCCGTCTATAAGGCTGCAACTATAATCCAGGTTCGAGTCCGTGCCAGGACTGCCAGGTGCCAACCGATTCAGTGGCCATTGTTTATTCACACATATGGGCAAAAAATATTTTTCAATCAAAAGTTAGTGCCTGTATTACCTCAGACTATACATATATGAAATGTCGCCAAAAAGGGACCAGATTATCCCGCTAAATGTCTACAAATAAACGATATCAAGCGTATTCGCAAGCGTTATCGGACCAAACTAGTATTAGGTACACATTATTTCTCAGTGTGTATACATGGTATAATGCTGACTACTCTCGTGAAATAGTATTTTCTAGTCTTGTTAATTGACCCTTATCCCACACACTACCACTGCATTAAGCTTATTCTAAAATATACGGTACGTCGCCGAAATATATATTTAACGCTCTATTATGCCTAATCTCTATAATAAAACACCTGCAGTGGTAAAGTGTTCTTGTTTTCTATCATTGTAATGTTATGATGCCAATAAATTGATATCTCTCTCTGTTTTTTATAAATTGCTTTGCCGAATCTGAGAATCTTGATAATGTGTCCATCAAAATACGTGTATTAATGTTTGTTCTCTCGAACATTGGGGTAGATGGTTGGAAAACAATCGGCGATATTTGTAAGCAAAAATCTCATAAACGAGTGGACCACTCATTTAAGAAATTCACAATTCAATCTTGCAGTCCATCAGGGGTTTACGCATAATGATTTAGATAACTTATTGTATAGCCAGATTCATACCGAGGTATATCTCTACCTGGTAATACTACCGACTCACACATTTATAATACAATATAATAGAATAGATTTAAGCATCAAACAAATAACACTTTTAAAATAATTTATTCATTTTATAAAGTGGCAACTTCAAATGTCAATAATTAATATATATTTGAGGACTCGACTACAATTTTATTATAGGTTGAATTTTTTCTGGCGATCTTCATTCAACTTGGATATGATTCCATGTGGATATAAATTCATTCTTGGCCTGACCTTGTCCAACCGCTGCATCTGAAATTTTAAACACAATAAGCATTATTGTAAGCATTATTAGAGCTGAAAGAAATACATCTAAACAAGTATTAAGTTCAAATTCTTAAAAATTAGAACGTGCATGTAGTTATATACTCAACAGTACGGAGTGAAGTCAAAGGGAACATCAGTTAAACTGGCATAAACACAACAGGGAACCTCAGCAGTGGTCTATGGGTACAGCGTCTGCCTCGCATGTGGAAGGTCGTGGGTTCGATCCCAGAACGGTCCAAACCAAAGACTTACAAAATGGCACTAGAAGCTTTTTTGCTTGGCGCTGATAATTAAGAGAATAGTTCTATGTCTGGTTTTCCCAGTGACAGTATAATGTGATTGGGTGGGGTATCACGGCATGCGGCATGATACTCAAGTGTGTATGTCTAATAATGTAGACACAGTCGCAATATAACTAAACAAAAATTGAAAGCAATTCTAAACAACTTACAACAACTACAACTGGGAAAGTTAACGCCATTTTTAACATTTGGCAGGTTAAATATAGCAAATCGAATTATATTGGTGAAAGATAACCTCAACTACTGAAATTGTCTTTCGTCTTTCCGCAGAAAATTTACAACAATTCTCACATTAGAGTAACTGGATTAAAATACACAACATCCGAAGTAAAGAGTAAGCGATCAATCGACGACAGCAACTTAGACCAGTCGGACAATCCAATAGGAAGGACATTATAGCAATAATGAATATGATAATCAAAATATAAATTGAAAATTTAAATGACTATTTTCCAAATGAAACTTGAAAAATGATTCTTGTAAAAGTAATTATTTATATCATTTCTTTATATAAAAAATATTATATATGATTCATATATATCACCCTCCTCGCATGTAGAAGCCAGTGGGAAGAATAAAAATATAAGTATACCAAAATAATGTATTTCAGTTGCTGGTTATCCTAATTCTTGTCTGTAAGAAATTATGAAGCAAAATTTCAGAGCTCTTATTGACTCTGTAGCTGATATTTCATTGAGATATTGCAAAGTTTATGATAGTTCGAAAGTTAAACCAAAACTCAGAAATAAAAAGGAGTTTCTACAGTCAGTAAATGCTGGATCTATTACACTTGATGGCTGGCTGCACAGAAACTATATTTGAAATTGGGGGTACAAAAATGAATCACTCATTTTGTAGCGTCCGTAACAAGAACCGAAGGCTGATTCTACGCAAAGATAGGCTAATGAAAAAATGGGGATGGGTTATATTATGATCTTGGATGTATTAGAGTAAATCAGAAATATGTATCTTTATAAGAGAATACTCATATTTCATCAAGTATAGCACGTTTAAGTACTGAAACAAAACTAGCACCTCAAACAAGCGTTATCTGTAAATTTAAAATTTGCTATATTAACAATACAAAGTAAACATATACGTTAAAGAAAGTTAGCAAAGATTTATAAAATTGAGGTTGGAAACATCGCTTTTGTAGAAAAATCAGACACCGATTCTAATAAAAACATTGAACATTTTAATACAGTTGATACATCTGAGTGTCATAAACTGCAGTTAATCAAGTTATAACAATCAAATTAAGATCGATTTTTACAACATGATACGGTCTTATACTGATACTGTCAAAATGAAAATTGATACAGGCGACAATAAACCAATTAAATCAAAACATATCAAGCAAAAATCAACAAACAGATACATTATTGATGGTGCTGTTGGCGAAATGCTTGATGCATAAATTGTTAGTAAATCAACTTCTCCCTGGAGTTGACCAGATGTAATAGCAGATAAAAAAATTAAAGAAAAAAAGTTCCAAACGATTTTGTGTGGATTTAAGGCTCTCAAGGATTTTCAAGAATCAATGTGAACTGTTTTTCAGGGCTTATAAAAATTTACTGACGTATATCTGGACTTCAACTCAACACTTGAAGATCATTTAGACCAGTTTCATAAAGTATTTGATAGACTGAGAGTCCATAGTTTAAAACTTAAACTTAAAAAGTTTTGTTTCCAGAAAGTAGAGAGTAATTATCTAGGCTTTGTTATAAATAAATATGGAGTTAAATCTGACCTAAGTAAGGTAGAAGACCTGAATCAACATCTAACCTAAATAAGGTAGATTCTTAGAAGTCAATTGCGAGGCGAGATTGTAAGACATTACCATAATGAAAACGGCTATAGGTGTTGACAAGAAACTAAAGTATTTCTGGCCAAATCTTAACAGGAATTACATGGTTATGTTGCGCCATTAGAATCAATCAATCAATCGATTAAAAATGACCAGTTGTACATAAGAAAATACAACTATTGACAAATATGAAAACATAATATTCAACATAAAACTTATAGAATGGAAAAGAACTCTGTAAGATTTATCTTCCATCCTTATTAGTATTTATTCTTAAACTGATTTGTATGTATGTAAATTTGAATGAATAAATATGTTTAAACCAACATAAAACTTAACAGAAAATTACATAGCAAACAATTAATTCTATTACAAACAATTAATAAATAAATCGTCAAATTGATTGAATATTAATCACTATTTGCAGCACTACAAAACGAATGACCAACTTATCTTATATGTACAAGATACGCTATAGCGTCATCATGCGTTTTAGAATATCCTTTTCTGTAGTTTGATTATTTATGATATCACGTTCTTACCTTTCAACTGTGACATCATGGCTTTCAGAAAAAAGACGTTCATATTCAGTATTAACATGTACCAAACTAGCTCCTTTCAGCTGACAAGAGTTCTAAATATAAATAAAAATACGTGTTCATTACATTAAAGAGATACATGTTCAACGAAATAATTGCTCTAAATTACACATAAATGGGTGTGGGGGAAATCCTTCTATGCCGCAAAAATATTGACAGCTCGTTAAATAGAAATCAAACAACAACTGACAAATATGGTTAAATAGCCCTCGGCAAAGTTTCGACTAATTTCATTATGTTTATTAAATAAAGATTACATCAAATACATCTTAAAAAGTCTCTATTCGTATGGTTGACACACGTACAAAACAAATAAAACTCGTCGTAAACAATACCGTTCAATGACTATTTGTTGATTGATTGCTAGACACAGTTTTGTTTATTTTCAATATGTGTGATGTAACATTCGTGAACAATCTTGAGTTTGCATAACTAAATGCTGGAAATGTTTCCGAAATTTATTGAACATAAATAGAACGTTATTTGTCAACAAAAATGCTAACATTCGTCAATATTTGCGTGTTCGTTTTTTCTTTAGAGACAGTGATACAGCGTACACTAACTATTTACCAAACTGGTCAATAAAAAAGTTGATTGCAAAGATTTCTTTAAAAATGTTAACATACCTTTGCATCGATAAATGATACATCAGATCGACCAAAGAAATAACACGATGTTTGAAATGTCTACCAGTCATAAGGGCAACCTCCAGACACATTACCTGTGGAAAATAAAATCAACAAAATAAAACAAAAAAAGCACATTTATGCCAAACGGCAAACATTTTACATTTTCAAAATCGTGCAAACTGGCTTATTAAACCATATTAAACGTTCTCTATAGTTACCTTATATTTCGTTTCGATAATGTAGCCATATTATAAAGAGAATATGTACCAATATGGATTCAAATGAATTTGCTTTTCATGTTAATAATTCTTAATTTTCGTTTCGATAGGGTTATTTCATATGAAGATAATTCATTTAGCGTCTGTGTATTTATGTCAGCGTGCGTGAGTGAGTGTGTTTGCGTGCGAGCGAGTTTGTCTGTGTGTGTGCATGATATTATAGCTATCAAATGACTGTATATCGTTTTGTCAATTGTAAATTATCGTTACTTTATATATGTATTCAATCTGTATAGTATTACCTTTTTACCTCATTTGTCTTTTGTCAACAGTGTATATTATTGTTTGTATGCTCTCCTGTATGATTTAAAGGAAAATAAAGATATATTTATTTCAGGAATAATAAAAAAAAATATGTTTATTTGTACAATGAAATTCTTTACACAACCAAACCATTCCCAGTAAATTAAGTTTAAAAATGCTGAAGTACCAATGATTACTATACTTGTTTACTGCAATACTTGAGTTTTTACTTAAAATACAATATTTTAATTAATGATAATTTTGAATGTTTGAAACATTAAGGTTAAAGAGAATCTTACATTGGTGTTCGTTTATTATTGATTTATAAACGATTAATACATATAATAAGAGGTTCTGTCGAACATCATATCATTTTTGTCAACGGGTTGAATAAATTGAATAATGACCGAGCATGAATGTAAGATTCTTTTTATCAAATTACTCAGGGAAATGGTTCATTTATCCTTTTTTTAATCTTCTCTATGATGAACGTGAAACAATCGCGCATATTAGTTCTGTCAGTAATCGTATGACGTAAAGTCTCAAAACAATGTCAATGTAGCATGACAAATCGATGTCATTTACATGTAGCTGTCCGTGCAAACTTGACGATACGATAGCTTGGCAGTTTATGTACGAGAGCTGAGTTTTTTTCAACGGGTTCAATTTATTAAATAATGAATGAGCATGAATGAAAGATTCTTTTGAATGAAGATACATTTGAAATACTTTACGATGTTTGTATCTTTTCCTTGGGAATCATATTTTTGTGTGTAAGTCGTTCTGATTCTGCAAGATAGATACCTCTCTCTGCAGTTTTCCATTTACAACGGGATGAAATTCATGTGTCTGTAAACTGTTAATTTCCTCGCTATTAAATAGAGTTGCACTTGTCTGCCTTTCTCCGAATATAATTTGACATTCTCTCCATGTCCCGTTATTTCGTTCTGGCTGTCTTTAAAATTTTATTCCTTTTTTCGCGACACACACAGTCATTTTCTGTTACATCGGTTGCACGTGTACTTATAAGCATTACATTACCTAAATCCGTGTTTTCTTCAACATCCAGTGCACAGTATATTCTAATCTATATCAACATTCTGTCCAAAAATTAAAAATATTCATGTTTAAAAGTTCGGTATTCCGATATGTTCTGTTGAACACCCGCCTAAATCTTGTAAGAGATAATATGATGCGATACCCAGATTCTCCAGCACGTTTTGTGCTGATGGCACGTTGAAATGGACTGAGCCTAAAATATAAAAGAGTTCCTTTACCAGTCTCAATAAAACTTTTATTACATTTGTTTTTGTATATACAATTCTGATACACTTAAAGGCCCATTAAACTTCCGAAATGGTCGGTTGATGATAGAATACATATTTATTTGATCATTGAGAGACTTTGCAAACGAAAAAATAAATATAAAGCACATTATTAGTATGATCAATTCACTTCAGAGAGAAACATAGTATGTGGAACTGCAGGGGATGCCGTTAACAATTAGATAACCGTTGGCCGTTATATAGTTTTTAAGAACATCCCCTTTATTACGATCAGTGTGTTAAGGAACTAAAACCCGCGAGCTAATTTATTGCATGTAAGTGACGAATCGTTCATATACAATTAAAAATGAAATTACTTTTTTTAATAACTGTACTAAACAAACCAACCTTGGTAGCCTCTCAATATTGACTGCGATAAAGCCATTTGTTACGCAAAAGCACGTGCGATAGTATCACGCGTATGAGCAAAAGTTACTAGACCAAACTAGTATTCCGTACTAATTGTTTTTTTATAAATAATATAATGTTAAGTTCGATACAGTTTTATTGCAGACATCAATATATTGTTTTAAAAAAAGAAAACCCAATATGGACACATAATATTAGTGAAGCCATAAATTGTCTAATCTTGTTAATGAACCCATTATCTAACGGTCTTAATCCGCACACTACAACTTTGTGTACTTCCGAACACTGGCGGAGGTACAGTCGGAAAGCAACCGAGTCATTACGGAATTACAAAAATGTAAACAAAAGTTAAAAGTACGGTTCGCTCGACTAAGAAATACATATTTCGACCAAAGCTATTTATTTTGTCGCTTTTTTAAAAACAGTCACTAATGGGTATGCAGGAATGGTCTTAGCAATACCAGAGAAATAATATGTCTCATTTTTGTTATTATCAAAATGTGTGCATTTCGGAAGTTTAATGAGGCTTTAAATTGACTCTCACAAATACCAAAGATATATTTTAAACTTTCCCACGGTATACTTATTAATCATTATATATTTATTATGGCAGAGCATAAAGATAAACTAACGATATTTACATTTAAATTTCAAGAAAGGAACACTCACCTAAAACATAAAAAGATGTCCTTTTCCAGTTCCAATAAAACTTTTATTATACATTTTAAGATTTCATACAACGAGTCACGTAAGTTCGGAGGCTAGACCGGAAAAAGGGAACCTAATGAAATGAAAAGTGTCGTGTTAGATTAAGCCAATCAAATACTGGTTTTATTTCATGACCAATTGTTTCAATGCGTGTTAACAGCGAAAAAGGCGCGTTTACACAGTCCCGGGACTCGAACCTTCGACTTTAACGGTGAGAGGTAAATGATCTTGACGGCGCCTTAGACCACTCGGCCACGCAGAACCCTTATAAAAGCAACAACAAACATAGCAAATCATAAAACATATATAGCATCACAGGACAAAGCATCATAAATTATAACAAAGATACTGCATAAGAAAACAAGAAAAGGGTCTGAATTGTTATACATGAAACAAATCAGCAGAGGAAATATTTTATTAAGTTTGCCTAAAATTGTTCTTATAAGCCCCTGGTGTATGATAGTCCAAATTTAATCCAAGGGACCCGGTTTCCACAAACCTGTTAGGGGACCACCATGTAATGCTAGAGTTAAAATAGCTAAGGGTCAGGCCTTAAACTTTCGAAGAAGTTACCCTATATAATCCTATAGAAAATAGTGACTCATGTGATGGCTCCAAATTTGACCCCAGAAATCCAACTTTAACGAAAGTCTGAGGGGACCTCTGGGACATACAATGCTACATAAAATGCTTTTCTTAAAAGCGGGGTGGGGACCATGAAATAAAACATGAATATTAACCATAACGTCAGCAACAATCATTCAAACAAGTTATTTCAGTCATAAGATTTTCTCTATATAGCTTTAGTAAAATAGGCCCCACCCTAAAGGCAAAACAGTGAAACTCAGGCACATGCAATTCACAAGATTTATAAATTACACATAGGCCTCAATAGTCATGCTTACCATTTGCTTCCCTGTGCTTCCTATAATAAGGAGAATATGATGAATTTGGCTGTATTGGTCCCACATCCTAAGGCCACCAGAGCCAAACGGTAAAACCCTTGAAAATGCAATCGACAATTTTTATAAAAGACCCATTGGCCTCAATAATCTTGCTACCATTTGCTTTCCAGTGCACAAGAAGAGTGTTAAAGTTAACCATGAAGTTGGCTATTTTGGCCACACCCCAAGGCTCCCAGGGCCAATGGTGAGACCCAGATACATGGAATTCGTCATTTTTATGAAGGACCCATAGACCTTGTTAATTATATTACAATATGTAGGCCAGCAATTCGTACGAGATGTATAAAATTTACAATGAATTTGACTGTTTTGGCCCCATCCCAAAGAAAATGGGGACCATGAAATTCACAAACTTGATTCACCTTTTAACTACAAAAACTACATGCAATATTTCGTTACAATTTCATTTCAATTGGGTCAACACTTTTTGAGAAGTAAAAAATATGAATTCTATACGGATGCACAATGAAGGACAAAAAAGTGATAGCAAAAGGCAACACAAGATTTTGTCTCCGGTAACCCAAAAAGGACTGTACTGTAAAACCTGTCGTAGTTTACTATCAAATTAGGATCATGCCATGTAATTCCCCGAAAAAGTCACCTCTATTAAGCAGCCACATCTGTTATTTCCCATTTATATTCTTTCAGAACAAATTAACCTGCATTAAACAACAACCTGTCTTAAAAGGCCATTCTTACTACTTCACTTGGCTGGCTTCTTAAGACACGTTTGGCGGTATATTGAAAAAAAAAATGGAATCGCGTCATTTAAATTTGAAACCTCAGTGTCCCAGTTTCTGTCAGCATCGCAAATATATTTCATGGGATAGATTTCCGGCTTCTGTTTCACGAACATATTACTATAATACTTAAATATTGACTGGTTGTTTATCTATCATATAATAAATATCAATGAAACAAAATGCAATGTAACTGAAACCAGTCTAAATTTATGACCACCTGTCTGCTTTTCTTACATTTAAGATTTTAAGTATTTAAGGTTGGTGAAACAGGAGACTGGTCGCTTGTGAAAGAACGACAAATCTGCTCAGTGATTCATGATATAATATATTCCTCGTCCAAAACAACAGACTGATATGTACATATAACATTAGTGGAAAATGTCGTATTCTCATAAAACACAATTACACTTTAAAACAAGTTATGGAATGTAAATAACAACAGAATACAATATTCATAATATAATTGTTTTATTTTTTTTATAACTATGCTAAAATTATGTCAAACAAAGAATTGTAATCCACTGGATGATCATACAAAGAAACATAACAAATGAATTGAGCTAATTCCACTTGATTATTTTTCAATGATCTATTTACAATTAACATATTTTGAAACAAATGAACATGTTTTTGCATTATATAACTATCATAGTTACATGTATATTTACAATTTATAATTAAAACTTCAAGTGGAAGTTGACTTCAGATAAAATGTATTCATACCCACAATTTCCAAGCATCATTCTTTTCTAAATTCACAATTCCAACATGACAATGCTTTCAAAATATTCCAAATACTGGCATAATACCATTCAAATAAAAAATAATACAAAGATCATTTTAATTATCACCACCATTCAGTCACTACCCCACAGAAGCATTTCCTGTTTCCAGTAGATGTGTTATACCTCAAGATTGACAAAGACTTTCCAATGATTTATTGAAATTATTCACATATTTTATTATTCCATTAAGTGTCATTAAACGCAATTTTCAACATAATGTATATATATCTGGTTTTATTGGACGATGAAGACCTCAGAATGAATCTGAGTAAGACCACCTTCCTTCAACAAGTAACTGCCAAACTTCCTCACTTAATTTTTTTTAACTGAACCGGGCTCAAACCCATGACCTCAGCAGTGAGAGGGAAGTGGTAATGAGACAACAATGTCATAAACCACTCGGCCCCGGAGGACACATAAAATGCATGAAGTCTATAAATTATTAACTAAAGTATAAAACAAACACATTAAACCACTGAACACAAAAATCTGTAAAAACTAAAGTTAATTTCAATAAAACAAATTATGCTGGTGTGTTTAAAAGAAATAGTATGTAAAACAATTTAGCTATATATTTTTATTAAACGGCTATTTTAGTAATCTACACAATAACACCTACTTAAATCTTCCCTAAGATCCTCACAATAAAATTAAACAAGAGTTGTAAGAAGACAACAAAGCTTGCCCCTGGGTGTCTAAGTCAAAAAAGGGCCATAATTATGCCAAAATGCACTCCAGAGTTATGGTTCTTGTCTGTGTGTGTTCCATTGATGATGGTGAACACACGCGAAGTTTCATTCACATCTAATGAGTGGTTGCATAGATATCAAACTTAAACACAAAAGTTTAACCTGTGTGTGTGTGTACAGACGACGACGCCGACGACGAAGCCTAGGTCATGACAATAGCTCTCCTTGGACTTCATCCCGGCGAGCTAAAAGAATTGTTCAAAATCAAACTTATTTACAGAACATACCGGTATAATTCCGGATGGTATTACACTGATAATTGGGCAAAAAGTATATCATTAAAATACAACTATAGTACGGACGGACGCTGGGTTAACCTAACCTAAAGTTCCATCCTGTGAAACTGGTAAAAGATTAATTAAAGTAAAGATATGCAAAAATACATATAGGCAAACTTATCATTTTAACCCAGTATGTTTAAATATCATAGTGATTAATATGCAATACATTTTGAAAATCAAAACCCCCCATTAATTTAACGTTAATTATGTCATTCTGCTAAGAGATGAACAGAGCCAATCAACTTATCATAGCATAAAATAATTAACAAATGACAACCCAATGATACAATTATTTCACCAACACATCAGTCGATATAGAATCAAAAACAAATATTAATCAACAAATAAAAATGCTAAAAGAGTGAGAGACCAGTGCTGATATTTACAAAATAATTTTCACAAGAGATTGTCTCAGGTAACCTAATAGTCATTTCCAATTAAAGCTTGAATAAAAAAAAATCCGTTCCAATCAGATACTGGAAGATCGATTAGCACCGATTTCTCTAAAATGTATCACATATATTAAATAAAACTTTCAGATTTACCACAGGAACCGATTATTCAACCAGTATAAACATGACAACTGTTATAAAATGTGACATTACACAGTCCTGTTTGGACGATTTCCACCCATTTGAAGAGATCAATAAGGATTATGTCCTTACCCAGAAACACATGGATTATCAATTCATGAAAACAGATTCAATTTGAATTATTACTCCAACTGATATCAATCTAGGGGTCAAGAATTTGAATCCCTGCTCTGTCAGTTTCCAAGATGATTGATAAATGACTTTGCATCTCACTTATTTGTCTCTAGTGGGAAAGTTATCAGATACCTGCAGAGATGCGTTTGCTTGAGTATTGGTGAACTTTTTGGATCCAAGGAAATAGTGATTACTTCACTGATCCTCTGCTATTAGCCCTCAATGGCATAAAATAATGCTACCATTCAAACAACCTAATATCTTATTTATCTATATTTTCACAGCTTAACATATGAACATTACATATAAACCATCTGAACCATAACTTTACAATAAGTTTTTCAAAATGTCACAGTGTGTACATAACCTTCTAGGGGAGAATTGTATGTAAGCGGTACAGTTAGCTTAGTCAGTAGAGCATTCGCCCTGCAAGCGAAATGTCCCAGGTTCGAGTCCTGGACTGGCTGCATATTTTTCTCATACTGTTACACTGGCGCTCAACAGGGGACTGTGACTTGTATATATTCCGAGAAACATTCATCACATTAGCCAAAGTCTTGACATTGTACCACTCCTTGATTATCCGGAAAACTGTTCACGTACGAACATCCATTCATCACCTTGCCAAGGAAGAGTTCTGTACTATATATATATAGTTATGTTTTATAACGCGTTATTCTGCCAACAATAAACATGTCTTTCTACATCATATTTTCTGTTGATGTCCAACTGGAGCCACCCAATGCATGTGGTTGAAAAGTAAGAAACGTATCATCCGATTTGAAGAGATCACCTGGAGAGAGAAAAGCATCATCAGAAAGTCAAAGGATTAAATTTCAATTGACTTTGGTTTTAGAAAATTTGCATATCGCAACAATGCATAGAAAATTTGTACATTTATGTCAGACAATTCACATTATCCACCACACACAAACAACGTTATATTATATATTCATGAACGCAGGATATGCAGCAACTACCTTGATGTCAGATGGCAATCGATCTATTACAACTGTTGAATTATCTCAATTATATAGATTTCAATCACTCAACATTTCCCTTTATTTACCACATGATAGGTTTGTAAGGATCTGGTTCTATGTAAATTCAAGAAGTATCTATTATCTAAATGGCAGTTTAAACACATTTCATTTGTGTATTTGTGGTGTTCATCAAAAAGGGGATAAAAAAATTCTTTAAAATATTGTATATCATGTAAATATGATATATATATTTTCAACAGCCAACATGTTAATTACATACAGCAAAAAATCAGTGACCACACAATAAAGGCTCAATTTCCATCTGTATTTCAATAAGACTGCGACTAAACTGAAAACCTTTCTCATTTGCCATTCAGCATTAATTGATAGTTCTAAGAATTATCAGTGTCCTTATACCGATGTAAGGCCATGTAGTAACATGTGAGAACAATTGATATATATTATGTATTCAACTGGCTGCACTGTATTTCACTGAGAATATGTAAAATACGGAATGGAACAAATACAAAAGAAATATTACGTCTATGTTGCTAGTTCAAATTGACTCCTTTCTTCATTAGGGTTAATAAAAAGGTCGAATCCTCGTCCAGCAAGTCTATGTGATGATTGATATACGACATTGTGTCTCATTATCATTCGTCTGTCAATGCTGATTCAAGTGTGAAAGTTATCAGTTACTTATGGAGATGGGATTTGCTCGAGTACTGGTTAACCTTTCAGGATCCCAGGAAACAGTGGTAATGTTAACTGATTGTCTGTTAGCCCTCGATGGCATAAAATTTCTCTAAATATTCTATCAATCAATCAATTATTAGGGTAAACAAAGAAGAAATATTTTACTTACATTTTTTTTATAAATTTTGTCGTTATTCATTCTTCACCCGTGACACATGTAGAAAACTTATGTCAGTGATGCTAGATTATTTACCATTGACATCTGAAATAAAAATGACAAAGAGACTGCTTTTAAACACAATGTAACTTGGCAACACAAAGCACCCTAGAGAATAACAGAAACAGTTTATTTACATCTTTACAGACATGGTTTTCTTTATTTTTCATCTGTGATAACGATTAATTGAATTTTGGTTAGGTTAAAACAAATAAGTTTCAATGTTTAACCTAAGAATCAGCCAGAAAGCATTGTAATATCGATACTCACCCGTTTTAATTATTTCGTGAGCAACGGATCCTAGAAGACTAGAGGACATGACATTATGGCTGACTGGTCTGGTGCCGCGGGCACCTGGATTGCTGGCTGGTCGGGTCTTATTAACGAGGGTACCTGGATGACTGGCTGGTCCGGTTTGTTGATGAGGGTATCTGGATGACTGACTGGTTCGGTCTGTTGCCACGTGCACCTGGATGGCTGGCTGGTCGGGTCTGTTGCCACGGGCACCTGCTTCACATGACCCTTCATCTTCATGAAGAATGGTAGAGATGAAGTGGCCTGGATTGTGTGGCTTCATTTGTCATGTCCTTTCCTAGATATATGATATATACATTATATTGTACAAAGTAAGACACATTGTACAGAATAACAATACTTAATACGTTTACATACGTATCTGGACAAAACCTACAGCAAATGTACTCTAATAGTGTCGACCGATTATCGTTAAAAATGTTCCAAGCATGGGTTCTCTGCAGGTTATACTAGATATTAAAAAGTATCCCACCTTCCTCGATTCATGTTAAGTATTAAATTATATGAATTAATCACCCAGTGTGATTTTAACTACAAGAAAACACACGAAACATAATCAGAGGGCATATGTTTTTCACAATACATTTTATACCAACCTCTATTGAATTTTTTGTAATCAGCGGATCCTAGATGACATGAAATTGAAAGGCTGTCTGGTCTGGTCTGGACAGGACAGGACTGGACTGGACTGGTCTGGTCTGTGAACTAAGGTACCGACCTTTTTTTTAATTTGTAGCAGCATCTGTAATCAACAATGAAATCATAAATGGCATCTTGGACTGTTAATAAAACTATAATAACATAATTACACAATGTATAACACAGAATAAAAGGGGGGAAATCTTGCATATTGATAGACTTTATCTTTCATTCTTCATATTTTTCATTCTTCGCATTTGCGTAGATTAAACAAGGTAGCGAACCCTGTTAACACGAAAACAAAACAAAAATTAATGTATGAAATTTAAGTACGTACACTCTTGGCAGCGTCTTTCTGATGCTGGCTCTTGTCGACTTGTTTCTTTACCTATGACAACATCTGGAGTAAAAGACATAGAGACTGTTTTTAAACGTATTGAACTTAAAACAGTGCAGCATAGAGAATAGTAGAATCAGTTTAATTACATCTTTGTTTGCAAACGTTTTATTTATTTTTCATCTGTCACAACGATTATTTTACCGTAATTAAGATCGAGTTCAAGCAAATAAGTAGGTTCTATATATAAATAAGTATTAACACTCTAGGCAGTGTCTTTGTTGTGATGGCATACAGATTGAAAATAGCTGCAAAGAACAGAAAACATTTAATATTTATACTGACCTGCTTTAACTATTTTGTGTGCAACGGATCCTAGATGACAAGCGGACATGATATCAATGACTGGTTGGTCTGGTCTGTTGCTTCACGTGATCATTCATTTTCATGAAGAATGGTAGAGATGGAAGTGACCTGGATTGTGTGGCTTCATTTATCATGTCCTTTCCTAGGTATATGGTATATTATACAAAATATGAAATGAAATGTTACTGGCCTGATTTCTCTGCAGGTTGTACACGATTCTAAAATACTAGTAGCCCACCAGTGTAAATATTAATATAAGAACGCGCATGAAAAATATCAGAGGGAATTGTAATATTTTTTCATTACACATTTTAAACTGACCTCTATCGATTTTTTGATGAGCAGCAGATCCTAGATGACAATGATAAGCTGGCAGGTCTGCTTTGGTCTGGTCTCGTCTGGTATGTTCACATGGGTACTGACTTTTTGTGACAACATCTGGAATCAACAATATCACCTTGGATGGTTAACTAAAATAAAATACACAATGCATTATACAGAAGAAAAAAAACAGGGAAAATAAACAACAAATCACTGTAACAAATTACACACACTCTTGTAGACTTCTTTCTTCAAATCTGATTGAACCTGGAATCGAACAAAACAGCAAAGACAGTCGGCAAATATAAAATAACACAATAGCACAATGCGGGTTGGAAAACAGAAATCATTTCACTCACATGGTTGTTGATGGTTGTTGTTATCTTCATTCCTGACCGGTAACACATGTACAACTGAAGTCAACTACAAACCCGAGTATCAAAGATGAATACAAAACCCATCAAATTGAAAATACAGTCTTATTTATTTGTTGATGGATTACATTGTCTCCACTGTTCGTCAGTGATTAAAATCTATAATAAAATCTTGTAATATCTATACTCACCCGTTTTAATTATTTTGTGAGCAACGGATCCTAGAAGACTAGAGGACATGACATTATGGCTGGCTGGTCTGGTGCCGCGGGCACCTGGATGGGTGGCTGGTCTGATCTGCTAACGAGGGTACCTGGATGACTGGCTGGTCTGATCTGCTAACGAGGGTACCTGGATGACTGGCTGGTCCGGTTTGTTGATGAGGGTATCTGGATGAATGACTGGTTCGGTCTGTTGCCACGGGCATCTGGATGGCTGGCTGGTCGGGTCTGTTGCCACGGGTACCTGCTTCACATGATCCTTCGTCTTCATGAATAATGGTAGAGATGAAGTGACCTGGATTGTGTGGCTTCATTTGTCATGTCCTTTCCTAGATATATGATATATACATTATATTGTACAAAGTAAGACACATTGTACAGAATAACAATACTGAACACGTTAACATACTTATCTGGACAAAAAATTACAGCAAATGTACTTTAATAGTGTTCTTTTATACTAGATATTAAAAAGTATCCCACCTTCCTCGATTCATGTTCAGTATTAAATCATATGAATTAATCACCCAGTGTGATTTTAACTACAAGAATACACACGAAACATAATCAGAGGGTATATTTTTTTCACAATACATTTTATACCAACCTCTATTGAATTTTTGGTGAGCAGTGGATCCTTGATGACATGAAATTGAAAGGCTGTCTGGTCTGGTCTGGACTGGACTGGACTGGTCTGGTCTGTGGACTAAGGTACCGACTTCTTTTTCATCGGTAGCAGCATCTGTAATCAACAATGTAATCATAAATGGCATCTTGGACTGTTAATAAAAATATAATAACATAATTACACAATGTACAACACAGAATAAAAGGGGAAAGATCTTGCATATTGAAAGACTTTGTCTTTCATTCTTCATATTTTTCATTCTTCATATTTTTCATTTTTTGCATTTGCGTAAATTAAACAAGGCAGCGAACCCTGTTGGTAAACAAGAAAACAAAACAAAAATTAATGTATGAAATTTAAATACGTACACTCTTGGCAGCGTCTTTCTGATGCTGGCTCTTGTGGACTTGTTTCTTTACCTATGGCAACATCTGGAATAAAAGACACAGAGACTATTTTTAAACTAATAGAACTTAACACAGTGCAGCATACAGAATAGTAGAAACAATTTAATTATACATCTTTGTTTGCAAAAGTTTTCTTTATTTTTCATCTGTCACAACGATTATTTTACCGTAATTAAGATCGAGTTCAAACACATAAATAGGTTCTATATATCTATAAGTAGTAACACTCTTGGCAGTGTCTTTCTTGTGATGGCATACTGTGGCGCTGGTGGACGTTTTCTTTCTTCACCTGTGGAGGCATCTGTGGCACATGTAGGCAAAAAAAGGCGCACGCAAGAATTAAAAAATAACAACACAATCGTAATTAATATAAGAAAAAAAGTTGTACTTACATCGGTGGCACTAGATGACGTCTTCTTTCTTCACCTGTAGAGGCATCTGCAATCAAAAACATCAGCAAAGACAATTAGTACATATATAAAGAAATATTTTCTCAATGCATTATAGAAAATGAAAGAAAACATCCTATGTGAGTTGATTGATTTTCTCTTCTCCATTCTTCTTCTGCGACACGTGTATAAAAAAAGGCGCACGCAAGGATTAAAAATGAAAACACAATCTTTATTAATGTAAGAAAGAAAGTTGTACTTACATCGGTGGCGCTGGTGAACGTCTTTCTTCACCTGTGGAGGCATCTGCAATCGAAAACAGCAGCAAAGACGATTAGTACATATAAAAAGAAACAATTTCAAAATGCATAATAGAAAATGAAAGAAAACATCCTATATGAGTTGATTGATTTCATCTTTATTCTTCTTCTGCGACACATGCAGAAAAAAAGGCGCACGCGAGGATTAAAAATAAAAACATAATCTTAATTAATATAAGAAAGAAAGTTGTACTTACATCTGTGGCACTGGTGGATGTCTTCTTTCTTCACCTGTGGAGGCATCTGCAATCGAAAACAGCAGCAAAGACGATTAGTACATATAAAAAAAAAACAATTTCTCAGTGCATAATAGAAAATGAAAGAAAAAAAACATCCTATATGAGTTGATTGATTTTATCTTCTTCATTCTTCTTCTGCGACATTTGTAAATAGAAGGCGCATGCAAGGATTGAAAAAGAAAACTCAATCTTAATTAATATAAGAAAGAAAGTTGTACTTACATCGGTGGCGCTGGTGGACGTCTTCT
Organism: Panopea generosa; assembly: GCA_029582155.1. Taxonomy (NCBI): domain Eukaryota; kingdom Metazoa; phylum Mollusca; class Bivalvia; order Adapedonta; family Hiatellidae; genus Panopea; species Panopea generosa. Next base: position 75,338,373 of record CM055899.1, read on the forward strand.
TTCTTCACCTGTGGAGGCATCTGCAATCGAAAACAGCAGCAAAGACGATTAGTACATATAAAATTAAACAATTTCTCAATGCATAATAGAAAATGAAAGAAAACATCCTATATGAGTTGATTGATTTCATCTTCATTCTTCTTCTGCGACATGTGTAGAAAAAGGCGCACGCGAGGATTAAAAATGAAAACACAATCATAATTAATATAAGAAAGAAAGTTGTACTTACATCTGTGGCGCTTGTGGACGTATTCTTTCTTCACCTGTGTAGGCATCTGCAATCGAAAACAGCAGCAAAGACGATTAGTACATATAAAATAAACAATTTCTCAATGCATAATAGAAAAAGAAAGAAAAAAACATCCTATATGAGTTGATTGATTTTATCTTCTTCATTCATCCTCTACGACACGTGTAAAATAAAAGGCGCATGCAAGGATTGAAAAGGAAAACTCAATCTTAATTAATATAAGAAAGAAAGTTGTACTTACATCGGTGGCGCTGGTGGACGTCTTCTTTCTTCACCTGTGGAGGCATCTGCAATCGAAAACAGCAGCAAAGATGATTAGTACACATAAAAAGATACAATTTCTCAATGCATAATAGAAAATGAAAGAAAACATCCTATATGAGTTGATTGATTTCATCTTCTTCATTCTTCTTCTGCGACACGTGTAGAAAAAAAGGCGCAAGCGATGATTAAAAATAAAAACACAATCTTAATTAATATAAGAAAGAAAGTTGTACTTACATCGGTAGTTCTGGTGGACGTCTTCTTTCTTCACCTGTGGAGGAATCTGCAATCGAAAACAGCAGCAAAGACGATTAGTACATATAAAAAGAAACACTTTCTCAATGCATAATAGATAATGAAAGAAAACATCCTATATGAGTTGATTGATTTCATCTTCATTCTTCTTCTGCGACACGTGTAGAAAAAAGACGCAACCGAGGATTAAAAATAAAAACACAATCTTAATTAATATAAGAAAGAAAGTTGTACTTACATCGGTGGCACTGGTGGACGTCTTTCTTCACCTGTGGAGGAATCTGCCACCGAAAACAGCAGCAAAGACGATTAGTACATATAAAAAGAAACAATGTCTCAATGCATTATAGAAAATTAAAGGAAACATCCTATATGAGTTGATTGATTTCATATTCATAATCTTCTATGACACGTGTAGAAAAAAGGCGCACGCGAGGATTAAAAATAAAACACAATTTTATTTAATATAAGAAAGAAAGTTGTACTTACATCGGTGGCGCTGGTGGACGTCTTCTTTCTTCACCTGTGGAGGCATCAGCAATCGAAAACAGCAGCAAAGACGATTAATACATATAAAAAGAAACAATTTCTCAATGCATTATAGAAAATGAAAGGAAACATCCTATATGAGTTGATTGATTTCATTTTCTTCATTCTTCTTTTGTGACATGTGTAGAAAAAAAAGGCGTACGCGAGGATTAAACATGAAAACACAATCTTAATTAATATAAGAAAAAAAGTTGAACTTACATCTGTGGCGCTGGTGGACGTCTTCTTTCTTCACCTGTGGAGGCATCTGCAATCGAAAACAGCAGCAAAGACGATTAGTACACATAAAAGGAAACAATTTCTCAATGCATAATAGAAAATGAAAGAAAACATCCTATATGAGTTGATTGATTTCATCTTCTTCATTCTTCTTCTGCGAAACGTGTAGAAAAATAAGGCGCACGCGAGGATTAAAAATGAAAACACAATCCTAATTAATATAAGAAAGAAAGTTGAACTGACATCTGTGGCGCTGGTGGACGTCTTCTTTCTTCACCTGTGGAGGCATCTGCAATCGAAAACAGCAGCAAAGACGATTAGTACACATAAAAGGAAACAATTTCTCAATGCATAATAGAAAACGAAAGAAAACATCCTATACGAGTTGATTGATTTCATCTTCTTCATTCTTCTTCTGCGACACATGTAGAAAAAAAGGCGCACGCGTGAAAAAAAATAAAAACACAATCGTAATAATATAAGAAAGAAAGTTGTACTTACATCTGTGGCTCTAATTGGCGTCTTCTTTCTTCTAATGTGGATGCATCTGCAATCGAAAACAGCAGCAAAAACAATTAGTACATATAAAAAGAAACAATTTCTCAATGCATAATAGAAAATGAAAGAAAACATCCTATATGAGTTGATTGATTTCATCTTCATTCTTCTTCTGCGACACGAGTAGTAAAAAGGCGCACGCGAGGATTAAATATAAAAACACAATCTTAATTAATATAAGAAAGAAAGTTGTAATTACATCTGTGGCTCTGATTGACGTCTTCTTTCTTCACCTGTGCAGGCATCTGCAATCGAAAACAGCAGCAAAGACGATTAATACATATAAAAAGAAACAATTTCTCAATGCATTATAGAAAATGAAAGGAAACATCCTATATGAGTTGATTGATTTCATCTTCTTCATAATCTTCTGTGACATGTGTAGAAAAAAGGCGCACGCGAGGATTAAAAATAAAAACACAATCTTATTTAATATAAGAAAGAAAGTTGTACTTACATCGGTGGCGCTGGTGGACGTCTTCTTTCTTCACCTATGGAGGCATCTGCAATCGAAAACAGCAGCAAAGACGTTTAATACATATAAAAAGAAACAATTTCTCAATGAATTATAGAAAATGAAAGGAAACATCCTATATGAGTTGATTGATTTCATTTTCTTCATTCTTCTTCTGTGACATGTGTAGAAAAATAAGGCGCACGCGAGGATTTAAAATGAAAACACAATCTTAATTAATATAAGAAAGAAAGTTAAACTTACATCTGTGGCGCTGGTGGACGTCTTCTTTCTTCACCTGTGGACGCATCTGCAATCGAAAACAGCAGCAAAGACGATTAGTACACATAAAAGGAAACAATTTCTCAATGCATAATAGAAAATGAAAGAAAACATCCTATATGAGTTGATTGATTTCATCTTCTTCATTCTTCTTCTGCAAAATGTGTAAAAAAAAGGCGCACGCGAGGATTAAAAATAAAAACACAATCGTAATTATATAAGAAAGAAAGTTGTACTTACATCGGTGGTGCTGGTTGTCATCATCTTTCTTCACCTGTGGATGCATCTGCAATCGAAAACAGCAGCAGAGACGATTAGTATATGTAAAAAGAAACAATTTCTCAATGCATAATAGAACATGAAAGAAAACATCCTATATGAGTTGATTGATTTCATCTTCTTCATTCTTCTTCTGCGACACGTTTAGAAAAAAAGGCGCACGCGAGGAAAAAAAAATCACAATCGTAATAATATAAGAGAGAAAGTTGTACTTACATCTGTTACTCTGATTGGCGTCTTCTTTCTTCACCTGTGGAAGCATCTGCAATCGAAAACAGCAGCAAAAACAATTAGTACACATAAAAAGAAACAATTTCTCAATGCATAATAGAAAATGAATGAAAACATCCTATATGAGTTGATTGATTTCATCTTCATTCTTCTTCTGCGACACGAGTAGTAAAAAGGCGCACGCGAGGATTAAATATAAGATCACAATCTTAAATAATATAAGAAAGAAAGTTATACTTACATCTGTGGCTCTGATTGACGTCTTCTTTCTTCACCTGTGGAGGTATCTGCAATCGAAAACAGCAGCAAAGACGATTAATACATATAAAAAGAAACAATTTCTCAATGCATTATAGAAAATGAAAGGAAACATCCTATATGAGTTGATTGATTTCATCTTCTTCATAATCTTCTGTGACATGTGTAGAAAAAAGGCGCACGCGAGGATTAAAAATAAAAACACAATCTTATTTAATATAAGAAAGAAAGTTGTACTTACATCGGTGGCGCTGGTGGACGTCTTCTTTCTTCACCTATGGAGGCATCTGCAATCGAAAACAGCAGCAAAGACGTTTAATACATATAAAAAGAAACAATTTCTCAATGAATTATAGAAAATGAAAGGAAACATCCTATATGAGTTGATTGATTTCATTTTCTTCATTCTTCTTCTGTGACATGTGTAGAAAAATAAGGCGCACGCGAGGATTTAAAATGAAAACACAATCTTAATTAATATAAGAAAGAAAGTTAAACTTACATCTGTGGCGCTGGTGGACGTCTTCTTTCTTCACCTGTGGACGCATCTGCAATCGAAAACAGCAGCAAAGACGATTAGTACACATAAAAGGAAACAATTTCTCAATGCATAATAGAAAATGAAAGAAAACATCCTATATGAGTTGATTGATTTCATCTTCTTCATTCTTCTTCTGCAAAATGTGTAAAAAAAAAGGCGCACGCGAGGAATAAAAATAAAAACACAATCGTAATTATATAAGAAAGAAAGTTGTACTTACATCGGTGGTGCTGGTTGTCATCATCTTTCTTCACCTGTGGATGCATCTGCAATCGAAAACAGCAGCAGAGACGATTAGTATATGTAAAAAGAAACAATTTCTCAATGCATAATAGAACATGAAAGAAAACATCCTATATGAGTTGATTGATTTCATCTTCTTCATTCTTCTTCTGCGACACGTTTAGAAAAAAAGGCGCACGCGAGGAAAAAAAAAATCACAATCGTAATAATATAAGAGAGAAAGTTGTACTTACATCTGTTACTCTGATTGGCGTCTTCTTTCTTCACCTGTGGAAGCATCTGCAATCGAAAACAGCAGCAAAAACAATTAGTACACATAAAAAGAAACAATTTCTCAATGCATAATAGAAAATGAATGAAAACATCCTATATGAGTTGATTGATTTCATCTTCATTCTTCTTCTGCGACACGAGTAGTAAAAAGGCGCATGCGAGGATTAAATATAAGATCACAATCTTAAATAATATAAGAAAGAAAGTTGTACTTACATCTGTGGCTCTGATTGACGTCTTCTTTCTTCACCTGTGGAGGTATCTGCAATCGAAAACAGCAGCAAAGACGATTAATACATATAAAAAGAAACAATTTCTCAATGCATTATAGAAAATGAAAGGAAACATCCTATATGAGTTGATTGATTTCATTTTCTTCATAATCTTCTGTGACATGTGTAGAAAAATAAGGCGCACGCGAGTATTAAAAATGAAAACACAATATTAATTAATATAAGAAAGAAAGTTAAACTTACATCTGTGGCGCTGGTGGACGTCTTCTTTCTTCACCTGTGGAGGCATCTGCAATCGAAAACAGCAGCAAAGACGATTAGTACACATAAAATGAAACAATTTCTCAATGCATAATAGAAAATGAAAAAAAACATCCTATATGAGTTGATTGATTTCATCTTCTTCGTTCTTCTTCTGCAAAACGTGTAGAAAAAAGGCGCACGCGAGGATTAAAAATAAAAACACAATCGTAATAATATAAGAAATAAAGTGGTACTTACATCGGTGGTGCTGGTTGTCATCTTTCTTCACCTGCGGAGGCATCTGCAATCGAAAACAGCAGCAGAGACGATTAGTACATGTAAAAAGAAACAATTTCTCAATGCATAATAGAAAATGAAAGAAAACATCCTATATGAGTTGATTGATTTCATCTTCATTCTTCTTCTGCGACACGAGTAGTAAAAAGGCGCACGCGATGATTAAATATAAAAACACAATCTTAATTAATATAAGAAAGAAAGTTGTACTTACATCTGTGGCTCTGGTTGGCGTCTTCTTTCTTCACCTGTGCAGGCATCTGCAATCGAAAACAGCAGCAAAGATGATTAGTACACATAAAAAGATACAATTTCTCAATGCATAATAGAAAATGAAAGAAAACATCCTATATGAGTTGATTGATTTCATCTTCTTCATTCTTCTTCTGCGAAACGTGTACAAAAAGGCGCAACCGAGGATTTAAAAAAAAAACGCAATCGTAATAATATAAGAAAGAAAGTTGTACTTACATCGGTGGTGCTGGTGGACATCGTCTTTCTTCACCTGTGGAGGCATCTGCAGTCGAAAACAGCAGCCAAGACGATTAGTACACATAAAAAGAAACAATTTCTCAATGCATAGTAGAAAATGAACATCCTACATATTTGTTGATTTATTTCATCTTCTTCATTCTTCTTATGTAACATGTGTAGAAAAAAAGGCGCACGCGAGGATTAAAAAGAGCACTGCAAGCGGGTGCAGACACTCATTTTTTCCAAATCTATTATGTAGGTCAAAGTCAGTGAAGTAAACTTTTCAAACTTGATGGTGATTAGTTTAAAAAAAACAAGTAAACAAGTTGAAATGGGGCAGCGTATTTGATTTAATACAAAACAAACTTTGAAAAAAATAGGGGTGGTGTCTTTGGTCGGTAACAAAGTTGAAATGGGACAGAGGATTTGATTAAATGCAAATCAAGTTTAAACAAAAAATAAATTTAAAAAAAAGGCGAGGTTTGGATGTTGGTGTGTGTTTTGGGGGGATAAGAGAGAGGGTCTTTGGGTCGGTAACAAAGTTGAAATGGGGCAAAGTATTTGATTTAATGCAAAACAAATTTAAAGAAAAAAAAAACAAAAAAAATGGCCAGGATGGGGTGTGTGTGTGTGTGTGTGTGTGTGTGTGTGTGTGTGTGTGAGTGATAGGGGTGAATTTAAAAAAAAAAATTAAAAAAATAAAAGAAAAGACGGGGATGGGGTGTGTGTGTTTGGGGTAGGGGTGAGGGTCTTTTTGTTGGTAACAAAGTTGAAATTGAGCAGAGTATTTGATTCAATGCAAAACAAATTTAAAAATGTAAAAACAATAAAAAAAGGGCAGGGATGGGTGTGTGTGTATGTGTGTGTGTGTGTTGGGGGGGGGGGGGGTAGTGTTGAGGGTCTTTGTGTCGATATTAAGTTGAAATTGGGCAAAGTGTTTAATTTAATGCAGAAGAAATAAAATAAATTTTAAAAAAAGGGCGGAGATATTGTGTGTGATTAGGGGGTAGGGGTGAGGGTCTTTGGGTCGGTAACATAGTTGAAATGGAGCAGAGTACTTGATTAAATGCAAAACAAATTTATTAAAATAAAAAAAAGGGCAGGGATGGGGTGTGTTTGTGAGGGTGGAATGGGGTAGGGTTAAGGGTCTTTGGGTCTGTAACAATGTTGAAATTGGGCAGAGTATTTGATTTAATGCAAAACAAATTTAAAAAAATAAAAAAGGGCAGGGATTGGGTGTGGGTGTGAGGGTGGGATGGGGTAGGGTTGCGGGTCTATTGGTCTGTAACAATGTTGAAATTTGGCAGAGTATTTGATTTAAAGCAAAACAAATTTTAAAAAATAAAAAAGGGCAGGGATTGGGTGTGTGTGTGTGTGTGGGGGGGGGGAGTTGTTAGGGTTGAAGTTCTTTGGTTCGATAACAAAGTTGAAATGGAGCAAAGTGTTTGATTTAATGCAAAACAAATTAAAACAAAAAATAAATAAATAAAGTCCGGGGATGGTGTGTGTGTGTGTGTGTGCGCGCGCGCGCGTGCGTGTGTGTGTGTTTTGGGGGATAGGGGTGAATTTAAAAAAAAAGAATAAAAAAAAAGAAAGGGCGGATATTTGATTCAAGGCAAAACAAATTTAAAAAAAAAGGGCAGGGATTGGGTGTGTGTGTGTGAGGGTGGGATGGGGTAGGGTTAAGGGTCTTTGGGTCAGTAACAATGTTGAAATTGGGCAGAGTATTTGATTTAATGCAAAACAAATTTAAAAAATAAAAAAGGGCAGGGATTGGATGTGTGTGTGGGGTGGGGGAGGGGGTAGGGTTGAAAGTCTTTGGGTCGGTAACAAAGTTGAAATGGTACAGATTATTTGATTTAATGCAAAACAAATTTAAAAAAAGAAATCAGGGCGGAGATGAGGTGTGTGTTTGGGGGTCGGGGAGGGGGTAGAAGTGAGGGTCTTTGGGTCGGTAACAAAGTTGAAATGGAGAAAAGTGTTTGATTTAATGCAAAACAAATTTAAACAAAAAATAAATAAAAAAAGTCCGGGGATGGGGTGTGTGTGTTTGGGGGGATAGGGGTGAATTTAAAAAAAAAAGAAAGGGCGGAGATGGGGTTTGTGTGTTTGGGGTAGGGGTGAGGGTCTTTGGGTTAGTAACAAAGTTGAAATTGAGCAGAGTATTTGATTCAATGCAAAACAAATTTAAAAACAATAAAACTAAAAAAGGGCACGGATGGGTGTGTGTATGTGTGTGTGTGTAGGGGTTGTGTGGTGGGGAGTAGGGGTGAGGGTCTTTTGGTCGGTTATCAAGTTGAAATGGGGCAAAGTGTTTAATTTAATGCAAAACAAATTTATTTAAACAAAAAATAAATTAAAAAAAGGGCGGAGATAGGGTGTTTGATTGGGGGGGGGGGGGGGGATAGGGGTGAGGGTCTTTGGGTCGGTAACAAAGTTGAAATTGGGCAGATTACTTGATTGAATACAAAACAAATTTTAAAAAAAGAAAAAAAAGGCAGGGATGTGGTGTGTGTGTGAGGGTGGGATGGAGTAGGGTTGAGGGTCTTTGGGTCAGTAACAATGTTGAAATTGGGCAGAGTATTTGATTTAATGCAAAACAAATTTAAAAAATAAAAAAGGGCAGGGATTGGGTGTGTGTTGGGGGAGTGGTTAGGGTTGAAGTTCTTTGGGTCGGTAACAAAGTTGAAATGGTGCAGATTATTTGATTTAATGCAAAACAAATTTAAAAAAAGAAAACAGGGCGGAGATGAGGTGTGTGTTTGGGGGTCGGGGAGGGGGTAGAAGTGAGGGTCTTTGGGTCGGTAACAAAGTTGAAATGGAGAAAAGTGTTTGATTTAATGCAAAACAAATTTAAACAAAAAATAAATAAAAAAAGTCCGGGGATGGGGTGTGTGTGTTTGGGGGGATAGGGGTGAATTTAAAAAAAAAAGAAAGGGCGGAGATGGGGTTTGTGTGTTTGGGGGTAGGGGTGAGGGTCTTTGGGTTAGTAACAAAGTTGAAATTGAGCAGAGTATTTGATTCAATGCAAAACAAATTTAAAAACAATAAAACTAAAAAAGGGCACGGATGGGTGTGTGTATGTGTGTGTGTGTAGGGGTTGTGTGGGGGGGAGTAGGGGTGAGGGTCTTTTGGTCGGTTATCAAGTTGAAATGGGGCAAAGTGTTTAATTTAATGCAAAACAAATTTATTCAAACAAAAAATAAATTAAAAAAAGGGCGGAGATAGGGTGTATGATGGGGGGGGGGGGTAGGGGTGAGGGTCTTTGGGTCGGTAACAAAGTTGAAATTGGGCAGATTACTTGATTGAATACAAAACAAATTTAAAAAAAAGAAAAAAAAGGCAGGGATGGGGTGTGTGTGTGAGGGTGGGATGGAGTAGGGTTGAGGGTCTTTGGGTCAGTAACAATGTTGAAATTGGGCAGAGTATTTGATTTAATGCAAAATAAATTTAAAAAAATTAAAAAAAGGGCAGGGATTGGGTGTGTGTGTGGACAGGGGTTAGGGTTGAAGATACTTGGGTCGGTAACAAAGTTGAAATGGGGCAGATTATTTGATTTAATGCAAAACAAATTTAAAAAAAAGAAAGAAAAAGGCAGGGATGGGGTGTGTATGTGAGAGTGGGATGGAGTAGGGTTGAAGATATTTGGGTCGGTAACAATGTTGAAATTGGGCAGATTATTTGATTTAATGCAAAACAAATTTAAAAAAGAAAACAGGGCGGAGATTGGGTGTGTGTTTGGGGGGGGGGGGGGGGGGGGGGGTAGGAGTGAGGGTCTTTGGGTCGGTAACAAAGTTGAAATGGAGCAAAGTGTTTGATCAAATGCAAAACAAATTTAAACAAAAAATAAATAAAAAAAGTCCGGGGATGGGGTGTGTGTCTTTGGGGGGGAAAGGGGTGAATCTAATAAAAAAAAAAAGTAAGGGCGTAGATGGGGTTTGTGTGTTTGGGGGAAGGGGTGAGGGTCTTTTGGTTGGTAACAAAGTTGAAATTGAGCAGAGTATTTGATTCAATGCAAAACAAATTTAAAAACAATAAAAATAAAAAAGGGCAGGGATGGGTGTTTGTATGTGTGTGTTTGTGTGTGTGTGTGTGTGTGTGTGTGTGTGTGTGTGTGTGTGTGTGTAGAGGTTGGGGGGTAGGGGTGAGGGTTTTTTGGTCGGTAACCAAGTTGAAATGGGGCAAAGTGTTTAATTTAATGCAAAACAAATTTAATTTAAACAAAAAATAAATTAAAAAAGGGCAGAGATAGGGTGCGTGATTTTGGGGGGGGGGGGGGGGGGGGGTAGGGGTAGGGGTGAGGGACTTTGGGTCAGTAACAAAGTTGAAATTCGGCAGAGTATTTGATTTAATGCAAAACAAATTTGAAAAAATAAAAAAGGGCAGGGATTGGATGTGTGTGTGGGGTGGGGGAGGGGGTAGGGTTGAAAGTCTTTGGGTCAGTTACAAAGTTGAAATGGGGCAAACTGTTTGATTAAATGCAAAAGAAATGTAAACCAGAAATAAACAATAATGAGAGAGGATGGGGGGTTGTGGTAGGGGTGAGGGTCTTTGGGTCGGTAACAAAGTTGATATGGGGCAGAGTATTTGATTTAATGCAAAACAAATTAAAAAAAATAAGTAAAAACAACTGGCGGGGATGGGGGGTGTGGTTTGAGGGGTAAGGGTGAGGGTCTTTGGGTCGGTAACAAAGTTGAAATGGGGCAAACTGTTTGATTTAATGCAAAAGAAATTTAAACAAAAAATAAACAAAAATCGGAGAGGATGGGGGTAGGGGTAGGGGGTAAGGGTCTTTGGGTCGGTAACAAAGTTGATATGGGGCATAGTATTTGATTTAATGCAAAACAAATTTAAAAAAAATAAAATAAAAACAAAACGGGCGGGGATGGGATGTGTGTGCGTTTATTTGGGGTTAGGGGTGAGGGTGTTTGGGTCGGTTACAAAGTTAAAATGGGGCAGAGTATTTGATTTAATGTAAAACAAATTTAAACAAAAAAAGAAGAAAAAAATATGGGCAACAGGGTGGCGGTCTTGGTTGGGCTTTGGCAGGAAAGTCCATTAAATAGGTCAAGGTCAGTGATGTAAACTTTTTTTAGGTGACGGTGACCAGTTTACAGAATTTATAGTATTACTGAAAAATAAAATTGATTTAAAAAAAAAAATAAAAAAAATTCAAACCCGAGCTAAACAAAAATGTTTAACCTAAGGTTTTATAGCCCAAAGTATGGAAATTTATGCAAGTTAGCTATATACATTGTTTCTACAACATAATATAAATATGTTTATGAAGTGTAGTCACCAAAACACGAGTAGTTTGTTCAGAAACAGAGAAAATGCCGAGCTAAACATAAAACTTTAACCAAACCCGAGCTAAACAACAAACTTTAACTTAATGGTTTAGGGCCCAAAATATGTAAATTTAGGTAAGTTAGCTATATACATTGTTTGTATAACATGATATAAATGTGTTTATGAAGTTTAGTTACCGTAACATGAGTAGTTTGTTCAGAAACTGAGAAAAGGCTGAGTTAAACATAAAACTTTAACCAGCAGACGACGACAACGATAACAACGACATTGACAGCGCTGCCGCTGCCGCCGCCGACACAAGGGTCATGACTATAGGTCTTTGTTTTTTTTCAAAAAGACGAGCTAAAAATAAAAACACAATCGTTATTAATATAAGAAAGAAAGTTGTACTTACATCGGTGGTGCTGGTTGACGTCTTCTTTCTTCCCCTGTGGAGGCATCTGCAATCGAAAACATTTCATATTTGGTTGTATTTTCAGCTTTCTGAGATATGATAATCTGACATGTACTTCTGTGCCATTTTTAGGGGTGTATTGATTTTATTATTATTATTCAGTCACTACGTGAGGCACTTTGTGATAATATTGAACATTTAATAAAAATGACACTTTTCGTATCTCGCGGGGGAGGGGGTTGGGATCATGGCATGTCAGACGATTTTTCGACTTTAACATAGCTAATACAAGCCGTGAACCATTTGTCATCATACATGGGTTGTATATTTCAGTTATATACCTACAACGTGCGCTCTTTACAATACTTTTAACTGATAACACTGTTAAAACACTTCGTAACACAATTATATTGCGCCACAACTTTATCAAAAACGGCATGAATTTGACTTCCGGTTGATATATATATAAAGAAAAACACTAATACAATTGTTGATTAGTGTTATCATCACACGTATTTCGAGTTGTATTCAATACTTATTGTTATAATTTGTAATCCATTTTTGGATAACAGATATAAATGTCAAATTGGAAATTTCAAATATATTGAATATGATTTTGTAGTTTTGTGGAACTCTCCCACTAAAATTGACGAATGTGATACTCTTAAGACTTTTTCCCAGATTATAGGCCCAGTTACATATCTACATATGTTATTAATTAAGTCACTGAGAGGCATAAATCAATATTAGGTTATTTGATATGTCAGTGTCATACAGTGTCGTAGTTTCCTATAGGCACTGTAGTCACGTGCCTACACTTTTTTTTCTGAAAAATCGAAAAATGAAAATGCCAAAATATGCAATAAAAATCAGACCCCTGGCAGTCACTTAATAATATAATATAGAATATTGAATACGAGTGGTTTTATCGAAAACGCTTGAAACCAAATTAAAACACCAATTTGTATTTTTTATGAACATTCCCGCGTTTTATTTTTAAAGTATAACCCTCGTTTTTTTATATAAACTATGAAGTTTTAGCCAATAACATTTGACAAATTGTTACATTTCATGGATTTGATACCTGAACATGAGAAAAAACGAACAGGAGGTGTTGTTTTTTTTTGCTTAATTTATTAAATCAATGACTGGTATAGGACTTCTATTAAATTACTTGAATAAATATATTACTTACACAAAAGTGAATATCCAGGTATGCGCTTGTAACTTAAATATTAGGTTGGTAGGTATACTGTTTAAGGAATATGCACATCACATATTTCTCTCAACATGTTCATGTAATTAAGTCACTGGTGTGATGTGACAAATTTGAAAAAAGGAAGAACGAGAGAAGACCCAGAGAAGATATGGTTACACCCATGATATTGTTAAACATGTGTATTATCTGAGAATACCAATATCGCTAAAATAAAAGTATATGTGAAACTTGCAGACAATATCATAAATACCTGTGTGTCGGCCGAGTGTCCTGTCCAAAATGATTTTTTCTAACTCCACTTTCCACGGGTTTTCGATTTGAGTGAATATCAAACCTCTCCTATTGGTCAGTGCAATCACGTGCTTGTTCATAACAATAAGTTTATTGTAGTCACTCACCTGTGTCACCCGTATGTTGTTCTATATAAGCTTATTTTAACCCGTAGGCAAAATAATCTTACAATATACATGTACAACACAGAATTAAATCAAAGTACTCCAAATACTGAAACCTGGACAAACAATGGTCAAGCAGAAATGAAGCAATAAAGTGTATGTCAGACGTAGCCGGACAGTATACAACAGCAAGTACAAGAAACATTTTTGATTGTGGTTTAACGCCAACACATTTCAGGCCATATATGGCATATCCAGTTTCATTAGTGGAGGAAGACCCACCGTCCTTTCGTCACAAGCAAACTTTCTCACATAAATTTTTTGAAGCGAGCGGGACTCGAACCCACGACCTTAGAAATAATCTATAAGTTACATCTACCTATTGGCACATATATCTCAGCATTATTCATTATATTTAGAGTCCCCCGTGGCCGAACGTTCAAAGGTGCCGTCTCAAAATCACTCACTTCTCTTTTTGATATATTCATAAACCGAAATAGAGATAATTTCAATCATAGTGTGTCTTATCCTTAAATGATTATTAAATACATACATACCTTTTAATGAAAGAATTGATAGTAATAATTAAAAAACAGTCTAAAATTTAACAATTGTTTCAGTACAAAAGAAAAAAAAGGTCCGGAGTGCTTAGGGGAGATAATATTGGTGTGAGTCCATTAGATCCGGACTAGTCTTGATTATATGCGACGCTTACTTTTCTGTTTTTTTATCTGACACAAAAGGTAGGTTCTTGTATCTTGTAGCTTGAACCGGTAATTCTCACAGAAAAGTTTTTATTACGCAACACCGTTAAATAATTATCTAAACAAAAATAATGGCAGAAGGGGGAAGAAATGGACCAAAAATTAAGGTATACGATAACTGAACACGCTTTCTCTTATTATTAGATGTTTTACGTAGTATGCTATATTTTGATAGGTTGATCACATTAAAATCCTAGTAACACAGTTGGAACAGATAATTTTGTTGAAATGGTAAAATTTCACAATCACATGAAAGTGAAAGTTCGGGGTTTATTCATAGGAACAAGAACTTCTATGCTCGTTATATGTTTTATACTCGCTTTAGAATAATGTTTGTAAATCTATACCATATGTGTTTCTATATATAAATTATATTATATAGAGACAGTTATGGTAAAGCACAAACAATTATAGAACTAAAATGACAGTCACCCATCCAAATACTAACTCGTACTTCGTTGCTTAGCTTCCAATATTATAAAAGCTCCAACCTTCAGGATTTCTTGCGACTGTACATATTCCAGATTACCACATGGTAATTTATGTTGTTGTTGTGACACCCACCCAGAGAGATTATTGGGGACATTTATTGTCTTTATTTCAAGTCTTTTCATGATGTTATAAAGCAATATAAATTGTGTTATGGGGTAAAATACGTTCATGCACATACAATTGTTTAAAATTTTTAAAAAAAAATAAATTCTTTGTTCATTGTATTTGAATTTTTATGTATTTTATTAAGTATTAGGAATTAAAAAGGATGTTATTTTGCATAAGACTTCTTTAGAAAGAATAAATAACTGTTATTATAAAAAAAATGAATCAATAGTTTTATAAAATACTTCTGTAGAACGTTTCTTCAAACACTGGTGTTTTTGCAGACGTTTCGTGCAACAATGTCGAATTACATAATATCTTATAACAATTAATCGCAGCCTTCAGTCTTAAGACAGAAACCATGTTTTCATTTGGTCAATGCCAATTAGTACATGATACATTTTTAGCTCGTCTTTTTGAAAAAAATGAAGAGCTATTGTCATGAACCTGGCGTTGTCATCGTCAGCTGGTTAAAGTTTTATGTTTAGCTCAGCTTTTTCTCTGTTTCTGAACAAACAACTCATGTTACAGCAACTAAACTTCATAAACACATTTATATTATGTTGTAGAAACAATGTACATAAATTTCCATACTTTGGGCTTTAAAACCTTAGGTTAAAGTTTTTCGTTTATCTCAGGTTTGGTTATATTTTTTTATTGGTGGAGGAAGACCTAAAAACGGATGTTGGGTAGAATGGCCTTCCTTCTGCAAGTAACTGGCTAATTCCCATAAGATATTTGGACCCAGTGGAACTCGAACCTACAAGCTTAACAGTTAGAGGTAAGTGAAACTGAGACGGTGCCTTAGACCACTCAGCTATGGAAAAACCTGTCAGTTTTCATATTTTAAACTAGACTTGGGCTCATTGTTTAGAATGAATCTTTTGAGCTTTTAATTTTCTTTTTAATGTTTTATTAAAACATGAACACCACGAAAAACAGGCATCAAAATAAAATAGAAAATGATAACACTAGTTTTGTTTTGGAGGCTAAGTATATATCTACAATTTCTATACAATAACAATAAAAAGTTTAAATAACTTTTTTTTAAAAAATTGACGACATAATAACGGATTTACATTTATGAATGGTTTATTATGAGATGTGACATATAAATATTTCTTCCTTATTTTAGTATATCTAGGATAACATAAGATTGATAAATGGCACTGAGCCTGAGTATCTCAGCTGGTATCTGGAATCTACACAGGATGGAGAATATCATGTATTGG
The DNA here is from genome assembly GCA_029582155.1 of Panopea generosa. Classification (NCBI taxonomy): domain Eukaryota; kingdom Metazoa; phylum Mollusca; class Bivalvia; order Adapedonta; family Hiatellidae; genus Panopea; species Panopea generosa. The sequence continues at coordinate 75,354,187 of CM055899.1, forward strand.
TTAATCTAAATACATTGTACATTCTCTATTTCCGCTGCACTGCAGATGTTTGTTTTCAAATAAAGAATCAAATTTCATGATCGTGACACTAAATGTTGAATCTTTTTAAAGATCTTTTTATTATTTTCTACTTATTTTGAGGTGCTCCATTGTCAATCCCTTTGTGTGGATGGAGAGTACTATAGTACATTTTCCTTTGCAGACACACACAATCCTGCAAGATTTCATTGTTGAGTGGAAACAGAAACTTGGCACAGGAATCAGTGGCCCAGTCAGGTATAGATTACGTTGTTTACCAGTCAGGTATAGATTATATTGTGTACAAGTCAGGTATAGATTATATTGTTTACCAGCCATGTATAGATTACTTTGTTTACCAGTCAAGTATAGATTACTTTGTTTACCAGTCAGGTATAGATTACATTGTTTACCAGTCAGGTATAGATAACATTGTTTACCAGTGACAGTCAGGTATAGATTACATTGTTTACCAGTCAGGTATAGATAACATTGTTTACCAGTCAGGTATAGATTACATTGTTTACCAGCCATGTATACATTACTTTGTTTACCAGTCAAGTATAGATTACTTTGTTTACCAGTCAGGTATAGATTACATTGTTTACCAGTCAGGTATAGATAACATTGTTTACCAGTGACAGTCAGGTATAGATTACATTGTTTACCAGTCAAGTATAGATTATTTTGTGTACAAGTCAGGTATAGATTATATTGTTTACCAGCCATGTATAGATAACTTTGTTAACAAGTCATGTATAGATTATATTGTTTACCAGCCATGTATAGATTACTTTGTTTACCAGTCAGGTATAGATAATTTTGTTTACCAGCCAGGTATAGATTACATTGTTTACCAGCCATGTATAGATTACTTTGTTTACCAGTCAGGTATAGATTACATTGTTTACCAGCCATGTATAGATTACTTTGTTTACCAGTCAGGTATAGATTATATTGTTTACCAGCCATGTATAGATTACTTTGTTAACAAGTCATGTATAGATTATATTGTTTACCAGCCATGTATACATTACTTTGTTTACCAGTCAGGTATAGACTACATTGTTTACCAGCCATGTATAGATTACTTTGTTAACAAGTCATGTATAGATTACATTGTTCACCAGTCAGGTTTACATTACTTTGTTTACCAGTCAAGTATAGATTACATTGTTTACCAGTCAGTTATAGATTACTTTGTTTACCAGCCATGTATAGATTACATTGTTTACCAGTCAGGTATAGATTACTTTGTTTACCAGTGAGGTATAGATTACATTGTTTACCAGCCATGTATGGGTTACTTTGTTTACCAGCCAAGTATAGATTACTTTGTTTACCAGTCAGGTATAGATTACATTGTTTACCAGTCAGGTATAGATAACATTGTTTACCAGTGACAGTCAGGTATAGATTACATTGTTTACCAGTCAAGTATAGATTATTTTGTGTACAAGTCAGGTATAGATTATATTGTTTACCAGCCATGTATAGATAACTTTGTTAACAAGTCATGTATAGATTATATTGTTTACCAGCCATGTATAGATTACTTTGTTTACCAGTCAGGTATAGATAATTTTGTTTACCAGCCAGGTATAGATTACATTGTTTACCAGCCATGTATAGATTACTTTGTTTACCAGTCAGGTATAGATTACATTGTTTACCAGCCATGTATAGATTACTTTGTTTACCAGTCAGGTATAGATTATATTGTTTACCAGCCATGTATAGATTACTTTGTTAACAAGCCATGTATAGATTACATTGTTTACCAGTCAGGTATACATTACTTTGTTTACCAGTCAAGTATAGATTACATTGTTTACCAGTCAGGTATAGATTACTTTGTTTACCAGTGACAGTCAGGTATAGATTACATTGTTTACCAGTCAGGTATAGATAACATTGTTTACCAGTCAGGTATAGATTACATTGGAAACCTGCTTAACCTGGGGAAAACCTGCCAATCTGCTTTGGTTATCAGTATGTCACAATTGCAGAAGTTGATTGCTTTAGAAGTGCTCTGTTGTTTTACAGATACATTTATAGTAAGTGTGTTTTTTTTAGTAAAATATGACCTACAAAAATAGCTACTGTGTGGGAAGTGTGTTCATATAATAAATACTACATTATTTAGTATTTAACCCACATTTTGTAGACACCATTCTGGACTTCAGTTCTTTTTTGCAGGTATACAAAAGTTTACACCTGTGTAATTGGTCACCTATGAGCAGCCACTTGTCTTAAGCAACCACATTTGCTATTTCCAATTTATATGCTTTCAGAGAAAATTAACCTGAAATTTAACCTGTATTAAGCAACAACCTATCTTTAAGGCCACTTTTGCTCCTTCTCTTGACTAGCTGCTTCATTGAGGGTTGACTGTATACATGTAGTTGCTGCATACATGTGTAACAATAAACAGACTGATGGTAAGCTCATAAATACCTCGACAGTGGTCAGTGTTTTTTTTTCACCATTTTGGGAAGATGACCCATACTTTTGGAATTGGGAATTTTAGCGGCATTTTCATTAACATTGGGAAATTTTTTTGCATTAAATATATTTATATATTTATAAAAAGTGTACACTTGCTTATCAGGCCATTTAATTAAATAATCAATGTCATACTAAATTCAGAATGGGGAAAACTTTCTTTATTTTATCAAGGAAGTATGGCAAGTTTCAATTTACATTTTTGAAGCTTTCAGTTGGGAATTTTTATCATTCAATTGGGAAAAAAAGATACTATTTGCCATTGGGAATATGACCCAATAACGGCTATAAAAATGGCCGAAAAAAAACACTGGTGGTTTACGGTCCAGCATGATTGAGGTTATATACATGTACAATCCCAGCATAGTCATATCTGGTGCCTTCAGAAAATGGTGCTCAAATCTACCTTGATTGATGCTAAGTGTTAAAAAATAAATATATATTTTTTTGAATGGGGTTAAACGGCATTTTCAACACATGGCAGGTTATAAACGGCATATCCAGTTTTATTGGTGGAGGAAGGCCTCGGAATGAATCTGAGTAGAACCACCGTTTTTCCGTAAGTAACTGACAAACTTTATCTCATAAAGTTTTTTGGAGCGAGAAGGACTTGAGAACCTATGATCTTAGCGGTGAGAGATAAGTAAGCTTGAGACGGCACCTTCGATCACTCGGTCACATAGGACCTACTTATTTCAGTGTTGAATAATAGATTTTTGAAATATGATGTAAATACACTTTTTTTCATGTACAGACCCTGCACTAGACTTAAAGACAAGCGTAGTTTTGCCCTCAAATGTTTACCAGAATCTCCTAAATCACAGACGGAGGTGAACCTACACATGATGTGTAGCGGTCATCCTAACATCGTCAAAGTCCACGAGGTGTATGCAAATGATCTGCAGTTTCCTGGTGAAAAACAACCAAAGTATGTCGGACATCAATTGACTAATTTGATCTTATTTTTTTTATATCTGTTGTGCAACCTAAATTTTTTTAAAAAGTCATGTTCAACATCTTCCAAGGAAGAGAATGGTTACCAAGCATATGCAGATAAAGTGTCTTGTTCAAGGATACAACACATGGCTTTGATTGGGGATTGAACTTGCGACCCACCGATCTAGGGACCGATTCTCTTTCATAAGAGACTGAATTGTTATAGTATAACAAGTGTAAAATCATCCGTGTTTATAACCCAGTACAAGTTAAACTTCATAAATTGGTTTAAACATATTTTATTTCCAGTATTTACTGATAATCAAGTACAATATTCAAAATATAAAGGATTACAACAAAAGAATACAATTTTCTTCTCCAAAAAATGTATAGTCATAAAGTTAATAAATTGAATTTCTTCAAACATGTAACCCATACATTTCTGTCTGTATTTAACACTTTCAGTATAGAGATAAACGTGTAACAGATGGATCCATGTTGGTAACCAAGAAAATTATATATGCATTATATAGGCTCAGAATCTACTAGAAGTCATGTTGCTTTTATCATCATTAGCTTCTCACAATCCTGGCATCATCACCTTGTCAACATTGTTATTGTTGTCTTGTTAATGTTTTTTTTATTTTTTTTTATTTAACTCTGTTTTATCTCTGTTTCACAACAAACTTCTTATGTTATAGTTACTAAACACATTCATATAATGTAAAACAATGTATTTAGCTAAGTTACCCAAGTTGCCATAGTTTAATCTCTGAAACCCAATGTTAAAATCTTTTGTTTAGCTTAAATCTGATTTTTTTTTAAAAATCTATTTTGTTTTTCAGTAATAGTATTGAGACAATTTTTTCAGACCATATCTACTGATGGTGTTGGAGATGATGGAGGGGGGAGAACTGTTTGACAGAATCAGTAAAGAGAGGAGATTTACGGAGAGAAAGGCTGCCAGATACTTCAAGAAGGTCAGCAAACACAAGTTCTATCAAAATGTCTTTAAAACTATTTCACTACGATCACATTCTTCAAACAGAGCATCAGTCTATGAAAAAAATAAATATAGTCCGAGACCCAGTCTATGACATTTTGAACCGAAATACAAAACTTTTCCTAATGTATAGCATGACGATTTCTATGACTTTATATCTAAATGGAACAATCTTAGATAGATGTTGGGAGAAATTTATTTAGTTCCTTTGCTAAAACTGAATATAAGAAACGATCATTTAACCTAACCACTCTTGAGATCCTTGAAAGTTAACCAGTATTCAGGAACACCCATCTCTGCAACTGATAACTTCCCCTTGAATCAGTGGTTAGAAATGAATGACATTGAGATGCATATCAATCTTCAGAGAAACTTTGATTGGGTGGGATTCAAACTTGCAACCCCTGGATTGATAGTGTGATGTTCTACACACTGAACTAAATGGGCCTAGCCTGAAACTGATGACTTAATCTTACCATGTGATGTAGACCAGATTATTTAGTCAAAGTCAACACAACTCGACTACATGATGGTTCACAAATTTCTGCTATTATCTTTTTAACACTTAAATAATTGCAAATGATAACTCAAGATAGCATTCTCTTTGAGGTGGTCATCTTGTTGTAATTCAGGGTCATGTGCCTATGTTCTATTATTCTGTACCTGTAAGTGTATAGCCAATTACCAACTCCAGATGTTACCATGTGATTGTACAATATGTAAAAGTTTACTGGATCAAATAAATTTTATATTGTACAGTTCAAAACTCAAAATGGCGACTAAAAAAAAGGAAATAAATTTAGTAGAAATTTCAGCGATAAAAACAAACAACCGACAAAATGTTCTGTACGGCAATGATGTTGAGAAAATCTGAATCTGTCACTGCAACTTCCACTCTTCATCTGCCGCTTTAAACTCGTGGTTTATTTATTTAAAAGGATCTTGATTTTTAGCTCTACTGGCCAAAGGCTGGAAGTGCTTATGCGATGGCGCGTTGTCTGACGTCTGTCGTCTGTTAGCTGCACTTTCTCTGAAACCACTAGGCCAATTAAACTCAAACTTCACATGGACATTTCTATTGCATAGGAGACTCTACAGAAGATTTTTTTTTTCGATCTGAAATTCAAGATGGCTGCCATTACTAAAAATAGTCCAAAACTTAAAAAATCTTCTCATGAACAGCCCAACAGATTTTCAAAATGTTTATGTAGTAATGATGACCAACTATAGTTTTGTTAGATTTGTTCAAATGGTGTCCCTAGGGTTAAATACGACCCCGCCCCGAGGGTTCAATTAGGGGACACATGTCATTATAATTTTTTTTTTTTTTTAAATGGAAATAATTTTGCCTATTTCTTCACAGAAGCATTGTTTGGTGAAGGAAGTTCAGATTTGTAAAAATGACTGGGTTCCACTGTCTTAAGGGGTCAGGAGGGGCCCCAAAAGGGTGAAAATTGAGAATTACTAAATTCGTTTTCGTAAGAATCAGTTTGTCAGATTTGTTCATATTTTGCATAAATTATCTCTATGTGTAGGGGTTTGATTGCAGATAAGAATTAAGGGGCTAAAATTTATAGGGTCCCTGTAAGGGGACTTAGAATTGTACATAGGGATACTATGGGAAAACAGAACATTCTCTTTTTCTTTCATCTATTCTGAAACCACTAGGCCAATTCAACTGAAACTTCACATGGATGTTTCTATTGCATAGGAGACTATACAGAAGATTTTTTTTTTCGATCTGTCTGAAATTCAAGATGGCCACTGTTATTAAAAGATGTCCAAAACTTAAAAAATCTTCTTCTCATGAATTGCCCAACAGATTTTCAAAATGTTTATGTAGTAATGATGACCAACTGTAGTTTTGTTAGATTTGTTCAAATGGTGTCCTTAGGGTTAAAAATGACCCTGCCCCGAGAGTTCAATTAGGGGACACATGTCAATATAATATTTTTTTTTTTTTTTTAAATGGAAATGATTTTGTTTATATCTTCACAAAAGCATCGTTAGATGAAGGAGGTTCAGATTTTTAAAAATGACTGGGTTCCTATGTCTTAAGGGGTCAGGAGGGGCCCCAAAAAGGTACAAATTGGGAATTACTAAAATCAATTTCTTAAGAACCGGTATGTCAGATTTGTACATATTTGATATAAATTATCCCTATGTGTAGGGGTTTGATTGCAGATAAGAATTTAGGGGCTACAATTTATAGGGTCCCTGTGAGGGGACTTAGAATTTTACATAGGGATACTATGGGAAAAAAGAAAATTCTCTTTTTTTTCATTTATTCTTAAACCATTAGGCCAATTAAACTGAAACTTCACAAATTTTTTTTTCTATCTAAAATTCAAGATGGTCATAGTTACTAAAAACATTCCAAAACTTAAAAAATCTTCTTCTCATGAACGGTCCAACAGATTTTCAAAATGTTTATATAGTAATGATTACCAACTATAGTTTTGTAAGATTTGTTCAAATGGTGTCCCTAGGGTTAAAAATGACCCTGCCTCGATGTTTCTATTGCATAGGAGAATTTCAAAAAGTGTTATGGCCACTATGAGTCAGAAGAGCTCAGGCCCTCTTAGGTCTCTTGTTCTTTACTCTTTTGATATTTTTTTTTCAGAATGAGGTATAGAATAAAAAGATCATTTTACAGTGTTTTGTACAATATGGGAATATACTGTACTTGTACATATTGTGATAAAAACCAAATTGGACTCTGCGCCTATGGTGTTTCATCCAATATGGTTTCACCACTATACGTTCTTGTGCAATATATTTACATATAATACAAAATACTGTAAAATAATCTTATAGTATTGTACAGGTAACTGAGGCCTTGCACTACTGTGTTCTATATTTTAAAGATTTTCCCAACAAAGTGCAACACAATTGAGCTTTTTATTAGCTCACCGGGACGAAGTCCAAGGAGAGCTATTGGCATGACCCCTGCGTCATCTATGCAACCACTCATTTGATGTGAATGAAACTTTGCATGTGTGTTCACCAGCATCAATGGAACACACACAGACAAGAACCATATCTCTGGATTGCATTTTGGCACAGTTATGGCCTTTTTTGGACTTAGACACCCAGGGGCGAGCTTTGTTGTCTTCTGACAACTCTTGTTGTGCTTTACCATCAATGTGTTTTATGTCATCTTGTTATAATTCAGTGTGATGTGTCTGTGTATTGTACAGATAGCGGAGGCCTTACGGCACTGTCACAGTTTGAACGTCGCCCACAGAGATCTGAAGCCAGAGAATATATTACTTTCAGACAACACCGAGGTGAGCTGCATTACCATAATCTTTTGTTTGGTTAACTCGTAAATATATCTGTAAATAAATAAAAAATTTGTTGTTTGAAATTTGTGAATTAAGACCAGAAGTATTTTTCCTTGGTTAATAAGGCTCCTGCATATATGTAGTTTCTATTTTATTAATATATTTATAAATATGTCATTCAGGTCATTATAAATTAATTGCTAGATTATCATCTACATTTTTCTTAAAATAGGGGAGTTAATGATTTGTTGTTAAAAAAAAAATTTTTTTTTTTAAAGCTATCGGAGTTTGAATATTATGAGAGAACAGTCTTAATGTTGTATTGATTGTTTATTTAACTGTTTATTTGAATATATGCTATTGGTAAATGTGATAAGAGCTCTTTTGTTAATGTGATAATAGCTGGATTGGTAAATGTGATTAGAGCTGTATAAGTATATATGATTAGAGCTGTATGGTAAATGTGATTACAGCTGTATTAATTTGGTAAATCTGACTAGAGCTGTATTGGTATTAAAGTATGACTACAGCTGTATTGGTAAATGTGATTAGAGCTGTATTGGTAAATGTGACGAGCTGTATTGGTAAATGTGACTAGAGTTGTATTGGTAAATGTGATTAGAGCTGTATTGGTAAATATGACCAGAGCTGTATTGGTAAATGTGATTAGAGCTGTATTGGTAAATGTGATTAGAGCTGTATTGGTAAATGTGACTAGAGCTGGATTGGTAAATGCGACTACAGCTGTATTGGTAAATGTGATTAGAGCAGTATTGGTAAATGTGACTACAGCTGTATTGGTAAATGTGATTAGAGCTGTATTGGAAATGTAATTAGAGCTGTAATGGATGCTTAACGTGTAAAGATTGAAATGAATTGCTATTGACAGGCTGCAGAGATCAAGTTATCTGATTTTGGATTTGCTAAGATTGATGATGGCAGTTTGCAGACACCATACTTCACCCCATACTATGTTGCACCACAGGTATGTATGTCAGTACATCATGTTGTATAAATACCTATCAGAAACTGTTTTAAACTTTTATTTGACATTGACTGCAAAACTGATCTTACAACTTAAAAAAAATGCTCAACTTTTTTCTGAGTAGAACCAGTACTAAGCATGTGCATATTAAAAGTATCTTACTTAAAGACCCCACACAAAGCCATAGTGGTGGGGTTGTAACTCATGATCTTGAGTTCAATGCCCAGTCACTAAACCATGTGCTCCACATCTGTCAGTGGCAATGGGATCATGACACAAAAGCTCATTGCATTACAGCAACTTATGATGTAATAATTTTACAATAATAAAAACATGCTTGAAACAACAACCCAGTACATGAAGTACATGTATCTATTTTATTTGTACTTTTCATACCAAACTGGGTTATGGTTTGCTCACAAGAATATCGGCTGCCTTCAAATTATTTTAAAATCTATTATTTTAAGATACATGCTAATTCACTAGATCTATATTCAAAAACGTGATTGTCTTCCTCTTGTATTAAAGTATTTGCAGGATTGTTATGAAAATGTAAATGAAAACAGAAGCTGTATTTTCAAATACTGATGGTAAAACTTATTCTACATTAAAACTACTATAGAAGTAATATAGTAATACCTTAATGATAACTTACCTTTCACTGGTGGGGTGGTTTGTTTGAACCCAGCTAAGTATAAGTTATATTTAATGATAACTTATCTTTCACTGGTGAGGTGGTTAGTTTGAACCCAGCTCAGTATAAGTTATATTTAATGATAACTTACCTTCCACTGGTGAGGTGGTGTATTTGAACCCAGCTCTGTATAAGTTATAATTAATAATAACTTACCTTTCACTGGTATGGTGGTTCGTTTGGACCCAGCTAAGTAGAAGTTATATTTAATGATAACTTACCTTTTACTGGTGAGGTGGTGCATTTGAACCCAGCTCAGTATAAGTTATATTTAATAATAACTTTCCTTTTACTGGTGAGTTGGTGCATTTGAACCCAACTCAGTATAAGTTATATTTAATGATAACTTACCTTTCACTGGTGGGGTGGTTCATTTGGACCCAGCTAAGTATAAGTTATATTTAATGATAACTTACCTTCATTGGTGAGATGGTTCGTTCGAATCCAGCTCAGTATAAGTTATATTTAATGATAACTTACCTTCCACTGGTGAGGTGGTGTATTTGAACCCAGCTCTGTATAAGTTATATTTAATGATAACTTACCTTTCACTGGTGGGGTGGTTCATTTGGACCCAGCTAAGTATAAGTTATATTTAATGATAACTTACCTTTCACTGGTGGGGTGGTTCATTTGGACCCAGCTAAGTATAAGTTATATTTAATGATAACTTTCCTTCATTGGTGAGATGGTTCGTTCGAATCCAGCTCAGTATAAGTTATATTTAATGATAACTTACCTTCCACTGGTGAGGTGGTGTATTTGAACCCAGCTCTGTATAAGTTATATTTAATAATAACTTACCTTTCACTGGTATGGTGGTTCGTTTGGACCCAGCTAAGTAGAAGTTATATTTAATGATAACTTACCTTTTACTGGTAAGGTGGTGCATTTGAACCCAGCTCAGTATAAGTTATATTTAATAATAACTTTCCTTTTACTGGTGAGTTGGTGCATTTGAACCCAACTCAGTATAAGTTATATTTAATGATAACTTCCTTGTCACTGGTGAGGTGGTGCATTTGAACCCAGCTCAGTATAAGTTATATTTAATGATAACTTCCTTGTCACTGGCGAGGTGGTGCATTTGAACCCAGCTCAGTATAAGTTATATTTAATGATAACTTTCCTTTCACTGGTGAGGTGGTGCATTTGAACCCAGCTCAGTATAAGTTATATTTAATGATAACTTTCTTGTCACTGGTATGGTGGTTCGTTTGGACCCAACTCAGTATAAACACATATGTGAAGAAGTTAGCTATTTACTTAAGGTTTTACCCAGCTCTCGGTATATACATTGAGAGTCTTCTTCCACCAATAAAACAGGTTGCCATATAATACATTTATGTTGAAAATTGTATCAAACTGCATTTAGAACAAAACAACACATTTTTTTTTAATACCCTAGTACTTAAGTTGTTGTATGGTGTTTAGTGTCACTTTTAACAATTTTCAGTTTTATCATGACGGCGGCTACTTAAGACAGTATTTTAAGCGATGCCACATTGGAGTATTATGCCCGGACACATGGTATAATACCCCAACCAGTCATATTATACTGACACTGAAATGACCAAACCTAGAACTATCCCTTAAATGCTGATCATGAAGCAAAGAAGCTTATAGTACCATTTTTCAAGTCTTTGGTATGACCTGGCCAGGGATCAAACCCACGACCTTCTGCATGTTAGGCGGATACTCTACCTGTAGACCACCGCAGCGGTCTAGCATTTTAAAACTTTGATAATATTTACATTATAACATATGATTAGAAAGAAAACATATACTTGATGATTTTGTGTGTTACATTGAAGGTTCTAGAAGCTCACCGTCATCAGTCACGATTAAAACGTGGTATGATACCAACGTCTAAACCCTACACATATGATAAGGTAAGTTACCTTTGTATATAAGGGTCTTACATGAGTGCTCACAAACATTTGGGGAGACATATTGGCGTTTAGCTTTGATGCCTGTCTGTTCATCTGTCTGTACGCAGACAAGGATGGATATTTCAGTGTCTAAGGTTTAGGGTTAGTAGATTTTTAGGACAGTAGAAAAACAGTTGAAAAATAATCATGCGGCTAAATAAATCTTTTTTGTGGCTAAAATATCTCTTGTGTGACTATAATAACTAAAATAGTCACACAAATAATCATCTGGATATAGAGAAGCCACTTAAAAACCCATTTGTTAGAACAACTGTCCATCACAAATCGTGTCTGCTCCATGGATTTTGAATGTACGAAAAGATTTTTAAATAATTTGGTACAAATGTATGTCATATTGAGATGATGTGCAAAGCACAACTTCTAGCCATGTTGGTTAAAGGGATGGTTAGTACTGACTATTTGAACTTTGACTCTAAGTATGTCATTGACCTTGAACCAACATGTCTGGAAGTTGCACTCTGCATATCGTTTTGATATGGTGAGCATTTGTGCCAAGTATTGCAATAACTTTTGACATGGGGCAAGAATTGGGAGTGTGGGTGAGACATACCAGTATGTTTTTGTGACTTAAACAACCATCCCAAAGTGTTATATGTAAGGGCGTACCAAGCATTATATCATTGTAACCAATTACGATATTTTATGTATTTATAACCTAATTCAAGTTCAAGATTCAGTTGTCATCTTCGGTACAGTTAATACTTGGTAATCTACTTGATGTATACATATTTATTATTAAGCACAATGAAAATATGTGACAAGTACATGTACAATGTAAAACTTCCGTTCTGTACTATTTAGGCTATGTTCAAATGTCATACTTTTATTGTGATTTGTCATTAGTTTTCAACTAGTGAAAGGATTTCATTAAACATTTTTATAAACGTAATAGTTTTGAGACTGGTTTATGTATGTAACCAACAGGTTCCTACGTTTAAAGTCGTGGTCACCTTGGAGGGTTATCCATCCAAAGCATTCACTGGTCATAAAATGCAGGCACATTCCTTCTTTTTCTAAAACAGTTATTCCTGTGGTCATGTCAGTGTGGAATTACTGATAAATGGTAGTATTTTATTAAGCATTCAATCAAAACAGTTTTGATTAATCCAATCATACATTTCATATAATGTCGGCATGATATATAAACAGTAAACATAAGCTACATATAAAGCTTTTGAACCACCAATAATGTGATCAATTGATTATGTAGTCTTGTAAACACTTTACTAGCCTGTACAACAACTTGCATTACTAGTTGTTACCAAGTAATATAATTTTAAATCATAATATATTCTTTATTTCAGTCCTGTGACATGTGGAGTCTGGGAGTTATTCTATACATAATGTTATGTGGTTATCCCCCTTTTTATTCTGAAACCCCCAGCCGACAAATCACCATGGAGATGAGAAGGAAGATATTGTCTGGAGAGTTTGACTTTCCCGAGGATGAGTGGAGTCACGTGTCTGAGTCAGCCAAACATATTGTGAAAAGGTGAGATACACAGATTCAGGTCTCCAATATTGTAGCAAAAAGTTTGTCTGAATATTTTGGAATCAGTATAATGCCATCTTGGGCTAATAGACACATCAACACACCTGCCTATTTCACATCAACACACCTGCCCATATCACATCAACACACCTGTCCATATTGCATCAACACACCTGCCCATCTCACACCATCACACCAGTCCATCTCACATCAATATACCAGTCCCTCTCACATCAACACATCTGCCCACCTCGCATCAACACACCTGCCCATCTCACATCATCACACCAGGCTATCTCACATCAACACACATGTCCATATCACACCAGCCAATCTTACATTAACACATCTCGCATCATCACACCAGTCCATCTCACATCAACACACCAGTCCATTTCACATTAACACACCTGCCCATCGCACATCAACACACCTGCCCATCTCACATCAACACACCTGTCCATCTCACATCAACACACCTGTCAATATCACATTAACACACTGTCCATCTCAAATTGTCGTGAAATTCGTAAGTCGTGATTAGAACTTGTTACTTACAATTAATCTGATAAATTATTACTTTGGAAACAACATCTCTACCCATCTCACATCAACACACCTATCATCTCACAATAACATACCTGTCCATCTCACATCAATTACACCTGTCCATCTCGCATCATCACACCAGTCCATCTCGCATCAACACACCAGTTCATCTCACATCACAACATCTGCCCACCTCACATCAACACACCTGTCCATCTCACATCATCACATCAGTCCATCTCACATCAACACACCTGTCCATATCATATCAACACATCTACCCACCTTACATCAACACACCAGCCAATCTTACATCAACACACCTGCCCATCTCCCATCAACATTCCTGCCCATCTCACATCAACACACCTATCATCTCACATCAACATACCTGTCCATTTCACATCAACCACACCTGTCTATCTCACATTAACCACACCTGTCCATCTCGCATCATCACACCAGTCCATCTCACATCAACACATCAGTTCATCTCACATCACAACATCTGCCCACCTCACATCAACACACCTGTCCATCTCACATCAACACATCAGTCCATCTCACATCAACACACCTGTCCATCTCACATCAACTCACATGTCCATCTCACTTTAGCACACCTGCCTATCTCACATTAACACACCTGTCCATCTCACATCAACACACCTGCACATCTCACAACACACTTGTCCATCTCACATCAACACACCTGCCCATCTCACATTTACAAACAAGCCCAATTCATATTAACACATCTGCCCATCTTACATGAGCACACCTGCACATATCATTGAAAACTCTGCTCAGGTTGCATTAGGGATAAGTCAGTTTGCTGCTAAACAACAGAACAAGACTGAGATAATTGTACTCTGTTACAGCTTGCTACATGTGGATCCGTCATACAGACTGAACATTGATGACTTGATACAGTTGCCATGGTTAGATGATGCCCCAGACACAAAGTTAAACTCACCTGCAGTAATAGCAGATAAGGTAAGACCAATATTGTTTGTTTTTATAGATTATGTACACTTGCATAATGTCCAGTTTCACTGATGTTACTCAATTTATTTTATACTTATTTATTTTAGCTTGAATGCGAAGAAAGCTTCGTAGCTTCAAAGCTTTTATGAACAGATTTTGAGTGCGCTTACTGGCTAGAACCAGTACTGAGCGGGGGGGGGGGGGGGGGGGGTTGAGAGGCAGCCGGTCAAGCTGTGGATCGAATCTGCACCCTCTGGCATGAATGGCCAACACTATCCACTACACTATTACCCCACTTAATTATCCAATTTAAATGCATATGTAAAATAGAACCATCGTATCTCTTATCAGTAACTTAAAATTCTCCACTACAACGGTGCTGGATTCGACAACACACATGTAATAGTGAGAGAGAAATGATTGATCTAGAGAGGTGTTGTGGAGAATATTTAAGATAGACAAGTTCTCAAACAAAACATGGAATAATTGTGTATTTGCAGAATCTCCTATACTGTCATTTTCGTTTTAGTAGCAATATAGGACATGTGTTTAGGAACGTCTGATATCTGGGTAGGGTGGGTTTAATCCCCAGTCAATAATTTTGTAAAATCTAAATTTTTATAAAGTTTTTATCAAAGCTTACATATTGTATCAGTCATGATTAATGGAGATCTGGAAATAAATCTGTATAACTGCAAATAACTGGCAAATGTCCTCTCAAAGTTACTGGACTGAGCTGGACTCAGACACACTACGCCAGCAGTGAGAGGTTAGTAAAAGTTTTACAAATGACTTCCTTGATATGTAAAGTAGATATTACTGAGCAGGGAACAGGTTCAATTTTAATGTTTATTTCAGCAAAGTTTAGAGGACATTAACATGGCCCATTCACAGCAGCTGACTGTATTACGGACACCAGACTGCCAGCTCACCTTAAAACCTCTTCATGAATCTCACAACCCAATACTTAGGAAAAGAAAATACAGGTATTTTGTTGTAATGTTATTGTTTCTTGTATGTATGTTTTCAATTGATTTCTAGGCATATATAAGTACAGATAGTGCAAGTCTTATAATAGCAAAGATAACATGCACTTTCATGTATTATTTTATGCCAAATAAAACAAAAAAACATTGTGACAAGAGTGTGTGAACAGTTTTTAGTGAATATAAAATTTGATTAATGTACTTGATATGATTTTCTGTAAGGACAGCTGGTATATGCACACCTACAGTGTGTTCTTAACTCTGAAAACTGAAAGGTATACAATGTAGACGTGGGTACCACAAGAATAAAGTACCATGAGATATCGCGTGTTTTAAGTGAGTTCTGAGGTATGTATCACAGTATACCATATCGTGTCAAGATGTCTGCAAATATCAGATTCGCTAACCTTGTGGACAATTTCCTATTCTTCCGCCATTTTGGTTATGCTCAATGTAGTCGATGGTACCACGTGATGATTTATTTTCAATAGTAACATAAATACAAAGTAAAACTGGTCTGATAATGCATTTATTTAACAATTAAGAAAAATAAAAACTTTAAAAAGCCGAGAAAATACTTTCATAAGTAAATGGACACAAAAATATGACACCTTTTCACTTCAGCAATTTTTGCAAAAACTTGATCACGGAAATTGCCGCAAAGCGCTAATCCATAATAGTACCATGGTATGTACCGGCACAACTAAAATCTCTCTAGTACAGCTCTAGAACAATTACAGATGTCATTATTTATACAGGGGTGTTGCTTTAAGATTATAAGCCAAATTTTGAGTTTTCATCGTGTGATGAAAAACATTAGGCTAGTTCAATTTTTGTGAAGCCCAAAAGGCTTTTCGGCAACATTAAACTAGCCAAAATTCGGCTTTTATTACTTATATTTACATTATATTCTCCAGCTATTTTAGATAAAACTATTGCGTTATTTTTGCCATTTTGATATTAAAAAGCAAAGTATACGCATTAATCGCAAAGCCAATGTCATGAATGTAACGATGAAGTCAGCATACTGAATAAGTGCACAAATTTGTAGGACAACTTATGGCAAACGTCATGTGAAACTAACGGCAATGTGACGTCTCACCAGCAAAACAAAATTGTGCAACCAATGAAATGCAAACTGGTCCTTTTAGCTTCGCCCAGATTCAATTGTTTTTCATTGAGAAATGAAATTCAGTAAATTTATATAGTTCATTTAGACCAATTGCAGTGGGAATGTAAATATTTAAACATGAGTGCCTAAAAGCAAATTGTTATTTCAGACAAAGTAGTAGTAATGCCAGCTATTCAGAACCTGTCTCCAAGGTGACCACATGTGAGAAGACCTTGAAATCATTACGTAACATCATAGCCTACTGTATACTTCCACCTAAAGGTATGTAGATATAACTTACTTTAATTTCTTACAAAGAATCTTTGCATTCCTTGCAATACTGGAAACAGTGACTTGAAAATTTTATTGGAAATTTCATTTTAATGCCCATGAGCCTTTTTTCAGTGTAAAAGTATATTATATTTGAGCATTGTTTTTTTTCCTGTTAAGAATCCAAATTGATAGATAAGTCCACAGTTAACGTTTGATTTTAAATAAATATATTATTAAGATTGTTTTTAATTGTTTTTAATTAATTTTATATTAAAACAGCTATAAATCAACTTTATATTTTAACATCTAATGAATGAGAAAGGAAAACGAGTTCTCCATGGCCAAGTTGTCAAAGGCGCTGTCATCTAATGTCATCTTAGATCTCATTACTGATATTGGTTGGAGCCTCATTTGGCCTCTTTGTGAGAAAGTTTGCCAGTTCCTTGCTAAGACATTCATACATGTATGTTTCTAACCTCAGTTGATGATGATGAAAGTGTACTGAATGACCTTATTAAAGCTGCATTGACACATCACCATGGTGAAGAAAATGGGTTCTACTCTATACTGAAACACTGGAACTGGGATGGTAGGTATCTGTTTAAACAACTGGAACTGGGATGGTAGGTATCTGTTTAAAACACTGGAACTGGGATGGTAGGTATCTGTTTAAAACACTGGAACTGAGATGGCAGGTATCTGTTTAAAACACTGGAACTGGGATGGTAGGTATCTGATTAAAACACTGGAACTGGGATGGCAGGTATCTGTTTAAAACACTAAAACTGGGATGGTAAGTATCTGAATAAAACACTGGAACTGAAATGGTAGGTATCTAATTGAAACACTGGAATACAGATGGTAGGTATCTGTTTAAAACACTGGAACTGGGATGGTTGGTATCTGATTAAAACACTGGAACTGGGATGGTAGGTATCTGAATAAAACACTGGAACTGAAATGGTAGGTATCTAATTGAAACACTGGAATACAGATGGTAGGTATCTGTTTAAAACACTAGAACTGGGATGGTAGGTATCTGAATAAAACATTGGAACTGGGATGGTTGGTATCTGATTAAAACACTGGAACTGGGATGGTAGGTATCTGAATAAAACACTGGAACTGGAATGGTAGGTATCTGATTAAAACACTGGAATACAGATGGTAGGTATCTGTTTAATGCACTGGAACTGGGATGGTAGATATATGTTGAAAACACTGATTAAAATAATAATTGGGATCAAATTATATTTTCTTTTAATACAAATTTTGATAGTTTGTGTTTTTATGCCCTGACTTTTGAAGAATATTGAAGTCAACCTGTTCATCTGTCCACCAAGCCATCTGTCCTTATGTGCACATGAATGGGTAGTTAAGTGTCTAGGGTTTAAGGTAAGTATTTTTTATGGACGGTTAAAAAGCAGTTCAAAAATTATTATGTGGCTGTTTCAAGACTTAAAAATAGCTTTTATGTGGCTTTGCACAATGAAGCAACTTAAATACCTATTTGTAGGTCCATCCATCTGTCCATCCATCCATCTGTCCACCTGTCCGTTTGTCCACTCATCCATCCAGCGAATTAATTTCCAATATGATCTATGTATTATTTAATATTTGGAATGTAGCTGTATAATTGTAAGATACAGATAAAGTTTGTTATTTGTCACCATTGGTCACATTTTACAGGAGTTATGGCCCCTTTTTGACTTCTCGGTTTTGTTGAAATTTACTAACATACAACGTGGGTATTTGTGTCCAGTGAAGTTATTTCTAGTTATTAAGGGGAAAGATGTGAAAACAGCAAAAAGGGCTTGAAAGTAAATTTTAAATATGTAGAGTAAATTTTGTTGTAAAAGAAATAGACATTACCTTAATTACATTTAATTATTTAAAAATATTGTATTCTATATTATTCATATGTTTTATACATATACACATATCCAGACACTATTTTCACTGGAATCAATGTAACCATACAATGGATGAAATTAAGATGTCTTTGTCTTTTTACTTGCCAGTAATTTAATTTACCATTTACTCTAAACCAGTTCAAATGTTTAATAATATTGGTACCCTTTGTTTTGCAGGTGACAAGTTCAATATAAAAATGGACAAGGCAAAGTTTTCTCAGTTATTGAGTGAGCATATACAGGAACTTAACCGAGGATCAATGAATCATTGCCCAAGTGTAGAACTTCAAAATAGTGCTTCAAATGATGGCATCGATACTGTCAAACATTTGTCAAGTATAGATATACACAGTGAAATCAATGGGGATAATAGCAGCACATAATGGGGCCTGCATGTATCGTTTGGGATCGGTGTTTGAGCCAAATGGCTTTCAACTCTCTTTTACCATTGGAAGCATAATTTAAGTTGTACCGTAAAACATCATAGTTGAGCACATTGACAAAGTCCTGTGATTTGTGCGGAAGAAAGATGTCTGCTTACGAATCTATGTTTACAATGTACAGGTGTGTGTGATAATCACTAATGCCAATCACATGAGTCTGTTAGACGTGCCATACCCATGCCTTATTGGTAATAAACATATCATATTATTGACAATGATCAATGAATACTCTAAACGCATTAGGCAGTGACCTTAATGGAGTCTAAACTACAAAGTGTTGATTAAAACTCAGATGCATGAGTTATGTGATATATGTGAGTTATGTCATTTTTAGTTCATCATATAGTTATTAGTTACTGGAATCAGTTTATAAAACTTTGCATTTATAATTGCCATTGGTCGCCTGTTGTATGTATGTGTGATACATATAAAAATGTCTAAGAAGTAAATTATTTGGCATGTAAAGCACCAAAACAATAATACAAATGTATACATACTCGTATTTATATATATCAAAGTGCAATAAAAATTAACTTTAACTAATCGTCATAGAAGAAATTGTTATAAAATTGTACTAAATGTAATTTAAATTGCATAAAACCACTTGTAAATGAACTGTTGCTATTATTTGGTATGGGGCTGCATTGTGGGATTGTGGTATCATGGATCATCTAGCTAGTTACTTGGTAACACTGTTTTAATATAAAAAATGAAGTGTAATTATATTTTATTAGAAATTCATATCATTGAACTGAATTCATCCATGTAATGGAATCATTTTTGAAAGAGGACAACAATAAATTCTTATTTATTGTTTTGAATGAATGAATAGGGTTTAACGGCGTACCAACATATTATAGGTTATTGGAAGATTCCAGGCTCACTCTACATGTACAAAAACAACAAATTAACATACAGATTTAAAAAAGATGCACCAGCAAATGAATATGCAGAATGAACCTAGAACCTTGATACCTGCAGAGCTGCAGAGTTTCAGCAAATTCTATCATATTACTCAAATTGTCACTTCTTACGACATGTATGAGCCACAGTGGTCCTATTCTTGCCATCACTCATTTTGCTCCCTGAAACCACACAGGGGTTGATAATTTAACCTCAGTAGTGAACATGACAAAAAATGATAAAATGAACATGACGCCCATTCAGAGGATTCCTACCCCTCTGCAGAGATCGGCAGTGATTCTATTTTTAGCCGGAAACACACAGGCTAACTCTTTTGAACTCTTGTTTTGAGTACTTATAGTTGTCAAACAGTTGAAAACACCCAACGTTGACTTGTGATTTTAGACAACGTCAATGAACGTCATTTGATATTAATATAAAATACAACGTTGTCCTAATTTGAAAAAAACAAACAGCGATAACCTTACCTTTTTTTAGGGGGGGGGGGGGGGGTTATATTATAACAAAGTTTAACATAATAATGTGAATTTCAAAAACTTGTACCAGAGCCTATTTGCACAATTAAGTGTAGAATAACATTCATTCTTATCCATTAAAAGTATTACATAAATTGTTACAAACAAAACTTTTGTTCTTGTAATACATGTTTGTAAATCTTTAGGCAAAATCTGCTCTCAGATTACAAAGAGACGTGAGGAGCTTATCTGACATTCTCAATTGTAATATGATTTATCTGCAGTTTCTGTTTCTAGGGGCAACACACATAACAGCTGTTAACAACTGTAGATAGGGTATTAGGCCCATGGTATAAACTGAAATGCAGGCACTGGATCCATGTTATCCGCACAATCAGGTGTATAACAGTATAAAATAGTTGCTAATATACAGGTTCCTGCCCACATCTGCATGTGTAGCTATCGGTCAAATGCCGATCTCTGCTGATTGTTGAAATCTTCCAATTTATGAGTTGAGTTGTTTGGCTGAAATCCTCCAGTTTATGAGTGAGCTCTGATTGGCTTACATCCTCCCAATTTATGAGTGAGCTCTGATTGGCTGAGATCCTCCAATTAATGAGTGAGCTTAGAATGATCCTTCCTGTTGGCAATAAATAACCTTTTATGTTAGAAGCCATAAAAAATACATTAATTTATTCATTTTACCTTTTGAAAATTCTCTTAGTTTGGGCAACAACGACAAAGTTTTGACACATCACTCATTTCATGAATCCTATTCATTTTATAGATCATTTCTCTTTATATCTGTTTTGGAGAATATTTTATAGTTATTTTTTTATCATGTATATTTTGTATTAGAATAGAAGTGCACACTTGGTATAGAAATGTGTAGATGATCAAAATGTTTTAGTAGTCTTTAAAGGTATATCAGGAAAAATGCTATAAAATGTCTTAGAAAATAAAATACAATAAAATATTTATTAAAATGGATTAAAAGCATCTCATCTTCATTAATAGTTAAAATATGAATTATTTGGTATGCCAAAATGTGACAAAATCGAAATTTAAATTAGAGTGGCAAACTTGAAATGAAATCTTCATTTTAAAAATAGACAGCACTTAAATACTGCTTGGCGACCTTATCGTCGTCTTTTTCCGTTAGGTATGGCAATTTTTACTAAGTGTAAACCTTTATAAAGGATCAAATTAAAATCCATTGACTGGCTGCATAAAACAGGGTTGACTGTACGTTTGAATTTCTTTTCTGCAATATAGTGTAGTTTATTTATATTTTGAATATATGTTTAGATTCCTACTTGTTTATGTTAACAATACTGTGATAGATTTTGTGGTAAAATTGAATTTTATATATTTTTCAAACTCTGAGTTTGTTTTGTATTTATTATTTCCAAATGCTAATTTTAACTGGTTTTGTGCAGTTTTAGTATCTGGGGCATCAATATAATTAAGGGTTTGTGTTTATTTCTGACAATAGACAAAAAAACACTTGATGATGTCAGTAAGTGGATCAACAACCTTTATAAAACCTTTAGAATAACATTTAAAATTGCACCAACCAGGCCTAATTAGGCGGTAGTTCGTCTCACTATCAATGCATGGGCTGCAAGTTTGAATCCCCTCCGGTGGCAGTCTCGGTAATGATTGATATACATTATTGGGTTCGTTGTCGTTCATCTCTTGCCACTCATGAAAATGGGAAAGTTATACTTACTTATGAAGATGGGATGTGCTCGGGTATTAATTAACCTTCCAGGATCCCCTGAAACAGTGGTTATGTTAACTGATCGTCTGTTGGCCCTCGATGGCATAAATATGATGCTAAATATTCAAATAAAAATTACACCAAATATCAATCGATGGCGTTAGTATATTCATGGTGTCATGGAGCGTGTGGTCCAGTGGTAGAACATTGGTCCCATGATCGGAGGGTTGTGGGTTCGATCCTCTGCCACGACTATGGGTGGTAGCCTTGAGCAAGGCACTTTCTTCCTCATATACGTAGTACTGGTTTTACATAGAAAGACTTTGAACGTAATTTGTCTAGTTGTAGTAACATGTGCCACAATTCAAATAATATAATTAAGTTTAAATTAACATGGCCATTGATGCCAAAACTAAATAATTAGTGTTATTACTGTATAAAGGGATTCTTCTTTACCTGAGCCAGATCAAAATCAGAAAGGCTTGCGGCTCTTTTTTTATATATCTGACAATAGACTCGGGAGATTAAGTAATTAATTGTTTAGTCAACTATTGTCTATCCGACTATTCTTTAGAAATTTTTTGTGAATAGTGGAAACAAAGTATATAGTATTATGTATCTATATGTTTGTATTGCTAAACACTCACGCATTATAAGTAGCCTCGTTTCTGGGTATCGGGAATCTGGCGCTAGGACAAGGGCCGGTGACCAAACCCACAATCTTAAATAACAATGCTTTACTCCTTCCCCAAGTCATCCATAGTATAAATGAATGCTGTTTTTAGCACGTTGGCACTTAAATAGGTCATTATGCACGCGCAATGATTTATGTGGTTATGGCAATACTATACTATCAAAATTGGTTAAAATATAGTTAAAACTACTTCCAATTATATAAATTGAGAAACCGATAGCGTACACAAATTAATATTGAAGCTTCCGGTATATTCTTTAGCTCGTTTATGAAAATACCCTGTCTTGTCTTGTTCCTTGTAATATATGAAACCGTTCAGATCATAATTCCAGACACAGCTTGTGCCGAAAACCCTGTTTAGTTTAGTTTAATCATATTTTATTGCATATATAATTGAAGCAATGGGGTTGGGCCACAAGTTCTCACAGCATTAGTAACGGCCCTTCCCCTAAAATATTACAAATAATTGAAGAAAAAAAAACATGACATGGCATAACACATGATAAAGGGTTAATACAAAATGAAAAGAGACGTACCACATTGTGTACACATTATCCATCAGTTAATACCAATTGAAATAATAGAGAAAAACTTTTTCTTAAAAAGTCGGTAATATCAATTCCATTTAGTTCTTATAAGGTTAACAAAAATTAGAAGACAGGAATAGGAATGCAATAGATGCATTTAGACACTATGCAGACTTGAACACAACCATAAAAAAAAAGATTAACCCGGTATGATCTACATTGTTGTCATTAAAGTAACTGTTTACATATTCTAGATACATATCAATAATGATTATGAATGTTTGTCAATCGTTATAGAAAGCTTTTGTTTTTCTTTATTTTTTATCGTATTGGATATAACAATGCTTTTTATGACGGATTTCTTAATTAGTACTCGGATTCAAATCTTTTTGAAGATTTAATAAACTGTTGTACAGCTTTTAATATTTTAGTATTATCATCGTATACAAGATTAGAATTGCCATATAAAATTAACCTTAAACCTATTGGGTGGAATGCTCTAATTGAGCGAAAAAACTCAATTCTTGAAGCTACATATAAGTCACATTTAAAAAAGTAGTGCTCAGCATCTTCAGTCAAATATCCACAAGTACAGACGGGATTATTTTTTAAATGGTTTAAATACATATCACTATTCAAATTACTGCAGTTATTTCTGATTCTATCATGCAGAGTTGATAAGTATCTGTTTCCCTCCGAGTAATAGAGGTTTTTTAGGTGTCATTCTTATTTTGTTTTTAAAGGCAGATATACACGAGTCTATCGCTCATACTGCTGGGTCTAACTTGTTCCACAATGCAATCGAGGAAGGTATACAAGATTTCCTACTTATTTCAGTTCTGCAGTAAGGAATTGCTATATTATCCGAATTTCTTAATTGATAATCAGTAGTGTTGCGAATCAATGGAGGAATCAAGTCGCCTATATAGGAAGGGACCATATTATTTGTGGCTTTGTACATGAACATAAGTTTTTGTTGCTTTCGCCTTTCTTTGAGAGAAACCCATCCACACTCTGTATAAAGATTTTGTAAAGAAACTGATCTTGTTAATCCAGTTACAAGTCTTGCTGCTTCATTTTGTAATTTTTCAAGTGATTCAGCAATATGATTTGGGCATCCATCCCAAACAATTGATGAATATTCAAAAAGGGGTCTAACATATGATAAGTAAATTTGATTTAGGGCATTTCTACTTAGGGTAACTTTCAATTTTCTCATTAATCCTAACACTTTAGATGCTGATTTTTTAATATTTTCTATATGACTATCCCATTTACCATTGTTACTTAAGGTTAATCCAAGATGTTTGTGATTATTAACAAAAGTGACTGGAGTGATATTAAACATAAGTTGAGGCAAAGCCTCACATTAATTAAATGTAAATAGCATAGCTTCAGTTTTATCTGGATTAAACTAAACTAGCCACTGACTGGCCCAATTAGAGATCATTTTCAAATCATGATTTATAATCACTTCTATATCTTGAAGAGTTGCGGCTGACCAGAAAAGTGAACTGTCATCCGCATACAATCTTGTTAAGCTTAACAATGATTCTGTTATGTCATTGACGAAAATAAGAAACAGTAAAGGGCCAAGTACAGAGCCTTGAGGAACACCTGCCAATATAGATTTGAGATTAGAGTTGCACGTTTGAATCACCACTCTTTGTTTTCTATCACTAACTTAAAGATAGTTATTAATCCAATTGAGCATATTTCCATTTATCCCATTTTCTTTTAGTTTAAATGATAAACCTTTGTGCAAGACTCTATCAAATGCTTTAGAAATATCACAAAATATCATACAGGAATGCTGTTTACTGTCAAATGATTGGCAAATATGATGATATATATCAATGAGTTGAAAAATTGTAGAGCGGTTAAGCAAAAAACCTGATTGATATTTATATAATAAATTATTGCTTATTAAAAAATTATACAAATATTTGAACACTAATCTTTCTAATAATTTTCCAGTGCAGCTTAATAATGACACTGGTCTATAATTACTAACCATGGATTTATCTCCTTTTTTTAATATAGGAATTACATTTGCTGTTTTCCACCTATCTGGAAAAATACTTTCTGATAGAGAGCGATTAAATAATAATGTTAATGGTTTAGATACTGATTTGACAACTCTTTTTAACATTTTATGACTTATAATATCCGGCCCACTTGCCTTATTTGGATTCAATGAGAGAATTACATATTCTACTTCTGTTTCTGTTACCATGACGTTATCAAGAACATTATGAGTTTTCAATGAAATTGGGGAAAGATGAATATTATCTTCATTAATACACGAGATAGATGCAAAGTAGTAATTCAAACAGTCAGCTTTTTCATGATCAGTTAGAAAGAACTCAGTTTCACCTGCCATTGTGGCATGACATAATGGTGGTATATTACTAGAGGTGTCATGATTTTTAACAAAGTGTCTTATAACTTTCCAGAAACCTCTTTTGTCATTGAATTGCAAATCAGTAAGATCCAGGGTGTTAAAGAAATTTTCTTTGGCGTGTTTTTTTCAAATTATTAGCTTTATTTCTAGATTGTTTATATTTACACCAGTCACATGGATATCCTGATCTTAATGCTTTGGATTTCAGTCGATCTCTTATTTTTGAATATGTTCTGATAGTGGAGTCATACCAAGGTTTATCATTGGGGCGTACAGTAACCATTTTGGAAACTATGCATCTTTTGACAAGTACTAAAAAGGTATCTGTAAAACTATTACAGGCATCATTTACAGTTCCGCGTAAAATATTGCTCCAGTCATAGTCTGATATGAGATCATTCAATAAGTTAAAATTGGCTTTTTTATATTGCCATACTGTGCGAATATAAGTTGGCTGTAAATTGTAAGAAAAAGGCAAAGTTATATATGTGGCACTATGATCACTGATGTCAGGTGGGACTGGAAGCGTACCAGATTTGATATAACGAAGGTCCTCTAGAATTAAAATGGGATCTAAAATAGCTCCCATACATGTGGGTTCATTTACTGTATTTATTAATGAGTTTGTGCTTAGCACTTCTCTTAGATTGTGGTAATTCGGATTCATTAAATTTTCATCTAAATCACCAATGATCAATACATTGTTTGTAATTTCAAAAGCTCTTTCAATATTATTATTTAGCTTATCAAAAAAAATCGTATCAGCTGTTTTGGGGCTATAAAATGTTCCTATTAGATTAATTTCAACCCAGATAGATTCGCTGCAATATACTTCTAATTAATGAATTCTTTTATGAATCAATAATTTCGACAGATATATCAAAATACCCCCACCATGGTTTGTTCTATCTTTTCTATATGGGACATCGTAGTTGTCTGTAAGAAGAATCTCGTCATTTGTAACTAGAGCATCAACATGAGTTTCCGTAAAACATAACAAATCATAATCAAGAAATGAGTCTATGATAAACTCCATTTTGTTTCGAATACTTCTAATATTACAATGCAAAACTGTTAAACAATGTTCAGAACTAACTGGGCCTGGATTATTTTCAATATCATCCGAATCTAGTAAAAGTAAAAGTAAAACCAGACTAAAATGTAAGTTATACATTGATTGCTTTAGATAATCATGAGAATGATACAATACTTATTTCATTAAACTACATAAAAGCTTGAGAAAAAAACAGGAGTCGACAATATAATATTCTAAAGGATTTGTATAAATACCGGTATGAACTGCAGAACAGACCAATGGCATTCACACAATTAGATCATTACCCATTGGGGAATAATACTACTACAACAGTGGGGCTTGTCATTGATACTGAACCGCTTAATATAACCATCTGCAAAGTGTCGATTGCTGAAGTAAAGTAAAGAGAGAAGGATAGAAGAAAAATGAAATAGAGAAAATTAAGAGTTAGAAATAGGAAAAACACTGACGCTATCGTTTGCATCAACTGTAACATGTGTAGTGAAATTTTGGCGAATTACAACATATTTATCACATTTAGAAGACTTATAGGGGGTTTATATTCTATTATGTTCTCATGACTCCTTAGTAACGGAGATACATAACTTTAATACAAAATATGAGAGACTATTGTTATCTTTGTTACTGCAAAATGGTAAATGTAAAAAGATACATGCACGCACGCACGCACGCACGCACGCACGCACGCACACACGCACGCACATACACACACACAGACACACACACATACATACGCACACACGCACACACACACACACACACACACACACATACATACATACATACATACATACATACATATATACACACACACACACACACACACACACATACACATACATACACATATACATACATATACACATACAGAAAGAAAAAAAACCCTACTAAATATCTATCTTAGGACCAGCTCAACAACTATCATTTCATAAAGAATAATATATAAGAATCATTTCTTTTTTTTTAAGATGAACCACTAAAAACATTACCTAAACATGACACATAAGATTTATAAACAGAAAAATCATTATTATCAAAATCAACACATATTATTTATATTTTAACAAAATCAGCTTCATCACCATCATCATCATTTTCATCAACATCATTATTATCAATACTAGCATATAAAAGTTATATTTCATCAATATATTCATCAGCTATTCAGCAGCAACATTTTCATCATCATTATCATCATCAACATCATCAGCATCATCATTTTCATCAAAATCATTATAATATTTATATTTCAACAAAATCAACCTCATCAGCATCAGCAACACTATCGCTATCTTTTCATCAAAATCATTATTATCAAAGTCAACATATATTATTTATATTTCAACGAAATAAACCTCATCACCATCAGTAACATTATCATTATCATAATCTTTTATCAAAAACACTATAATCATAATAACCTATCATCAATATTATTATTATTATAATCATCATTATTATCAATAACATTATGACATCATAATCATCATCATCATCATTTTCATCAAAATCATTATCATAAATACTAACATATAATATTTATATTTCATCAATATCATCATCAACAGCAACATTATCATCATCAGCAGCATCTGCATAATCATCATCGTCATCATCATCATCATCATCATCATCATCGTTTTCATCAAAATCATTATTATCAAAATCAACATATAATCTTTAGATTTTAACAAAATCAACCTCATCACCATCATCAACATTATCATAATCTTTATCATCATCATCATTTCCATCATTATATCAGTATTATCATAACCATCATCATTATCAATAACTAGTATATCATCATCATCATCATCATCATCATCACCATCACTCATTATCATCATTATCTACTTTTAATTATATTCTGCATTGTTTCAAAGAATGTCAATATTGCAAACTTATATAGAGTGAGTAATAACCAGTACACACTGACAAGCAATGAGTAACAATACAGTCTGTGTCAGTGTTATGAAATTATCAAGAGACTACATAATCATGCGCTCCAACAAAAACGCATGTGGTCCGCCACAGTAACAACCGGCTGAGTGCAGGACACATGTCTACTGTACATCACAATCGTCCACATGTTGGCCAGTCGTTGAATCGGCTACTAAACAGCGACGTCATCATGTAAACAAAGTCACATGATATCTGTCAAAATGTGACAGTCACAAGCAGTTTGAACACATAATATTAACAGAACTTTACTGTTTTAAACTAGGTAATTAAGGTGAAAATCACTTGACTAAACATACGCGATTTATTCAGAAAAAAAAATATTAATAGTTGAACATGGTTAGGTAGCATACGACACTAAATAGCTACAAGCTATAACTGGTTAGGGACAATGAGTTAATGTCACTTCAGATTTATGTCTTCAATACTTCTGAGTCTGATTGGATTATCCAGGGGTGATTTCTTCATGAAACTGCACCGTTTTTGGTCAAAAAGTAGGCAATAGTGCCACTTTGTTTAAGCGGTATCAGCTCTTTGATAATGCTGTGATTATATCGTGTTAAATCTTCCGAAATAAACACTCTGTCCGCATTGTGTTTTAGTGGGTTTTTTTACTGTATAAATATTGTTCTTCGTGTGATATGATTTGAATTTAATTAAGATTACCCTGTCTTGTCTTATTCCTTGTAATATATGAAACCGTTCAGAAATATTACCATGATTCCGGACAAAGCTGGTGCCGAATACATTGTCTTGTCTTATTCCTTGTTATACATTAAACAGTTCAGAAATATGATCATTATTCCGAACACAGCTTGTGCCAAATACCCTGTCTTGTCTTGTTCCTTGTTAGACATTAAACCGTTCAGATCGTAATTCCGGATGCAGCTTGTGCCGAATACCCTGTCTTGTCTTGTTCCTTGTTATACAATAAACCGTTCAGATCATGATTCCGGACACAGCTTGTGCCGAATACCCTGTATTGTCTTGTTCCTTGTAATACATTAAACCGTTCAGATCATGATTCCGGACACAGCTTGTGCCGAATACCCTGTCCTGTCGTGTTCCTTGTTAGACATTAAACCGTTCAGATCGTAATTCCTGATGCAGCTTGTGCCGAATACCCTGCCTTGTCTTGTTCCTTGTAATACAGTAAACCGTTCAGATCTTGATTCCGGACACAGCTTGTGTTGAATACCCTGTCATGTTGTGTTCCTTGTAATACAGTAAACCGTTCAGATCGTTATTCTGGATGCAGTTTGTGCCGAATACCTTGTATTGTCTTGTTCCTTGTAATACAGTAAACCGTTCAGATCTTGATTCAGGATACAGCTTGTGCCGAATACACTGTCCTGTCGTGTTCCTTGTAATACATAAAACCGTTCAGATCTTGATTCCAGACACAGCTTGTGCCGAATACCCTGTCTTGTCGTGTTCCTTGTAATACATAAAACCGTTCAAATCATGATTCCGGACACAGCTTGTGCCGAATACCCTGTCTTGTCTTGTTCCTTGTTATACAGTAAACCGTTCAGATCATAATTCCTGATGCAACTTGAGTCGAATACCCTGTCCTGTCTTGTTCCTTGTAATACATTAAACCGTTCAGAAATATGATCATAATTCCGAACACAGCTTGTGCCGAATAGTCTGGCTTGTGTTGTTCCTTGTAATACATTAAACCGTTCAGATCATGATTCCGGACCCAGCTTGTGCCGAATACCCTGTCTTGTCTTATTCCTTGTTATACATTAAACCGTTCAGATCGTAATTCCGAGCACAGCTGGTGCCAAATACCCTGTATTGTCTTGGTCCTTGTTAGACATTAAACCGTTCAGGCTCCTGTTTCACCAATATCTTAGCTTAGTTTAGATTCTTAACTTAAAATCAAACTTAACTAAGTAAGTATACTAAACTTACCCAAAACATGTTTCACCATCATTTAAAACTTAACTAAGTATTCCGCTTAGTCTGTCGCAACAATTTTAAGTATTTAAGTTTTTGCATGTGAATTTAAGTTAGCTTTGACGTCGACTTAAATTCTTAAGTATTTTACTTTAAGTTAAGTTTTTAAGTATCGGATTTATGTTGGTGAAACAGGTTTAGCATACTTAAGAAAACTTTGGTAGCAAAACTTAAATTTAAGTTTTTTAATCGCTAAGTATGGCCTTAAGTTTGTTGGTGAAACAGAAGCCTGATCATAATTCCTGATGCAGCTTGTGCCGAATACCCTGTCCTGTCTTGTTCCTTGTAATACAATAAACCGTTCAAACTTGGTTTCGGATACAGCTTGTCATGTACTAGTCCAAAATGATTTTCAGGATATATAATTCAAGAAACACAATGCTTGTGAGTCGACTTCGCTCATTTACATAATGATGGTGTAGAGAAAACACAATTATATACTTTTTGGTGAACAATTTTGATATCAATTAAAGGCAGTTTTCATAAAGTACCATGTCCTGTCAACAGATCTTGTTACACTTGTCTTTCATATAAGAATATGCGGAAAGGAATCTCGACGACACCAACAGTGGGATATTTCCACAAGACACTTTAGTTTATACTTATTTATTTAAAAACAGCTCAGCTCAGAGTTTATATGAACCGCTCTCGCTGCCTGAGTAGGACCAGTACTGAGTCGAGCTAGGGATCGAACCAGCAACCTCTGACGCTCTCACTGCCTGAGTAGGACCAGTACTGAGTCGAGCTGGGGATCGAACCCGCAACCTCTGACGCTCTCACTGCCTGAGTAGGACCAGTACTGAGTCGAGCTGGGGATCGAACCCGCAACCTCTGACGCTCTCACTGCCTGAGTAGGACCAGTACTGAGTCGAGCTGGGGATCGAACCCGCAACTTCTGACGCTCTCGCTGCCTGAGTAGGACCAGTACTGAGTCGAGCTGGGGATCGAACCCGTAACCTCTGACGCTCTCACTGCCTGAGTAGGACCAGTACTGAGTCGAGCTGGGGATCGAACCCGCAACCTGTGACGCTCTCACTGCCTGAGTAGGACCAGTACTGAGTCGAGCTGGGGATCGAACCAGCAACCTCTGACGCTCTCACTGCCTGAGTAGGACCAGTACTGAGTCGAGCTAGGGATCGAACCCGCAACCTCTGACGCTCTCACTGCCTGAGTAGGACCAGTACTGAGTCGAGCTGGGGATCGAACCCGCAACCTCTGACGCTCTCACTGCCTGAGTAGGACCAGTACTGAGTCGAGCTGGGGATCGAACCCGCAACCTCTGACGCTCTCACTGCCTGAGTAGGACCAGTACTGAGTCGAGCTGGGGATCGAACCCGCAACCTCTGACGCTCTCACTGCCTGAGTAGGACCAGTACTGAGTCGAGCTGGGGATCGAACCCGCAACCTCTGACGCTCTCACTGCCTGAGTAGGACCAGTACTGAGTCGAGCTGGGGATCGAACCAGCAACCTCTGACGCTCTCACTGCCTGAGTAGGACCAGTACTGAGTCGAGCTGGGGATCGAACCAGCAACCTCTGACGCTCTCACTGCCTGAGTAGGACCAGTACTGAGTTGAGCTGGGGATCGAACCCGCAACCTCTGACGCTCTCGCTGCCTGAGTAGGACCAGTACTGAGTCGAGCTGGGGATCGAACCCGCAACCTCTGACGCTCTCGCTGCCTGAGTAGGACCAGTACTGAGTCGAGCTGGGGATCGAACCCGCAACCTCTGACGCTCTTACTGCCTGAGTAGGACCAGTACTGAGTCGAGCTGGGGATCGAACCCGCAACCTCTGACGCTCTCACTGCCTGAGTAGGACCAGTACTGAGTCGAGCTGGGGATCGAACCCGCAACCTCTGACGCTCTCACTGCCTGAGTAGGACCAGTACTGAGTCGAGCTGGGGATCGAACCCGCAACCTCTGACGCTCTTACTGCCTGAGTAGGACCAGTACTGAGTCGAGCTGGGGATCGAACCCGCAACCTCTGACGCTCTCACTGCCTGAGTAGGACCAGTACTGAGTCGAGCTGGGGATCGAACCCGCAACCTCTGACGCTCTCACTGCCTGAGTAGGACCAGTACTGAGTCGAGCTGGGGATCGAACCCGCAACCTCTGACGCTCTCACTGCCTGAGTAGGACCAGTACTGAGTCGAGCTGGGGATCGAACCAGCAACCTCTGACGCTCTCACTGCCTGAGTAGGACCAGTACTGAGTCGAGCTGGGGATCGAACCAGCAACCTCTGACGCTCTCACTGCCTGAGTAGGACCAGTACTGAGTCGAGCTGGGGATCGAACCCGCAACCTCTGACGCTCTCACTGCCTGAGTAGGACCAGTACTGAGTCGAGCTGGGGATCGAACCAGCAACCTCTGACGCTCTCACTGCCTGAGTAGGACCAGTACTGAGTCGAGCTGGGGATCAAACCCGCAACTCTGACGCTCTCGCTGCCTGAGTAGGACCAGTACTGAGTCGAGCTGGGGATCGAACCCGCAACCTCTGACGCTCTCGCTGCCTGAGTAGGACCAGTACTGAGTCGAGCTGGGGATCGAACCAGCAACCTCTGACGCTCTCACTGCCTGAGTAGGACCAGTACTGAGTCGAGCTGGGGATCGAACCCGCAACCTCTGACGCTCTCGCTGCCTGAGTAGGACCAGTACTGAGTCGAGCTGGGGATCAAACCCGCAACTCTGACGCTCTCGCTGCCTGAGTAGGACCAGTACTGAGTCGAGCTGGGGATCGAACCCACAACCTCTGACGCTCTCACTGCCTGAGTAGGACCAGTACTGAGTCGAGCTGGGGATCGAACCCGCAACCTCTGACGCTCTCACTGCCTGAGTAGGACCAGTACTGAGTAGAGCTGGGGATCGAACCCGCAACCTCTGACGCTCTCACTGCCTGAGTAGGACCAGTACTGAGTCGAGCTGGGGATCGAACCCGCAACCTCTGACGCTCTCACTGCCTGAGTAGGACCAGTACTGAGTCGAGCTGGGGATCGAACCCGCAACCTCTGACGCTCTCACTGCCTGAGTACGACCAGTACTGAGTCGAGCTGGG
Source organism: Panopea generosa (assembly GCA_029582155.1). NCBI lineage: Eukaryota > Metazoa > Mollusca > Bivalvia > Adapedonta > Hiatellidae > Panopea > Panopea generosa. Next base: position 75,388,084 of record CM055899.1, read on the forward strand.
GATCGAACCCGCAACCTCTGACGCTCTCACTGCCTGAGTAGGACCAGTACTGAGTCGAGCTGGGGATCGAACCCGCAACCTCTGACGCTCTCACTGCCTGAGTAGGACCAGTACTGAGTCGAGCTAGGGATCGAACCCGCAACTCTGACGCTCTCGCTGCCTGAGTAGGACCAGTACTGATTCGAGCTGGGGATCGAACCCGCAACCTCTGACGCTCTCACTGCCTGAGTAGGACCAGTACTGAGTCGAGCTGGGGATCGAACCCGCAACCTCTGACGCTCTCACTGCCTGAGTAGGACCAGTACTGAGTCGAGCTGGGGATCGAACCAGCAACCTCTGACGCTCTCACTGCCTGAGTACGACCAGTACTGAGTCGAGCTGGGGATCGAACCCGCAACCTCTGACGCTCTCACTGCCTGAGTAGGACCAGTACTGAGTCGAGCTGGGGATCGAACCCGCAACCTCTGACGCTCTCACTGCCTGAGTAGGACCAGTACTGAGTCGAGCTAGGGATCAAACCCGCAACTCTGACGCTCTCGCTGCCTGAGTAGGACCAGTACTGATTCGAGCTGGGGATCGAACCCGCAACCTCTGACGCTCTCACTGCCTGAGTAGGACCAGTACTGAGTCGAGCTGGGGATCGAACCCGCAACCTCTGACGCTCTCACTGCCTGAGTAGGACCAGTACTGAGTCGAGCTGGGGATCGAACCAGCAACCTCTGACGCTCTCACTGCCTGAGTAGGACCAGTACTGAGTCGAGCTGGGGATCGAACCCGCAACCTCTGACGCTCTCACTGCCTGAGTAGGACCAGTACTGAGTCGAGCTGGGGATCGAACCCGCAACCTCTGACGCTCTCACTGCCTGAGTAGGACCAGTACTGAGTCGAGCTGGGGATCGAACCCGCAACCTCTGACGCTCTCGCTGCCTGAGTAGGACCAGTACTGAGTCGAGCTGGGGATCGAACCCGCAACCTCTGACGCTCTCGCTGCCTGAGTAGGACCAGTACTGAGTCGAGCTGGGGATCGAACCCGCAACCTCTGACGCTCTCGCTGCCTGAGTAGGACCAGTACTGAGTCGAGCTGGGGATCGAACCCGCAACCTCTGACGCTCTCGCTGCCTGAGTAGGACCAGTACTGAGTCGAGCTGGGGATCGAACCCGCAACCTCTGACGCTCTCACTGCCTGAGTAGGACCAGTACTGAGTCGAGCTGGGGATCGAACCCGCAACCTCTGACGCTCTCACTGCCTGAGTAGGACCAGTACTGAGTCGAGCTGGGGATCGAACCCGCAACCTCTGACGCTCTCACTGCCTGAGTAGGACCAGTACTGAGTCGAGCTGGGGATCGAACCCGCAACCTCTGACGCTCTCACTGCCTGAGTAGGACCAGTACTGAGTCGAGCTGGGGATCGAACCCGCAACCTCTGACGCTCTCGCTGCCTGAGTAGGACCAGTACTGAGTCGAGCTGGGGATCGAACCCGCAACCTCTGACGCTCTCGCTGCCTGAGTAGGACCAGTACTGAGTCGAGCTGGGGATCGAACCCGCAACCTCTGACGCTCTCACTGCCTGAGTAGGACCAGTACTGAGTCGAGCTGGGGATCGAGCCCGCAACCTCTGACGCTCTCACTGCCTGAGTAGGACCAGTACTGAGTCGAGCTGGGGATCGAGCCCGCAACCTCTGACGCTCTCACTGCCTGAGTAGGACCAGTACTGAGTCGAGCTGGGGATCGAACCAGCAACCTCTGACGCTCTCACTGCCTGAGTAGGACCAGTACTGAGTCGAGCTGGGGATCGAACCCGCAACCTCTGACGCTCTCACTGCCTGAGTAGGACCAGTACTGAGTCGAGCTGGGGATCGAACCCGCAACCTCTGACGCTCTCGCTGCCTGAGTAGGACCAGTACTGAGTCGAGCTGGGGATCGAACCCGCAACCTCTGACGCTCTCGCTGCCTGAGTAGGACCAGTACTGAGTCGAGCTGGGGATCGAACCCGCAACCTCTGACGCTCTCACTGCCTGAGTAGGACCAGTACTGAGTCGAGCTGGGGATCGAACCCGCAACCTCTGACGCTCTCACTGCCTGAGTAGGACCAGTACTGAGTCGAGCTGGGGATCAAACCAGCAACTCTGACGCTCTCGCTGCCTGAGTAGGACCAGTACTGAGTCGAGCTGGGGATCGAACCCGCAACCTCTGACGCTCTCGCTGCCTGAGTAGGACCAGTACTGAGTCGAGCTGGGGATCGAACCCGCAACCTCTGACGCTCTCGCTGCCTGAGTAGGACCAGTACTGAGTCGAGCTGGGGATCGAACCCGCAACCTCTGACGCTCTCGCTGCCTGAGTAGGACCAGTACTGAGTCGAGCTGGGGATCGAACCCGCAACCTCTGACGCTCTCGCTGCCTGAGTAGGACCAGTACTGAGTCGAGCTGGGGATCGAACCCGCAACCTCTGACGCTCTCGCTGCCTGAGTAGGACCAGTACTGAGTCGAGCTGGGGATCGAACCCGCAACCTCTGACGCTCTCGCTGCCTGAGTAGGACCAGTACTGAGTCGAGCTGGGGATCGAACCCGCAACCTCTGACGCTCTCGCTGCCTGAGTAGGACCAGTACTGAGTCGAGCTGGGGATCGAACCCGCAACCTCTGACGCTCTCGCTGCCTGAGTAGGACCAGTACTGAGTCGAGCTGGGGATCGAACCCGCAACCTCTGACGCTCTCACTGCCTGCTGGTGCCTGCCGGACCAGTACTGAGTTTTGTTTTATGAGAGGCATCGGGTCGAGCTGGGGATCGAACCCGCAATCTCTGGCGTGACACTTTAGAAAGCTTTCAATATACTTGACTTCTTTCCCGCTTGTTTTCGATATAGTTATTTTCTAAAGAGCAGTCATGATCAACTGGATTGTACATTTTTTACCCCACTGTTCAGTATCAATTTTGTATCCCGACATGCTTGGTTGTAACGCCATTATATTAATTTTATTTCTGACCGTGGCGAAATGTTGGGTCTTTTTCTTTGAGAATTTACAAATAAGTTAACAAATTTGATAAATTTATAAAAGGATAATTAATAATCCTCACTAAAAAGCTATAATATATGTAAATGAAATTAAAGTAATAATAGAGCAAGTTGAATCGCAATATATCAATATTACATATAGCATTACAACACATAATAATATAAATGGCACACCAAACAGCGATTTACATATAAATATAAGTAATCAATTGTGTTTAGAAGTACTTCTTTTTAAAACTGTATCGTATTCGACATTTATCAAACCACCAAGATAACATAAAACAAGATAAAGAACTGTATACTATAAGAGAAAAGAAATGGAAGTGAAAAACAAGACTAAAAACAAAATGGATTCATGATGGAGAAAAGTGACTAAATACTACTATTATTTAGAAAATAATAAACACTCTACCAAAAGCATTATCAGCTTAAATGCAAATAATGGAACTGATATTAATACAAAACACGAAATACTGACTGAAACAAAGGCTTTCTATCCAAATTTATATTCTCATCGTGATTCCACTTCTGTAAACTTCACTGATTTGGTCTCTCATTTAAACATACCAAAGTTTGATGAGCTTGCTTGAATGACATATAACGCATTTCTCATTTTTACTTTGTGAATATGGAATATTGTATTATATGTTTTGTTAAATGCTCATCATTGTAGTTACTGTATCAACCGATTTAAGAAGGCATATACCTTTTAAATTATTTATAGCAGCAAAACGTATTTTTCGACCTCAGTTTAGTTATACCTAATGTACAGAATAGAAACTTATATCATCAAGTACACATCTGACGGATGTATGGATTTACAAATGCAAAAAGTACGACGAACGCCACATTTTGAAAAAACTAACGAAAAACGGAAACTATTTTTTTTCTCGATTTTTTTAAAAAAAAAAAAAACCGGGTTCAAATCAAATTTAAAAAACAAAACAAAGAGCGATTTTGGCATAATTTTTATATGGTTTTATACTGTATATTGTACAATTATTGTGAGATTTTTTAGAAATACTGTAATTTTGAAATAGAAAAATAACATTCTGGTACTCGGTCTATTTTAACTTTGTTTTCTATTTAAAAACTGTTAAACGACCGCTCTGTGTAACTTTCTAAACATACATTTAGCTTACACGTATTGCCTTTAAGATATGAAGCAAATACCTTTAGGTCTACATTCGCAAATCTGTATATTACGTATGTGCATTTTCATCTCTTTATTCCAATATACAATTTGAAAATATTCGAATTTCGACTTAGGCAAAACTTGATATTTTGCATTATTTATCGAAGCAACACTTTTTATAAATAACATCTCCGCAAGTAACTGATAACTTTCCCACTTGAATCAGCGGTGAGAGACGAATGATAATGAGACACAATGTCGCATAGCAGTCATCACGGAGACTGTTGCCGGGCGTGGATTGGAACTCACGACCGCTGGATTGATAGTCCGACTAAATAACATCAATATCTGATAATGAATGCATATCCCTAGTAAGGGGAACCTGACCATTTTTATAGTTTGCAAGACAATGTATATAATTAGCTATATGTTGTTTCTGACTTTTCATAAATATCCTTTAGTGATAGTGTAACATCTATGAAATGCTTGTGCCACCGGTAATGGTTGTGGGCGGTAGTGATTGAAGATAAAACACTTGATGTTTAGCCATTTTATTTCAATTTGTATATTTATTAAACGTAATTATACAGCATAAACATCCGTCTAGCAAATAACAGTATATAACAGTATATACACTTTCATACAATCATATAAGTGTAACTGGAGAAACACTTGTAGTTATACATCGAATGTCCGCTGATATACACTATAGTAATATTGTGCAGAATCGCATAGTCACTGCTAATTAACATACTTGTCTGAAGTTGTAATTGTTCCTGTTTGAAGTTAAAATGATAAGAAGTAAGTTATAAATCCTGCTTATGCAGTAAGTGTTATGCATGATGTAGAATCCACACGTCGCGCCTAACGACCGAAACCGCTGCATTACTCAAGAACAACATTGTGAATGTTGAAACTTGAAAACTGAATGATGAAACTAAAGTACGCTCTCTGTGACTAACTCCTAACCCGTTAACTCCTGTTTCATACCCAAAATGTTTTTAATGTGCTTTAAGAAAAATTACCATCTTACTAGCGTATGTGACCTATAGTAACCAATTAAAATCAATACTTTTTGGCGGGTGTTTCCAATCTTAGCAACACTCCCCTAATAACAAGTTTTGAATTGATAATAGCCGCATGGACTAATTGTAAAGCTGGTGGATATCACACAAGAACAGATAAGTTAAATAAAGTTGTCATCACATGTACGATACAGCGGATAGATTTTACTAAACGGATTAACGTGTAGAAATGTACCTGGCTGATAAAACAAGTACATTAAAACATGATTTTACATAAATAATAATTATTTTAAAATTTAAATGAAACGATTTCTATATAAATTCACTGTAAGATAAACTTACAGATGTAACACTAATGTAATATGGGCTATTTAATTGTATATCAAGGGTTCGGCACATGTATAGCGTTCTGGACCAGGTGATTACTACGCCTTTCATCTCAGTCTGAAACAAACTATGATAAATAAATGTCTCTGATTTACCATTGTAGTTTACACGTGACTAGGGTATACCTGAACAAGTATCTAGTGTACACGTGACCTGGGTATACCTGAACAAGTATCTAGTGTACAGTGACCTGGGTATACCTGAACAGGTATCTGGTGTACACGTGACCTGGGTATACCTGGACAAGTATCTGGTGTACACGTGACCTGGGTATACCTGGACAAGTATCTGGTGTACACGTGACCTGGGTATACCTGAGCAAGTATCAAGTGTACACGTGATCTGGGTATACTTAAACAAGTATCTAGTATACACGTGACCTGGGTATACCTGTACAATTATCTAGTGTACACGTGACCTGGCTATAACTGAACAAGTATCTAGTGTACACGTGACCTGGGTATACCTGTATAAGTATCAAGTGTACACGTGACCTGGGTATACCTGAACCAGTATCTAGTGTACACGTGACCTTGGTATACCTGAACAAGTATCTAGTGTACACACAGATTCAAATTGTTTTGCTTTTAAAATCATATTTTTTATTTACTTTTTATTTGTTTATTAATTTCAGAGTTCATACCATCAGTTATCAACACGATATTTTTCTGACTTATATCGGTGTAATTAAATTAAATATTTTAATATATTCCTTATTCTTGGAAGTATTATATGAATACGTCAATAAACTTGAAAAATGTAAAGACAATACATAGTCACCCTTAAAAGCACACACTAATCAAAATGTAGAATAAACATAATACGTACAATACATACAGTCAAACCTGTATACCCGGTCATCTCTATTAAGCAGCCATTTGTCTTAAGCAGTCACATTTGCTATTTCCCATGTTCACACTTTCAGTGCAAATTCACCTGTATTAAGCAACATCCTGTCTTAAAGGCCACTTTTTCTCATCCCTTTGACTGGCTGCTTAAGACAGGTTTGACTGTATATACAGTAGACAAGCCCACATAAGCCATCGCCTAGAGGCACGAAATAAAAATGACCAATCATAATATGTAATAGCTCTAAATATATTTTTGTAGATAAATCATTTTAGCTTAAATTTTATCTGACACCCTTACATTATTGTTGTGGTAATGTTTCGGATCATTCGTTTGTTTTTATTTTATATTTTCAATGTAGATATAATCTCGGTAAAATCTTTGAAAAGCTTTGCTTTAATGAGCAATATTTAGTATTTGACTTCGTTTATGCTCATTTTATACTCTCCTTACACACGATAATAAGTTCCTTTTGGTTAAATCGCAAACACGAAGACGCGAATGTATATAAACACATTCTATTACCCAAATGCGATCCATAATCGCGTGTTAGCCGATTTTATCTTCCTTGTGTACTTTCAATAAAAACTTACGTATCGAATGTTTGACCGCATTGCCCCTCTTGCACGTTTAGATTAATTACGCGTTTACTACTGCACAACGAATACACTTGCATATTTGCATTGTCAGATTGGATAGTTGTTTTATATGAATAATTGGATAAACTTGTACACCTATGTTGGTGTGTTATATACCATATAACGACATCGTGTCAGTTATTGTTGAATACAGCATGTTTAAGGTTGTGACTGGCATTTGGTTCTTACTGGTTGTTTCAACAGGTAAGGAAGTATCGTGTATATAACTATTTTATCGCAGCTTTCTGAAAAATATAGATATAAACTACTGTTTAGAGGTTAAACTGACACACTTGATAATTTGTTTGTTGCTTTCGCGTATAGCTAACTTTTATGTTAATACCTACAATTATCGATTTGCCATATCTGATATGACACTAAAAAAATCGTGCCTCGTACTTAACAATTATTGGTGATATCATATACATTACAATTATCGATACTGTCATATGTTGACAGTTATCGGTCATGTCACAAACATGACAATTATCGATACTGTCATAAACTTGACAATTATCGGACATGCCATATACTTGACAATTATTAGTATGTCATATAGTTGACTATTATCGGTCATATCATATACATGTATATCATAATTATCGATATTGTCGTATAATTGATAGTTATCGATACTGTCATAGAGTTGACAATTATCGGTTGTGCCATATATATTACAATTATCGATACTGTCATATAGTTGACAATTATCTGTCATGTCATATACTTGACACTTAGCGACAGTCATATAGTTGACAACTATCGGTCGTGCTATATAAATGTCATTTATCAGCTGTGCCTTATTTATGACAGTTACGGTCGTGCCACATACTTGGTAATTATCGGTCATGTCATATATATAACAATTATCGATACTGTCTTGACAATTATCAGGTCGTGCCAGGTTCTAACCAGAAAGACGTCGAGCGTGATTTGCCAAGGTTGTAAGAACTTGTTTCACAATCGAAGTAAAATAAATAAGTTTAAATTATATGTTAATAACCAGCTGTGCCTTATTTATGGCAATCACTGTCGTGCCATATACTTGACAATTATCGGTCGTGCCATATAGTTGACAATTATCGATACTGTCATATAGTTGATAAGTATTGGTCTTACAATATAGTTGACAATTATCGATACTTTCATATAGCTGAAAATTATCGGTCGTGCCATAAAGTTGACAATTATCGATTCTGTCATATAGTTGATAATTATTGGCCTTGCCATATAGTTGACAACCATGGAGCATGCCATATAGTTGACAATTTTCGGTATGCTATATAGTAGACACTTATCGACTCTGTCATATAGTTGACAATTATCGATCGTGCCTTATAGTTGACAATTTTTGGTATGTCAAATAATTGACACTTATCGATACTATCATAGATAATGTCATATAGTTGAAAATTATCGGTCGTGTCATATACTTGACAATTTTCGGTATGCCCTATAGTTGACACTTATCGATTTTGTCATATAGTTGACAATTATCGGTCTTGACATATAATTGACAATTATCGATACTATCATATAACTCTCAAATATCGGTCTATATAGTTTACACTTATCGGTCGTACCATACAGTTGACAATTATAGATAATATCATACAGTTGACAATTATCGAAACAATCATAAAACTGACAATTATCGGTCGTGCAATATAATTGACAATTACCGACACTGTCATATTGTTGACAATGATCGGTAGTGCCAGTTGACAATTATCGGTCGTGCCATACAATTGACAGTAATCGGTCGTACAGTTGACAGTTATTGATAATATCATACAGTTGGCAATTATCGATACTGTCATATAGCTGACAATTATTGGTCGTGCCATATAGTTGACGATTATCAGTTGTGCCATACCGTTGACAGTTATCGTTAATATCATATAGTTGACAATTATCGATAAGATCATATAGTTGACAATTATCGATACTGTCATATAGCTGACAATTATCGGTCGTGCCATATACTTGACTTGACCATTTTCGGTATGTCATATAGTTGACAATTATTAATCATGTCGTATAGTTGACAATTATTGGTAATGTCATATAGTTGACAATTATTGGTCGTGTCATGTATTTGACAATGTCGATTCTGTCACATAGTTGACAATTATCGAGCATGCAATATAATTGACAACTATCGGTCGTGCAATATAGTTAACAATTACCGACACTGTCATATAGTTGACAATTATTGATACTGTCATATAGTTGACAATTATCAATCGTGCCATATACCTGACACTTATCGAGCATGTCATATAGCTGACAATTATTTGTCGTGCAATATATTTGACAATATCGACGTTGTCATATAGTTGAAAATTATCGACAGGGTTATATAGTTGTCAATTATCGGTCGTGACATATACGTGACAAATATCGGTCGTGCCATACAGTTGGCACTTATCGAGCATGTCAAATAGCTGACAATTATCAGTCGTGCCATACAGTTGACAATCATCGGCCGTGCCATATAGTTGACAACCATGGGGCATGCCATATAATTGAAAATTTTTGGTATGCCATAAAGTAGACAATTATCGATTCTGTCATATAGTTGACAATTATCGGTCGTGCCATATAGTTGACAATTTTCGGTCGTGCCATGCAGTTGACAATTATCAGTAATATCATACAGTTGACAATTAGCAATACTACCATACAGCTGACAATTATAGGACGTTCAATAAAGTTGACAATTACCGACACTGTCATATAGTTGACAATTATCGGTAGTGCCATAGTTGACAATTATCGGTCGTGCCATATAGTTGACAATTATCGGTCGTGCCGTATAGTTGACAGTTATGGAGCATGTCATATAGTTGACAATTATTGGTAGTGCCATAAAGTTGACAAATACGGTAGTGCCATACAGTTGACAATTATCGATAATATCATAAAGTTGACAATTATCTATACGGTCATATAGATGACAATTATCGGTTGTGCCATAAAGTTGACAATTATAGGTCATGTTATATAGTTGAAAATTATTGGTCGTGTCATATAGTTGACAATATCGATAACGTCATATTGTTGACAATTATCGAGCATGCCATATAGTTGACAATTATCGGTCGTGCAATATAGTTGACAATTATCGACACTGTCTTATAGTTGACACTTATTGGTCGTGCCATATAGTTGGCAATTATGAATACTGTCATACAATTAATAATTACCGGTCGAGTTATATATAGTTGATAATTATTGATATTGTCATATAATTGACAATTATCGGTTGTGCTGTGTACTTGACACTTATCGAGCATGTCATATAGCTGACAATTATCAGTCGTGCCATATAGTGGACAAGTATTTGTCGTGCAATATAGTGGACAATTATCGACATTGTCATATAGTTGACAATTAACGAGCATGCCATAGAGTTGTTAATTATCGGTCGTGCAATATAGTTGACAATTATCGACACTGTCATATAGTTGACAATTATCGGTAGTGCCATAATTGACAATTATCGGTCGACCAATATAGTTGACAATTATCGACATTGTCATATAGCTGACAATTAACGAGCATACCATAAAGTTGTTAATTATCGGTTTTGCAATATAGTTGACAATTAACGACACTGTCATATAGTTGACAATAATCGGTCGTGCCATAATTGACAATTATCGGTCGTGCCATAAAGTTAAAATTATCGATAGGGTCATATAGTTGACAATTATCGGTCATGCCAAATGGTTGACAATTATCGATACTGTCATATAGTTGACACTTATCGAGCATGTCATATAGCTGACAATTATCAGTCGTGCCATGTAGTTGACAATTATCGGTCATGCCATATGGTTGACAATTATCGATACTGTCATATAGTTGACACTTATCGGTCGTGTCATATATTTGACATTAAGTGGTCGTGCCATATACATGTACTTGACAATTATCCAGCATGTCATATGGCTGACAATTATCGGTCATGCCGTATACTTAACATTTGATACGCTTTGTGATCAAACATGAATTCCCTTTAACTGCTTTTTATTCATAATTTGAACAGCGTGTATAAGTCATATTCGATATTTTGAAGATCGACCGATAGCAAGCAAGGCTAAAATAATCAAAATGATAATAATACCACCTAAAATAACAAAGAAAAAAACACACAAAAATCCAACAAAAGTCAAAATTAAAAAAAAAACAACAGCAAAAACCATAAACAAACTGCAGCCGCATCAACAGCAGTAATATATTACAACATATTGACCAACATAAAGAGTAAAAAAATCAATAATTCATTATGTGTTTTTAAATGTTTTTGATTTGTTTTTAAAGCACTATGCTCTTGAATGAAGTAAAATGGTGAATCCCCTAATACGTGTTTGGTATTGAAACATGCCCTTGTATATCTACCGGGGGTGGGGGTGGGGGATGGAATATGTACAATGGACGGTAATCACATCTTAAGCATGGTATAGATAATAACAAAACAATACACACATACAATAACTATGCACACGAATAACACACATTCCACATTCCAACACTAGAGTATAATTATAGCGAGATATATAAGCGAATCATGCACTCCAACGTACCAATTAATGACTTTAATTTTGCGGTGTCTACACTATGACAGTAATGATATGTATAAAATATTACAGTTGTAACAGTTGTGTATGAAATACAAACATCAACTTTATATATAGAGGGTAGCTGAAAAAGTAAAATACATGGTTAAATAAACTACTTTAAGACTTATTATTTAATATAGATTCTAGATGGTACATAAAACAATTATAGATTCTTTTCTAACGTTTCTATAACTGATACATATTTAAAGAAAAGGAAACTATTTGTAAATCTCTTTTATTTTGGATCGATTATATATAACCACTATAAGGACGGTACCTAAATATATATAGTGTCGCCGGTGTTAACGAATCACTTTTCATTGAATTCTCATAAAATCGAAGTAAAATTAAAGAGAAATCATCTATCTCCCATTCTGTAAAGTTTTCATTTTAAATTCGATCTTACAATGTCTACATCGGTTCTTTATTGGCACTGTATTTTTCAGGTGATAGGGTATCACTTTCGTTAGTAACGAATCGCGCGTAATTAAAATGAGACAATGTTCGAGGGCTGTTTAAAAATACTACATGCACTATTTAACAAACAGGCATTGTAAAACAGTTACTGTACCATGTACATAGGAACATCAATGCAAAACACCGAATCAGGTGTACATTTTTGAAAACTCATCTCTGCATTATAGATATTTTCTCGCATAAGCATATTTGTTGTAGTATACGTTATTAAACTATAAATGATTTAATTACAAGGAATCACAACCCCGCCGCCACTTTCATGTGGCACACTCTAAGGTACAAAATTAGGCTCGGGATTTCCTCATGACTATACAAACTAGTTCACGACTAGTGTCGAGTATTTCTTTTAAATAATCCGTCATCCCTCTAGGAACATGACTTACTGAGAAGTCAGTAACTTCTTGTAACTTAGTTCCTGTTTTGCATCTGTTACTTAGTGAAACTTACTTTTAAATATTTTAAATAAGGTATCCAGATTAAATATGTGTCTTTGTCTTGGATATTGGTGTGTTCGCGGTCTACAATCAAAAGGCACTGGTGGTCTCACTTTGAATGCATGGCAACCTTTGACTGCACTATTCCTGACATAAACTGTTTACGGAGCATGGACTGAGGTACCATCATTTATGAGCAAAGAAATAATATATTTTCTCATAATACAACTCATGTGGTTTATATTGCATAGTTATACTGTACTGTACATATTATAGTAGGCATAATTATATGTGCTTATAGATAACAAGACGCTCAGTCAGGGACGGAATTGTCTACTGGCGCCAATAAAAAAGAATAATCTTTGTACTAATGAATAAATATGTATTTCATGTATTAAATAAAAAATAAAAGTGATGTCTTTAGAGCAAGAATTATTTGCTGGCGACAGACAATTGACGGTAGACATATTATCACTACAAAAGCTTCATTTAACAATGGTGTATAGTGATAAAATATTATGTAAAGCCCCTTCTTTCAGATTAATTGGTATGGCAATTTAATCTTTAACTATTTGGTTAATATAATAGTTGCAAATTGTATGGAAATACCATATTTGTGAGTATCTATGACAAACAAATATCATCATTGAATGAATCAACCCCTGTCATTTATCACACCGTGTTCAGATGAAGCTCTTGGTACAACCAGTTCATGTCACATCGGAAAGCATAAAACTATATTGCAAATGTTTGATTTAAGACATTATTAAGTAGCCACGAAATGGAACAATGTATGGTACTGTTATTGGTAACGACCTGTAGGGACTGAACGCTGACCTGTTATCCATGAACATTGTCTTAGCATCCTATATGAAACAAGCGCTATTGTTTTACCTAAGTTGTATAAAATAAGCCCATTTATTGCCATAAACCAGCAAAGTCACTTCTTAGATAAAGTTGATAAAGTTGATCATTTGCACAAAGAAATCTTAAACATATTAAACAGCCATCATTCGTGTAAGTTGCCCTATTCGCATTACTGATTCGCTACTCATGAAAAGACAGTAAATGCATAACGAAAGTTTATATTTAAACGTATATAAGATTGTTTTCTTTCTTTTTCTTCTGTGGTTTGAACATACAAATGGCAATATTAAAGATATTTACCTTGATGTGTTTATTAAGACATGCGTAACTATATAACCTATATAACTATGTGAAAACATTGACCTCCGTTTTTGGAGTTTTTGCCAGTTGTTGTTTGAGGATTTATCTTCAAACGTATAGTATTAAAAAGTTTTAATAAAATTACTTTGTAATATATAATAGGTTAAAATGTAAGTGAGCGTTACCCACCGATGGTTTATTAACACCGAAGCACTTATAATACGTTCTTATTAGACATTTTGAATAAAAAAGAAACATAAAACAAAAAAGAACAAAAAGTTTATAAAGTCATTATCTGTATAAACTAACCAACTTCATATTATTTAGTTTAATATGTTGTGTTTATATTATGATTTAATTACATTTGTGTATATCAAATACGTATAATTCAGTAAATGGAATATAAAAACATATTTTATAAGTACGATAATACACAGTTGTTATCAATTTGTAAATATCTTTAAATAAACGTCTATATTCTTATAATGGCATCTTGATGATGAAAGAGCGCCCATGACAATTCGAAAAACAACAGAAATTAAAATATAATGCTTACATAGGACATAGATCCAAACACAAATATGTATTGTAGATATCATTTATAACGATTGTGTTTGTAAATATTTTCTTTTAAGATTTTGACTTATTCCCAAGTTAATCATAAATGAAATATGCATACAGTCTCTTTCTCCCTATGTTGTGTTGTTACCTGGCTTCTTTATTTCACAAACTATATTTGGTCTAGTATTATTCCATTCATGACAATAAACGGAATTAACGGAAACTTTATCACGAAAATTAATCGCGTTCTCCTCTGAGGTTATTCTAATTCATTAATATGAAGAATCGTTTCTGATTGTGTTTATGACAAAGTGACAAAATGTTCTTTATCTATGTCGATGTTTCAATTCAATCAATTCTATTAAATGTTTTGCCTATTATATCATAAAACATCACTATATCAATTTACATCCGATAGGACTCAACATTAATAAGTTACTTAAGTTGATTATATTCATTGTTTATCTAGATATTTTTAAAAGACATACTCGTTGCATACTCAGACAAATTGCCAAGTATAGGTCTTACATCCCAACATTTATATTCTAACATCATAATGCATCACACAATTTTCACTGATATCACCATTTTATTTCCAGATAAAATTCAGACAAGCCTTCTACCACAAGGTGCCGTCAGACAAGAAGGTGGACATATTGAGTTGGAATGCAGTACGCCAGGGATATATTCTGGAAATTTAAATTTGAATAGCACAACGTTTACTTTTAAGCATGAAAATTTGACAATCAAAGGTCCCAGTGAACCAGACTTTATTCAAGACCTTAAAGTATATTCCGTCTACAGAAAATTCAACCTGAACCTGACGTATGATGCTGGTCAATATACATGTATTGTTAACGAAGGACGGCATGATGGAGTGATCAAGTATGTCACATCTCTTGATATCATAAAAGGTAAAACTTATTGGCTCATTAAGATATAACATACAGTTTATATTTTTCCAAATTGAATACAGTCAATCCTGTCTTAAGCAGCCAGTCAGGTGGAGGTAAAGAAGTGCCATTTTAAGACAGGTTGTTTCTCAATACAGACTAATTTGCACTTAAAGTATAGAAATTGGAAATAGTGAACTTGGCTGCTCAAGACCAGTGGCTACTCAAAAGAGGTGAACGTTTTCACAGGTTTTACTTTACTTATCATTATATTTGATAAATGTACGTTCCATTCATGTTATTTTTCGATTCTTCAATCACATCTGTGCTAAATAAATTATATTATATGACCAATTGCACCTCAGCGTTTTTGAGTTTTCGATATACACATGTACATGCTACCGTTTTTACAAGACAATACTCTCGCGGGGGTATTTCTATTTATATTGCCTTGTGTTATTATATAACGAAGGGGGTGTAGAGTGGTGTGACAGTCAGGGTGCACTCAATAACCAAGAGTCGTATTCACCAACCATTCTTGAGAATATTCTTAGAATTTGGCTTGAAAATCCAAATTTCAACCTTAGATATCTAGCTAATCTAGTGAATAATGGCGAGAATTTATATGACTATATATTATGTGTCCCTACATGCTTGAATCTTTTGGCCCCATACAGTTGTCTCTCAATTCTGAGAATATTCTTAAAAATGGTTTGTGAATGACAGCCCAGGTTTAAGCTCCCCAGTTAATGGTAGCCCAGGTTTAAGCTCCCCTGTGAATGACAACCCATGTTTAAGCTACCCAGTGAATGGCAGCCCAGGTTTAAGCTCCCATATTAATTGCAGCCCAGGTTTAAGCTGCTCAGTGAATGGTAGCCAAGGTTTAAGCTCCCCAGTTAATGGCACCCAGGTGTAAGCTCCCCTGTGAATGACACCCCAGGTTTAAGCTTCCCAGTGAATGGTACCCCAGGTTTACGCTCCCCAGTGAATGGCACCCCAGGTGCAAGCTCACCAGTTAATGGCAGCCCAAGTTTAAGCTCCCCTGTGAATGGCAGTCCAGGTTTTAGTCTCCCCAGTGAATGACACCCCATGTTTAAGCTCCACAGTGAATGGCAGCCCAGGTTTAAGCTCCCCAGATGGCAGCCCAGGTGTAAGCTGCCCAGTGAATGGCAGTCCAGGTGTAAGCTGCCCAGTGAATGACACCCCAGGTTTAAGCTCCCCAGTGAATTTTACCACAGGTGTAAGCTCCCCAGTGAAAGACACCCCAAGTTTAAGCTCCCCAGTGAATGGCACCCCAGGTTTAAGCTCCCCAGTGAATGGCAGCCAATGTGTAAGCTGCCTAGTTGCATCACTTGCTGCTGACCGTACGAAGACGGTGAACATGTCATGGTGGCGGTGACTGTCATTTCCTCTCTGTGCCTGAGTTGTACTTATTTATTCTTTATAACCATCTTTTTTTATGCTGCTTTGGCGACGGTCATGTCTGGTATTGGTAACATATTTTCTTATTTTCAAAAAAAAGTGAAAAAAATAATGCAAGATTTAATGAGGCAATTACTAGTACGCAATTAAACTATTGACCACCCATTGAATTTGCTTTCTAATGCAAAAGTTTCGATTAATAACACCTTTAAAGTTACGCGTGAAATCAAAAAAGCTCATACATGGTGACTTTAATTGTATCTTGACACAGGGCTTTGAGGCGATGGAGAGAATATGCTCACAGATGTATATTTCATCTTTCAAACAATGGTATTAGTATGCGTGTCGTGGTATGTTTTCTAGACTAAGTATCGTAAATACATATAATATTCGTGTACTACGTACATTGTATATTTTACACTCAAGTACTGTGTTCCTATTATATATAATGTAAACGTATTGCAGCAAACTTGAATAAACCGGCACTTTTGGCACATGGTACTAAGGATACGCTTATCGCACCTGCCGTAGATAATAACACATTGTTAACCCTGTGGTGTGCAGGTGGAATTGAAACTGACATACTTCCTCAGGAAACTAATATACACACGCAGACATACAATAGTTCTGTGATTAGCCGTAGTGTAATTGGTAAGCATTTTCTTACAACTGATTCTTCTATATTTAAGTCTATATTTTGAGTCAGACTTCAATTATTCTAACATACACATTTTGTTATATTGTAATCATTTATGTTTCATAATGGAATATTTAGAGACATTTTTGAAGAATCCAAATAAAATTTATTTATTCTTTTATTATTAGAAGGTTCTGAAAGATTAGGCAATACTCGTCAATAAGGAAGAATAAAACATTATGAACATCATGATCCGAGCATTAGGAAATATATAAGGTTCTGAAAGATTAGGCAATACTCGTCAATAAGATAAGTAAAGTGTTGTGAACAAGGTAAACTTGTACACACAAACAAGGACAACTGTTAGATATTCGGGGTGATATAAAACAAATCATTTATCAAAACAATGTTGCAATCAACAAATAAACCTGCTAACTGCAGTAAATTTACTGTGGTAGCTTTTGCTATTGAACTAAGCATTTGTTACAATAAATTTATATGGTATCTCCATTATGTAACATGAATATTTATTGCGTATCTTCCATTTTGACAGTGTTATATTGGTACGGTTATTGTGAAGTATACCGACCTGCTTCCTTCGTTATTTGTCTCTACATTCTATTCGCCTTGTGAGACCCTGAGAAATAAATACTGAAACGCTTATATGATGTTCATGCTACCCCCGCGCTCTGTCTACTTTTATTTATCATGAATATATACATGAATGAAACATAAATTAACAAGTATATCTGATTTAAATAAAAACAGAATTTATAGTAAACGTTATTTCTTTAATTAAACTGTTTCAATCTAAATATCATTTTATTAAGTTTGGTTAAACAAACATCTTATTATTAAATACATTATTACAATGATAGAATTACCTGAGAAATAAACAGTGAAACGCTTATATGATGTTCATGCCGTCTATTGACAAGTGTGATACATCAAGCGTTTACATATAGACCGCGGCGTGGTCTAGTGGTAGAGCGTCCGCCTCGCATGCGGAAGGTCGTGGGTTCAATCCCCGGCCGGGTCATACCAAATACTTTAAAAATTGTAGAAGCTTCCTCGCTTGATGCTCAGTATTTAGAGGAGAGTTCTAGGTCTGGTCGGCCCGGTGTCAGTATAATGCCACTGGGTGGGGTATCATACCATGTGTCTGCGGCATGATTCTCCAGTGTGACAGCGCTTAGAATACTGTCTCAAGTAGACACCGTCTATGACTGGAAAATTGTTGAAAGCGATGCTAAACACCAGTACTCAGTTCTATTCTAATACATTTAATAGAATACTTAATACTATAATCATAAATAATTTCATGATATTTATATTCTGATTACTGACATGTCAATATTTGTTGTGTATAAAGCATGCACGGGGCTGTGATGAACGTAGCGTACACCAAGATTCGCCTGTTAAACAGAGTTAATACATATGTACCATTAAATTGCAGCAAACACGACTGACCGGACTAAAAGTGTTGCTGACATCACGGACAAACACATTACATCAGCTAAAGCTGGTGGAAATGAAACTGGTATGATTAAAATATATAATCAATGCATATGTGAGAAAACTTAATAAATTCTATATAAAAAAAAAAAAAAAAAAATGTTTTTTTTCTTTTTTCAATTCGGTTTATATATTAGCGTTTTTATCTACATGTGCAAAATGTGAAGCTAAATACCCGTAAATGTATATACTTAAAATGACATGTTTATATTGATGACATAGCGAATTTGCACAACCACTATAATGACTTTTCCGAACATCGACATGACGTCAACTGTTTCTTAAAATGACGTTTTGATACATGCAATATGATGTCTGTTTGAAATTTATGCAAACAATTCGTTTTATTTGTGGCATATTTGGAAAAACTGTCTAGTTTCTAGTTCCTTTAGCGATGACATGATAAATACATGATAAATAAATATATCATTGTTTACACTCAATATATGATTATGTATTTTTCAATTTTGATGGTAACCATGGATACAGTAATGATCAACGGACTCTCGCATCATATACGTTTGTCTATTCTTTAGACATTCAATAATGATCAAACATTTTGGCGAGAAACTCAATATATCGTATGCATATTTTTGGCAACAGGCACCATTTTATCAACTATATGAAGTAAATAAATGAAAACTATTGCAGTTTACACGGTACAAGATATGGAAAATTACAATTGCTATATTGTATTAATTGTATGTAAAATGTGTCGACGCATTCATTTGGTTCATCACTGCCGAGTAATCTGAGGTGATGTCGTCTACGACCACTACCTTTTCACATTCGAGTCCAAAACCTTTATGTCAGAACGACTGTCAGTTACTTGCAGAACGACTGTGGTTCTACTGTGATTCAGTCTGAGTTCTTCATCCACCAATACAACTGGATATGCAACATACTAGTAACTATATAGAACATTCCTGGAGTTGAAAATAGAGTTAAATATACTATGTTTATGCATATCATTGAACTTCAATGCTGTATATTAAATAAACTATTTTCTGTTCTGTTTTGATCAGTGATAACGTCGTGGTGGTGTGCTGGCGGAAATGAAAGTAACACGACATTGAAGAACAATAAATACTTAACATCGTACAATGGGAGTCTTGCCATAAATGACGTTAGTAAGTACTCGTGCAGTTCACTTTATGTTAAAGGACGCTTTAAAAACACAGAAAGCAACAAAGAAGACTCGGTTTCGTGAGTTTGTTCATGACGGGTAATTATAAATGCAGCATCGTTTAGGGTTATTCTATGGGTCACAATGACCAGATCCCTAATGATTAGAAATAAGAAAATATAACAACAGTTAATAAAACTACGGCGTGATTTGTTTTACAGTGGTCACACGGCACGTATGACAGCGGATGCATTAACATGTACTTTGTAACCCAGAAAGCGACAATCCGCTTGTTTTACAGTGGTCACATGGCACGTATGACAGCGGATGTATTAACATGTACTTTGTAACCCAGAAAGCGACAATCCGCTTGTTTTACAGTGGTCACACGGCACGTATGACAGCGGATGTATTAACATGTACTTTGTAACCCAGAAAGCAACAATCCGCTTGTTTTACAGTGGTCACACGGCACGTATGACAGCGGATGTATTAACATGTACTTTGTAACCCAGAAAGCGACAATCGACTTGTTTTACAGTGGTCACACGGCACGTATGACAGCGGATGTATTAACATGTACTTTGTAACCCAGAAAGCGACAATCCGCTTGTTTTACAGTGGTCACACGGCACGTATGACAGCGGATATATTAACATGTACTTTGTAACCCAGAAAGCGACAATCGACTTGTTTTTCAGTGGTCACACGCCACGTATGACAGCGGATGTATTAACATGTACTTTGTAACCCAGAGAGCGACAATCGACTTGTTTGTTTTGGTTTGTTTAATGTCATTATTTCATATTCGCAATTACATATATTGTTATTTAGTCTTTATGTCATAAATCATAACCAAAACATGCCTATATTTGCATGATTTCTCGTTCTTTTGTTAGACAGAATGTAAATACTTTCAAGCCAAACATTTGATCATAAATACAAGGTTAATTTGACCCTTTTCTACTTAACAATTTTGACTTTTACATGTGCAATATGTCCGACAGAAAATCGATTTAAGAGATACACTTTTGTTGTAGCAAACATATTGGTAATATAATCTTTTATTACCAAATTATCGTTTAAACCATTTTCAGACTCGATCAGTAACCAAATATTTTAATAATGCAGACATTGAATTAAATTATTTCTTTGTAAATTGATCAATACGGCTTAAATTGGCCTATTTCTTCACTTATTATTTACTTGACGACCCCACAAAGACTTGCGAATAATCAAATATCAGTGGGATATTAGACTTATTAAGTTATAGATTTAAATATTGGTTACATTTCTTAAATAGTCGATATCAAAGAAACTCCTTTTTTCCTTTATGCTTACCTTTTTGTTCTGATTGTTCACATGTCACTAAGCTCAGCATACCCGTTCTCAAAACATCGGAGATTTTCGTCTGGTGAATATAGCTATTAAAGTGTGGAATTATAATCAAAGATCAATTTTAAGACATTTGGGTACAATAACTTTAGCCGTTGTAAATAATGTATGTAAATGCAAATCTTATTAATATTCACGTGAGAGTTAAATGATTTAATTCTTAACGTATTAATTTTGAGTTGATAATTACGATACTGCAAATTGCTGCATAACTGTTATTCACATTTCTTTCTCGACAGACACCAAAGATGCACATGTTCCACTCTATTTTATCGTCGCGTCTATAGCAGCAGTGGAATTCTATGGAAGTATACAAAATGCATCAGCTGCCAATGCAACGGTGACTCTAAACATACCTGTGTATGGTAAGACTGATTATATTTCAATATCAAAGTGCAACTAGTATTTAATGTTTTACCATCATGTCTGCGATATATAATTTTCTAACAGTATGAACAGGCGAACATACCAAAACATGTTTAAAAATCATAAAATTATATATCAATATTTAATATGAAAACGTATAGAGAAAAAAGCTTTAGAAAATGGATATGACTGGAAATTTTGCTATATATACTGAAAGAAAACGTTCAGCAAGTTGGTATAATTTATTCTTGATTTGTATAATTTTATAAATTGAACAGAAACAAAGGTACTCTCATCTTGAATCATTTAATTCCATTTGAAATTCAACCATATTAACGAACAATCTTTATCTTATCTGAAATCCATCACATTGAATATGGTAGGGGATCACAAACATGTAAATATCGAGTATGTCAGCACGTGCAGCACGAATTCTGACCAGTATAAAACCCTGAAGACAAACAAATTCTTGTCATACTTGTACCACAACCAAATTAGCCGGTGTAAGATTAGTAAGCGTAAATTATTCAATGGGATGTGATCCAGGAATGACGTTGGGTATATGTCAAATGGCCATGTTGAATGTTGGCAAGACGCCAAGAGAAGTCGCAAGACAATTTAATGTTAGTGAATCAACCATTAGTCGTCTAAAGACTCGATATAAGTTGACAGGAGACGTCAAAGAGGCAGACCACGAAATACAACGCCGTTAGAAGACCGCTATATTTTTTTGACGTCAAGAGGTAACATGTTTATGACGTAACATATTCATGACGAGTCACAGGTCAGCTGTTTATGTCAGGAATGTAACCGGCACAAGAGTTTTTGACAGAGCCGTCCGTATTAGACAAGGCGCTGATCGACTTCATGGACGTCGTCTTTACGTTGGCGCGGTTTTTAATTAAACGGTGCTAAACGCAGCCCAGGTCTCACTTAAGAATCCCCCCCCCCCCACCCCCCCCTTCATGACGGTAGCAAGGTTTTTACGACAAAGAAATTAGAGCTGTGTAAAGTCGTTTGGCATTTTTTTGTTAAAATATATAAAACGTCGTTTCTTCGTGCATATGGGAACATTGGAACATTTTCATCATTTCTGCCAAGTTTTGATGACATTGGGAACTGTTTGGTAAAACCATCGAAATTGTGTTAACGCAACCTGTTCAACCGCAAGTTTTTTCCCCCGCATAATTAACCCAATAAAGGACTGACTATTTATGGGAACAATGCACTTTTAGAACCATTGATAATGTATCCCGTGTTCAAGGAGTGCATGTCTCTTTATGTAGAACAGTACAAAATTAATTGTTGTGTGAGACGTATAGCGTCTCACCACACCAAGTCAAAATCATCTAAAACTATTTTGTCTGATCATGGCTTCCGAGGAGCCTCCGATGCCGGTGCCGACTTGCTGCTGCGGATTACAGCTGACGTAATATAACGTGTGCATTTGAATAAAACATTGTAAGTAAATTTCCTCCGCGAACGTTGATTTTAACAAAAAATCGTTGCATTTTATTAATTATGTAGTTGTTTTAACGGACAATAGTATAACACAGTAAATATTATATATCAAGGCACTCCGATACTTTTATGGCAAATAAAAATGCAAATCAAAAATCAAAATAGATAAGACTCGAACTCGCGACATTTGGGTTGACAGTTAAAACCGTTACCACTACGCTATCGCAACAGACATAACTACAACCCACTTAATATTGATATCAAGTTTATTTTATAGTTATGTAACAGATAAATCTGCTATTATACTACAAAAAACCCTCATACGGAAGGTACCATCTAAAAATAGAATGACGTAGTTTGTCACAGGATGACCTTAGTGTTGGGCTAACTCACGAAAGAATCAATGACGGAGAATACATTTACATAAGTTTAATACAACTTTAAAAATATGTTCAATATATATACAATTATATATAAAAAAAACAAGCGAATACACAAATGAAATATGAAAAGAATGTTCTTATGAACGTTTAAGACGTTCTTAGTATTGTTCTAAATACTTAATTTATAAGACACTAAAATGTTGTTAAAGCTAAACCAATGTTGATCTATGATCTAGCGCGATAACTGTGATGCGCGAGAGCTCATGAAGATGATGATGCGCGAATTCAATGGGTGATTGTCATCAAATGCCTTCTATAAGGGTTGATGACGTGATCTAATGATGGTTAACCTCCAATGAGGTTGTGGATGACGTTCCTCCAGTGAGGACTGATAACGGGCCCACCTCGTGTCCCGGGGTGTCGATACTATGACCTGGCCCTGTTGCGCAGGTACGGGGACCGTCTCCACCGCTCGTAAACGTTATGTTGATTCTCGTGTAGAATCACCTGAAGGGCTTACACACCCTAAAGGCTTAGCTCCACTCCGGGAGGCTTATATCCTGGATGGCTTAGATCCTGGATGGCTTAGATCCTGGATGGCTTAGGCTGTAATTATACATACGTTTTAGGTGTCGGTTGACAAACATAACAATCTTGCATAATTATCATTACCCAAACAAATCATTATTCAATCAATATATTTAAGCTGTACTAATGATGAGTAGCACTGTATACATATTCTGCAACGCCGTGTATACGCTATGTACGTCGCTGTTAATCAATGCCCCTAATACATGTAATATAAACATTATCAAAATACTCATATATTACACTCACTGAGATATACATGCACGCATGTCAACTAATGACCCCATTATACAACGCTATGCATACGCGTCGAACATTTATTCTAGTCAATCATCTCATTGTTAACTAATGTTAACAATCGTGTATTACAATCACTTAGTTATACGCCAATCGTTAACTAATGCACCTATTATCCACTTTTATCAAATTAATATTGTTTTACAATTAATGATCAATTACAATAATTACATCTAATAAAGTAACTTCAAAATCATATGCTAGTCTAAAGTTAATGTTTGATAAACATCAATGCTAACCGGATGTCGTAATCGCCAAACAAGATGGCGCCGCCCACTGAATACAAATGTACGATAAAAGTTTGAGAAAATAATTACTAACCACATTTTGCCTGTGAGTTTGCCGTCCAATCTCTGTTCCAACAACGTACTATCGACTATCCCGGCGAGAGCTAGAAGACAATGGGTTTTATAGCAAACATTACGCCCAAATCCCTATTTCCCCCGTTCAATCCGTGACAAACGCGGCTAAATCTGCAGTATTGAATCTACAAGAGAGGCCCCTTGTACACTTTTGCCGTGTAAGGAAGATATACCCATACGTTTACATGCATTAGCACAAAACTAAACTTATGACACGGCCTCTCTGGCGGCCACTTAAAATGTGCACGCTTTTACGTGTTAAATGAATATATCATGACTATTGTGAAATTGTTTCAACTCGAACAATATATTTGGGTGTACCTGATAACTTACAAGAGCTATGTACGACCAGTATACTCTACTGGTGACATTTTGTGACAACATCTCCCCACTTAAAGAAAGTGCTACACTTTTTAAAATTCAACAAAATGATAATTAATATTAACACGTTAAGAAACTATTAATTCTTCTTAGCAACTGACCAGTCAAAACGTACAAGCTGATCGCTCATCCACTGCAGTTATAATCTAACTATAATATGTAATTACAATTTCAACACTATTTTACAATTGTACACTACACTGCAATACACTATTATATTAAACCGGTGATTATGTGCGGCGACTTAAATAGTCTGCCCCAATATTGTCCTTTCCTCGGATCGCTTTAATTTTCATCCGGTAAGGCTGCAGAGTCAGTGCCCACCTCATTAACCTACTGTTAGCTACCTTTGCTTTATTCATATAAGCTAACGGTTGGTGGTCAGTCTCCAAGACAAATTCCTTACCAAAAACATACCGGTGGAATTTACTGACACCCCACACTACTGCAAGACACTCCCTTTCGATAACAGAGTAGTTACATTCCCGGGGTAATAGTTTTCGACTTGCGTAAGCCACGGGGAGACTACACCCATCTTGCTCTTGCAGTAGGACTGCACCCACCCCGATATCGGAGGCATCCGTTCTGAGGATAAACTCCTGGTCAAGTTCAGGTAATTTTAGTATTGGGGTTTTGACCAGACTCCCCTTTAAAGATACAAAAGCTCGCTCCTGGCTTTCCCCCCAAGTTATACGATTGGGTTGACCTTTCTTTGTTAAGTCTGACAAAGGTGCAGCTATAGCCGAAAAGTTTGGAATAAACTTCCTGTAAAAACCCGCCAACCCTAAAAATGACCTAACTTGTTTCTTTGTCTCGGGTCTTGGTGCTTCCTGAATTGCCTTGACCTTGTCGGGGTTGGGTTTCAATTTCTGGTCCCTCCCGACAACATGACCCAGACACTCTATATCTGCGTAACCTATGTGACATTTGCTAGGTTTTGCAGTCAGTTTAAACCGGCGTAGCCGTTCCAACAGATTACGTAGAGCATTAATATGGTCGTCAAATGTTGTTGTAAACACCAGGATGTCATCTACAAAACTGTCTGAGTTGGACAAATCCTTCAGGACCTTCCTCATCAACCTACAGAATGTTGCTGGGGCGTTGACGAGCCCAAAGGGCATGACCTTGAACTTAAAAAGTCCTTCCGAAGTTTCGAAGGAGGTCATCTCTTTAGCTCGGTCTGAAAGTGGGACTTGCCAATAACCTTTACTGAGGTCTAACTTGGAGAAATACGAATATCCCGCAAGTTTAGAGAATACCTCCTCAATATTAGGCATTGGCTCGGCATCAAAGATGGTACGTTTATTGATCTGCCTAAAATCGATGCAGAATCGAATTGACCCATCTTTCTTCTTAATAAGTACGACTGGGGATGAAAATGGGGCGTTTGAAGGTTCGATGACACCCAATTTCAACATGTCTTTCACCTCCTCATCAACAATTGATCGGGAGTGAAATGGAATGGGATACCCCTTAATTCTAATTGGTTCCCCTGATGTGAGGACAATATCATGTTGCACTCCATCTGTCTGCCCCGGTTTTTCGGACAAGACATCACTGAACTCCGAGAGTAAACTGCCAACCTCTCGTTGCTGCTCTACACTAAGCATGTCCGATATGTCTACATCGGCTGCTGTCTCCCTACCTACACTAGTGGGAAAATACATGGGACTAGTGTCCTCACTACTGTCTTCCTCACTATCCTCAATAACTGCAACATTAACTACGGTTAATAACCCTTGTTGCACATTATCGGTTCTACTGATATACTCTTTCAGCATATTCGCATGAAAGGTCTTTAACTTTCCGTTTATCTCGATACGGTAATCCATAGTGTTCACTATCCCTGTAACGTAAAACGGACCTTTCCATTGTAATAACAACTTGTTATTGTCGGTCGGGAGTAACAGTAACACCTGGTCACCTATCTTAAACTTCCTAGCTCTAGCTTTCTGGTCATAGTACCGTTTATACTTGGTACTTGCCTTAACTAACTGACTTTGAGCTATCTTACAAGTCTCCTCTAGTTTCTCCTTAAGATCTAAAACATACTGATATGTAGTCTTAACCTCATCGCTATCTACTTCATCTGCCCACATCTCTCTAAGAATCCTCATGGGACCTCTAACTGACCTTCCGTACAATAACTCAAACGGAGAAAACCCTAAACTTTCTTGTGGAACCTCTCTAAATGCAAACAACAAAGCATTGAGATACTTGTCCCAATCTTTGGGTCTCTCTGTACACATACGCCGTAACATTTGCTTTAACGTCCCGTTAAATCGTTCGACTAACCCGTTACACATAGGGTGATATGGTGTTGTCATGATTTGACGCAAAGACAATAACCTGCTTACTTCAGCCATAAGTTCTGACGTAAACTGTGACCCACAATCAGTCAGCATTTCCTCTGGTACACCTAGCCTACTGAATATATCAACTAATGCCTCCGCTACTCTCTCAGTTTCAATTGAGGGCAATGCCACTGCCTCCGGATACCTAGTTGCATAGTCGACCATGGTTAAAATGTACCTATTTTTCCTATCCGACACTGGAAAAATTGGTCCCACTATGTCTACGGCTACCCGCTTAAATGGTATATCTATCAGTGGCATCTGACCTAAATGTACTTTGGTCACTCGACCTTTTGGTACTGTCCTTTGGCATACATCGCAGGACCTACAATACCTAGTTACATCTCCACTAACGCCTGGCCAATAAAATTCTGCCAATACTCTATCTGACGTTTTCTTTACGCCTAAATGACCTCCCATAATTGACTCATGAGCTACCTTAAGCACTGTCGTTCTATACTGGGTAGGTACCACTAATTGGTGAAACTGTCTACTACCACTATCTTCAAATTCTCTGTACAATAACCTATTCTTATGTACAAACTTACAACTACCGGACCCTTTATACTTCTTCACTACACCATCCTTGGCCTTCACTTTATAAGGCTCTAACGACTCGTCTTGAGTTTGTGCTTCTATGAACTCCGCTTTGGATATGTCACCTATGGCTGCAGGAACCTTTAATTTTCTATAAGCCTGAGCTTGCTTCTGAACCTGCGCTCTAGTCTCTACTGCATTACTTATGCTACTTCTAAAATCGGACATTACCGGAAGTACTGAACCTTCTATGTTCCCTATCGTTATATCATACATCGGGTCGTCCATACATAGTGCCTCTGTAGTCCCGTTAAAGAAAGGTGTATCTACATCTATTCTCGCTATTGGCACGTGTTCTACCGACTTATTTAACAACATACACGGTGCCTGTTTACCTACCAACTGGTCATCCGTAACTAAACTACGCCTAACTACCACACCTGTACACCCTGTATCCCTCATTACAGTTACGTCCGTACCATTCACTCTACCATCTGCCGTTGGAAGATTTGCGTACGGAAAGAGACATGTTCCGATCTTCGCCATTGCACCTTCCGCTTTAACACAACAGCTACTACTCTCGGTTTTAATAACCGGACTATTACTACCTCTACCTCTA
Source organism: Panopea generosa (assembly GCA_029582155.1). NCBI lineage: Eukaryota > Metazoa > Mollusca > Bivalvia > Adapedonta > Hiatellidae > Panopea > Panopea generosa. Next base: position 75,416,733 of record CM055899.1, read on the forward strand.
CCTCTACCTCGGTTTTGACCACCTCTACTTCTACCGAAATTCCATGGGTTGTTAAAACCTTGGTTCCGACTCCCTCCATTGTTGTCCACTCTACTATGGTCACTAAAATTGTCTACGACAGCGGACACGTTTACCGCTTTCCTACACTCATGTGAAGCATGATTCCCATTACAGTGACGACAACGAATAAAAGGTCTCCCTATGTTACCACTATTGCTACCTCCTCTAGTACCCATCGAACTACCTCCACCTCTATAGTTTCCACTCTGGCCTTTTTGTTTATGACTATGATCATTCCCTTGCCTATCCCTAAAAGTTCTGTCTTTCGACACTACATTATGAGCTCCACCTCTAGCCTCGGCAAACTGATCTGCTTGTGTTGCCATTTCATCTACACTAGTTAGTTTTCTTTCTTTTAGAAATAAGAACAGATCTCTACTACAAACATTGAATAGCTGGTCCCGCAACAAGAAATCTATGAGGCCCTGATAAGTCTGCGCTACCTTCCCTAACTCTAACCACCTATCTAAGTAATTTCTAGACCTACTAATAAACTGAATAAATGATTCGCCTTTCTCAGGCAGACAAGCTCTAAACCGCTTTCTAAAACCTTCTTCAGTTAACTCAAATCTCTTTAAAAGAGCATCCTTTAACTTGTCATAGTCAAGAGCATCTACACTAGGCAATCGAGAAAATACGTCTAAGGCCTTGCCTCTCAATAACGCACTTAAATGAACTGCCCACTTAGCTTTGGTCCATTCCTGTAACTCAGCATAACGCTCGAACCGTAACAAGTAACTGTCCATGTTATCGTGGTCAGCATCAAAGTATGGTAACTTAGAACCTTTTAACTTCCCAGAATAACTACCTTTCTCTTCAATTTTACTATCCTTACTATGTGCCTTAGCCGCTTCCAACTCTAAAGCTAACTTATGCTCATACTCTTTTTGCTCCCTCTCCATCATTGCATTAGCCTTAGCTAGTCTACCATCTGTTTCGAACCTCTCATGTTCTAACGCTTGCTTCTCCCTTACTAATCTACTTTCATCATCTCGCTTCTCTTTAGCTAACCTACCTTCTAATTCTAACTTCTCTGTGGCTAGTCTACTTTCTAATTCTAACCTATCTTTATCAGCTTCTAGCTTCTCTTTAGCTAATCTACTTTCTTCATCTCTTTCCTGCTTTGCTAATTCTCTTTCCTTAATTCTAAATTCCCTTTCCCTAGCCTGTTCGTCTTTAACAAAGGTTCTAAGCTCCTCTCCAGCATACCCTAACTCCTTACCCATTTCCGTAAGATCCTTTATGGACGTCATGGTTATAGACATTGTGGACTACACACTACAATATTACAATACACACGTCACTAATAATCCTACTCAACTAACTACTACTGGCAAGTCACTGTGTCCTCAGTAAATACCTGGGCATCATCATAGGACAAGTTACATACACATTTGTACTAGCGCTAACTACTAACGGTTATGTATAGATAGTATCTAGCTTCCACAAACATATACACTACATAAAATATCTATATTTGATATTAGACATAAACCTTAAACAATCATAGAAATGTGTATGACATGAACATATTTATTTACTCCCCCATCAATATAAGTTTACTCGAGTGTCACAACATGAGTAGAACGTCTTGTTCGCCAACCTGATTGGATACTATTGGTATATCAAGGGAGGTAAAACAAATTATTTAGCAAAAAGTGCCTCAGACCCACTCGTGTAGACCACTGCGACCTCGCGCCAAGGAAAGAACGGACAAAACAAAAGTTTGGACTCACCCTACCCTTGTCGTGTCTTGACTTGTCTTCCAAGCTTTGGCCGTGATCGTCGACAGTCGCCTTGATGGATCAGAGGGTGGTACACAATTCTAAAATAATAAGTAGAGATTTAGTATATCATAATAAAGATCACTTTTTGATTCTTTCCCTTCGTAGTCGCCCAAAATCCCACTACTCTGAAAACCAGTTGTCACAGGATGACCTTAGTGTTGGGCTAACTCACGAAAGAATCAATGACGGAGAATACATTTACATAAGTTTAATACAACTTTAAAAATATGTTCAATATATATACAATTATATATAAAAAAAACAAGCGAATACACAAATGAAATATGAAAAGAATGTTCTTATGAACGTTTAAGACGTTCTTAGTATTGTTCTAAATACTTAATTTATAAGACACTAAAATGTTGTTAAAGCTAAACCAATGTTGATCTATGATCTAGCGCGATAACTGTGATGCGCGAGAGCTCATGAAGATGATGATGCGCGAATTCAATGGGTGATTGTCATCAAATGCCTTCTATAAGGGTTGATGACGTGATCTAATGATGGTTAACCTCCAATGAGGTTGTGGATGACGTTCCTCCAGTGAGGACTGATAACGGGCCCACCTCGTGTCCCGGGGTGTCGATACTATGACCTGGCCCTGTTGCGCAGGTACGGGGACCGTCTCCACCGCTCGTAAACGTTATGTTGATTCTCGTGTAGAATCACCTGAAGGGCTTACACACCCTAAAGGCTTAGCTCCACTCCGGGAGGCTTATATCCTGGATGGCTTAGATCCTGGATGGCTTAGATCCTGGATGGCTTAGGCTGTAATTATACATACGTTTTAGGTGTCGGTTGACAAACATAACAATCTTGCATAATTATCATTACCCAAACAAATCATTATTCAATCAATATATTTAAGCTGTACTAATGATGAGTAGCACTGTATACATATTCTGCAACGCCGTGTATACGCTATGTACGTCGCTGTTAATCAATGCCCCTAATACATGTAATATAAACATTATCAAAATACTCATATATTACACTCACTGAGATATACATGCACGCATGTCAACTAATGACCCCATTATACAACGCTATGCATACGCGTCGAACATTTATTCTAGTCAATCATCTCATTGTTAACTAATGTTAACAATCGTGTATTACAATCACTTAGTTATACGCCAATCGTTAACTAATGCACCTATTATCCACTTTTATCAAATTAATATTGTTTTACAATTAATGATCAATTACAATAATTACATCTAATAAAGTAACTTCAAAATCATATGCTAGTCTAAAGTTAATGTTTGATAAACATCAATGCTAACCGGATGTCGTAATCGCCAAACAAGATGGCGCCGCCCACTGAATACAAATGTACGATAAAAGTTTGAGAAAATAATTACTAACCACATTTTGCCTGTGAGTTTGCCGTCCAATCTCTGTTCCAACAACGTACTATCGACTATCCCGGCGAGAGCTAGAAGACAATGGGTTTTATAGCAAACATTACGCCCAAATCCCTATTTCCCCCGTTCAATCCGTGACAAACGCGGCTAAATCTGCAGTATTGAATCTACAAGAGAGGCCCCTTGTACACTTTTGCCGTGTAAGGAAGATATACCCATACGTTTACATGCATTAGCACAAAACTAAACTTATGACACGGCCTCTCTGGCGGCCACTTAAAATGTGCACGCTTTTACGTGTTAAATGAATATATCATGACTATTGTGAAATTGTTTCAACTCGAACAATATATTTGGGTGTACCTGATAACTTACAAGAGCTATGTACGACCAGTATACTCTACTGGTGACATTTTGTGACATAGTTTCAAAATAGCTGATTCGGTTTATACATATATATATATATATATATATATCGCCGTATATGTAAATTTAACGATACCCTAAAAAAATTGCTAAACATATTTCTTTCAGTATATCTGTATATTAGTATAGGTCATGTTCTTCGCGTTATATAACCGCCTAAATTGTTTATGCGATGGACATTGTTCTCGACTGATGCGATAGCCAATTACAACAATGCTCATTGCATTTCCTTCAAAGCCACCATTATATAACATCACTCTGAATCATATAACGATTACCATTTGATCGATTAATATTTACGTTTCCACATTCCATTGAAATAATTCTAAATGCTGATTACACTATAAGTTTTGACTAATTTTAGTTGCCAAAACAAACTCGAACACATACTAAAGGATTATAGGATAAAAATGGTATACAATCATAATATTAAATAGCAAAATAAACAAAAATCTGTTTAGAGAAAAATACTTAATACCTTAGGAAAGATTAAATTTCATGAAGTTAACGTATCCGTATGAATAACGGAACATTATCCATGATCATCTTATTTTCTAGTTAAATGGTATGAAGATCTTATTCATATCATTATTCTATTAAATGTGTTTAAATATATATAATAGACAATTCTTACATAGAATTATCCCATAATGTGGTTTCAATTAGCAAACCAAGCTTTAGTGTCAGATCTGTAGGCAAGTGCAACTAGTAACAATTGCTTGGTTTAAAATTGTACTAAAGTATTTCCCCGCAATACCGATTGCCTGCAAATACAAAACGTAATAATGTCTATCAAAAATAACAAAAGCAAAAAAATAAAAATAAACATTTTTTGTTCATGTTATTAAAAATCATGAAGAGAGAATCGTTTGTTCGATCCTCCCCCCGCTGCTATGTGTGGTGTGCTTGAGCAAGACATGTTTTTGCAAATGCTTAGTCAAAGATGAGAACCTACGTCACGCGCACCGCTAAGTACGGTACATGGACGTTGTTTAAGTAATTTTTCGTGTCGATAGTAGGTACATGTGTAGATTTTATAGTCCCCTCTGTAGTTTGGCTATTTGCGGAATTTTACTCACTGATCTACAATTTAGTTCGACCTACAAAATTCCAGATTTCCTCAAAACAGTTAAGCGTCATTTCCGGTAACGTTTACATTTAGAATGAAAAGCAACTGTTTTGAGGTAATCTGGAATTGTGTCGATCGCACTCATCTATTTATCGGTAAAATAGATTCGTCTAATACCCAGACGGTCGGTGGGATCTATAAAATCTACACCCACTATATCCACTATGGACATGAAATATCACTCAAACCAGGTTTTGAAACAGCGTTCTGTTACCGTATTTAGCGGTGCGCACGGCGTATGTTCTCTCCATTGTTAGTACTGGTTCTACGCGGGAACATTTCATGCGTGATTAGTATAAGCTGTGAAAACTTTTTTCATAATCGAAATAAAACAAATACGTTTAAACATAATATAACCATATATATTTCAGTCGTCAAGACGACATTTTACAACAAAAGCGGACATGTTAAATATATATGTGAAGTGTATGGCAACACTGAGGCAGATATCACGTGGTCAGCTTACAACCTCCTGAGCAATGAGAGTAGCAAGCATCAGCTGAACTGGACGACAACGTATAATATCAGCACATCAACGACTACCAGCACACTCAATGTACCGACCAGTGACATTATTGTCACTAGTGTACAAGTAAGAGTTGGCAAATCAGTAAGACATTTCAAACCTGGTAGTATTCAAGAAAAAAGTACGTATACGGAACTCACAATAAATTACATTAAAAATGTGCAATAAAATAAGTCGAAGAAATGCAATCTTCTAATTCAATTGAATTTCGACTTGATATAGTTATGTCAGATATTTAATTACTGCACAACTATTTTTAGCTGGGCTTTATGCGGATAATGAAGTCGTAAACATGATTTGCAGAGCTGATCACCACCAAAATGATCATACGCGACAGAGATACTCTTTATTCCTTCAAATCCTTTTTTTCTATATGTAATATATATCCACAGAAACAAACAATAAACATATATTGTGTACATTGTGTAACGCATTTAAATTAAACACACAAAATAAACAAAACACTACATTGATATCAATCAAACTAGGACGGTGTATGAAAACTAATCACATTAGGACGGTGTATGAATACCAATCACATTAGGACGGTGTATGACTACCAATCATATTAGGACGGTGTATGAATACCAATTACATTAGGACGGTGTATGACTACCAATCACATAAGGACGGTGTATGAATACCAATCACATAAGGACGGTGTATGACTACCAATCACATTAGGACGGTGTATGAATACCAATCACATTAGGACGGTGTATGACTACCAATCACATAAGGACGGTGTATGACTACCAATCAAACTAGGACGGTGTATGAATACCAATCACATTAGGACGGTGTATGAATACCAATCACATTAGGACGGTGTATGACTACCAATCACATAAGGACGGTGTATGACTACCAATCACATTAGGACGGTGTATGACTACCAATCACATTAGGACGGTGTATGACTACCCATCACATTAGGACTGTGTATGAATAACAATCACATTAGGACGGTGTATGACTACCAATCACATTAGGACGGTATATGAATACCAATCACATTAGGACGGTGTATGGCTACCAATCACATTAGGACGGTGTATGACTACCAAACACATTAGGACGGTGTATGATTACCAATCACATTAGGACGGTGTATGAATACCAATCACATAAGGACGGTGTATGACTACCAATCACATAAGGACGGTGTATGACTACCAATCACATTAGGACGGTGTATGAATACCAATCACATTAGGACGGTGTATGACTACCAATCACATTAGGACGGTATTGTTCTAGACTACTATCGTTGTACTGGTACATCTGGTTACACATACTTAGCCTTATATTGGGCTCTCTGTAAAGTCTATTTCGTTATAGACTACTATCTATGTACTGGTACATCAGGTTACACATACTTAGCATTACATTGCGCTCTCTGTACAGTGTGTATTGTTGTAGACTACTATCTATGTACTGGTACATCAGGTTACACATACTTAACATTATATTGCGCTCTCTGTACAGTCTGTATTGTTGTAGACTACTATCTATGTACTGGTACATCAGGTTACACATACTTAACATTATATTGCGCTCTCTGTACAGTCTGTATTGTTGCAGACTACTATCTATGTACTGGTACATCAGGTTACACATACTTAGCCATATATTGAGATCTCTGTACAGTCTGTACTGTTGTAGACTACTATCTATGTACTGGTACATCAGGTTACACATACTTAACATTATATTGCGCTCTCTGTACAGTCTGTACTGTTGTAGACTACTATCTATGTACTGGTACATCTGGTTACACATACTTAGCCTTATATTGCGCTCTCTGTAAAGTCTATTTCGTTGTAGACTACTATCTATGTACTGGTACATCAGGTTACACATACTTAGCCTTACATTGCGCTCTCTGTACAGTCTGTATCGTTGTAGACTACTGTCTATGTACTGGTACATCAGGTTACACATACTTAGCCATATATTGAGATCTCTGTACAGTCTGTACTGTTGTAGACTACTATCTATTTACTGGTACATCAGGTTACACATACTTAGCCAGATATTGAGATCTCTGTACAGTCTGTACTGTTGTAGACTACTATCTATGTACTGGTACATCAGGTTACACATACTTAACATTATATTGCGCTTTGTGTACAGTCTGTACTGTTATAGACCACTATCTATGTACTGGTACATCAGATTACACATACTTAGCCTTATATTGTGCTCTCTGTACAGTCTGTATTGTTCTAGACAATTATCTATGTACTGGTACATCTGGTTACACATACTTAGCCTTATATTGCGCTCTCTGTAAAGTTTATTTCGTTGTAGACTACTATCTATGTACTGGTACATCAGGTTACACATACTTAGCCTTACATTGCGCTCTCTGTACAGTGTGTATTGTTGTAGACTACTATCTATGTACTGGTACATCAGGTTACACATACTTAACATTACATTGCGCTCTCTGTACAGTCTGTATTGTTGTAGACAACTATCTGTGTACTGGTACATCAGGTTACACATACTTAGCCTTACATTGCGCTCTCTGTACAGTCTGTACTGTTGTAGACTACTATCTATGTACTGGTACATCAGGTTACACATACTTCACATTATATTGCGCTCTCTGTACAGTCCGTATTGTTGTAGACTACTATCTATGCACTGGTACATCAGGTTACACATACTTAACATTACATTGCGCTCTTTGTACAGTCTGTATTGTTGTAGACTACTATCTGTGTACTGGTCCATCAGGTTACACATACCTAGCCTTACATTGCGCTCTCTGTACAGTCTGTATTGTTGTAGACAACTATATATGTACTGGTACATCAGGTTACACATACTTAACATTATATTGCGCTCTCTGTACAGTCTGTATTGTTGTAGACTACTATCTGTGTACTGGTACATCAGGTTACACATAGTTAGCCTTATATTGCGCTCTCTGTACATCCTGTATTGTTGTAGACTATGATCTATGAACTGGTACATATGGTTACACATACTTAGCCTTATATTGCGCTCTCTGTGCAGTCTGTATGGTACATCAGGTTACACATACTAAGCCTTATATTGCGCTCTCTGTACAGTCGGTATTGTTCTAGACTACTATCTTTGTACTGGTACATCAGGTTACACATATTTAGCCTTATATTGCGCTCTCTGTACAGTCTGTTTTGTTCTAGACTACTATCTATGTACTGGTACATCAGGTTACACATACTTAGCCTTATATTGCGCTCTCTGTACAGTCTGTATTGTTGTAGACTACTATCTATGTACTGGTACATCATGTTACATATACTTAGCCTTATATTGCGCTCTCTGTACAGTCTGTATTGTTGTAGACTACTATCTATGTACTGGTACATCAGGTTACACATAATTAGCCTTCTATTGCGCTCTCTGTACAGTCTGTTTTGTTGCAGACTACAATCTATGTACTGGTACATCAGGTTACACATATTTAACATTATATTGCGCTCTCTGTACAGTCTGTATTGTTGTAGACTACTATCTGTGTACTGGTACATCAGGTTACACATAATTAGCCTTATATTGCGCTCTCTGTACATCGTGTATTGTTGTAGACTATGATCTATGAACTGGTACATCAGGTTACACATACTAAGCCTTATATTGCGCTCTCTGTGCAGTCTGTATGGTACATCAGGTTACACATACTAAGCCTTATATTGCGCTCTCTGTACAGTCTGTATTGTTGTAGACTACTATCTATGTACTGGTACATCAGGTTACACATACTTAGCCTTATATTGCGCTCTCTGCTCAGCCTGTATCGTTGTAGACTACTACCTATGAACTAGTACTTCAGATTACACATACTTAGCCTTACATTGCGCTTTGTGCACAGCCTGTATCGTTGAAGACTTCTACCTATGTACCGGTACATCAGGTTACACATACTTAGCCTTATATTGCGCTCTCTGTACATTCTGTATTGTTGTAGACTACTATCTGTGTACTGATACATCAGGTTACCCATACTTAGCTATATATAGCGCTCTCTGGACAGTCTGTTTCGTTGTAGTCTACTCTCTGTGTACTGGTACATCAGGTTACACATACTTAGCCTTATATTACGCTCTCTGTACAGTCTGTATTGTTGTAGACTACTATCTATGTACTGGTACACCATATTTCACATACCTAGCCTAATAGTGGGATCTCTTTACAGTCTGTATTGTTGTAGACTACTATTTATGTACTGGTACATCAGGTTACACATACTTAGCCTTATATTGCCCTCTCTTTAGAGTCTGTGTTGTTGTAGACTACTATTTATTGACTGGTACATCAGATTACACATACTAAGCCTTATATTGCGCTCTCTGTACAGTCTGTATTGTTGTAGACTACTATCTATGTTCTGGTACATCAGGTTACACATACTTAGCCTTATATTGCGCTCTCTTTACAGTCTGCATTGTTGTAGACTACTATCTATGTACTGGTACACCAGGTTACACAAACTTAGCCTTATATTGCGCTCTCTGCACAGCTTGTATCGTTGTAGACTACTACCTATGTAATAGTACATCAGGTTACATATACTTAGCCTTACATTGCGCTCTATGCCCAGACTCTAACTTTGAAAACTACTACCTATGTACTGGTACATCAGGTTACACATACTTAGCCTTATATTGCGCTCTCTGTATAGTCCGTATCGTTGTAGACTACTATCTTTATACTGGTACATCAGGTTACACATACCTAGCGTAATATTGGGATCTCTTTACAGTGTGAATTGTTGTAGACTACTATGTATGTACTGGTACATCGGGTTACACATACATAGCCTTATATTGCGCTCTATGTACAGTCTGTATTGTTGTAGACTACTATCTATGTACTGGTACATCTGGTTACACATACTTAGCCTTATATTGCGCTCTCTGTACAGTCTGTATTGTTGTAGACCACTTTCTATGTACTGGTACATCAGGTTACACATACTTAGCCTTATATTGCGCTCTCTGTACAGTCTGTATTGTTGTAGACTACTATCTATGTTCTGGTACATCTGGTTACACATACTTAGCCTTATATTGCGCTCTCTGTACAGTCTGTATTGTTGTAGACCACTTTCTATGTACTGGTACATCAGGTTACACATACTTAGCCTTATATTGCGCTCTCTGTACAGTCTGTATTGTTGCAGACTACTATCTATGTACTGGTACATCAGGTTACACATAATTAGCCTTATATTGCGCTCTCTGTACAGTATCTATTGTCGCAGACTACTATCTATGTACTGGTACATCAGGTTATACATACTTAGCCTTATATTGCGCTCTCTGTACAGTCTGTATTGTTGTAGACCACTTTCTATGTACTGGTACATCAGGTTACACATACTTAGCCTTATATTGCGCTCTCTGTACAGTCTGTATTGTTGTAGACTACTATCTATGTTCTGGTACATCAGGTTACACATAATTAGCCTTATATTGCGCTCTATATACAGTATGTATCTTTGTAGACTACTATCTATGTACTGGTACATCAGGTTACACATACATAGCCTTATATTGCGCTCTCTGTACAGTCTGTATTGTTGCAGACTACTATCTATGTACTGGTACATCAGGTTAAACATAATTAGCCTTATATTGCGCTCTCTGTACAGTATCTATTGTTGCAGACTACTATCTATGTACTGGTACATCAGGTTACACATACTTTACCTTATATTTCACTCTCTTTACAGTCTGTATCGTTGTAGACTACTATCTATGTACTGGTACATCAAGTTACACATACTTAGCCTTATATTGCGCTCTATGTACAGCCTGTATGATTGTAGCCTACTATCTATGTACTGGTACATCAGGTTACACATACATAGCCTTATATTGCGCTCTCTGTACAGTCTGTATTGTTGCAGACTACTATCTATATTCTGGTACATCTGGTTACACATACTTAACCTTATATTGCGCTCTCTGTAAAGTCTATTTCGTTGTAGACAACCATCTATGTACTGGTACATCAGGTTACACATACTTAGCCTTATATTGCACTCTCTTTACAGTCTGTATCGTTGTAGACTACTATCTATGTACTGGTACATCAGGGTACACATACTTAGCCTTATATTGCGCTCTCTGTACAGCCTGTATGGCTGTAGACTACTATCTATGTACTGGTACATCAGGGTACACATACTTAGCCTTATATTGCGCTCTCTGTACAGTCTGTATCGTTGTAGACTACTATCTATGTACTGGTACATCAGGGTACACATACTTAGCCTTATATTGCACTCTCTGTACAGTCTGTATCGTTGTAGACTACTATCTATGTAATGGTACATCAGGTTACACATACTTAGCCTTACATTGCGCTCTCTGTACAGCCTGTATGGTTGTAGACTACTATCTATGTACTGGTACACCATATTACAAATACCTAGCGTAATATTGGGATCTCTTTACAGTCTGAATTGTTGTAGACTAATATGTATGTACTGGTACATCAGGTTACACATACATAGCCTTATATTGCGCTCTATGTACAGTCTGTATTGTTGTAGACTACTATCTATGTACTGGTACATCTGGTTACACATACTTAGCCTTATATTGCGCTCTCTGTACAGTCTGTATTATTGTAGACTACTATCTATGTACTGGTACATCAGGTTACACATACTTAGCCTTATATTGCGCTCTCTGTACAGTCTGAATTGTTGTAGACTACTATCTATGTACTGGTACATCAGGTTACACATACTAAGCCTTATATTGCGCTCTCTGTACAGTCTGTATTATTGTAGACTACTATCTATGTACTGGTACATCAGGTTACACATACTTAGCCTTATATTGCGCTCTCTTTACAGTCTGTATTGTTGTAGACTACTATCTATGTACTGGTACATCAGGTTACACATACTAAGCCTTATATTGCGCTCTCTGTACAGTATGTATTGTTGTAGACTACTATCTATGTTCTGGTACATCAGGTTACACATACTTAGCCTTATATTGCGCTCTCTGTACAGTCTGTATTATTGTAGACTACTATCTATGTACTGGTACATCAGGTTACACATACTTAGCCTTATATTGCGCTCTCTGTACAGTCTGTATTGTTGTAGACTACTATCTATGTACTGGTACATCAGGTTACACATACTAAGCCTTATATTGCGCTCTCTGTACAGTATGTATTGTTGTAGACTACTATCTATGTTCTGGTACATCAGGTTATACATAATTAGCCTTATATTGCGCTCTATATACAGTATGTATCTTTGTAGACTACTATCTATGTACTGGTACATCAGGTTACACATACATAGCCTTATATTGCGCTCTCTGTACAGTCTGTATTGTTGCAGACTACTATCTATGTACTGGTACATCAGGTTACACATAATTAGCCTTATAGTGCGCTCTCTGTACAGTCTCTATTGTTGCAGACTACTATCTATGTACTGGTACATCAGGTTACACATACTTAGCCTTATATTGCACTCTCTTTACAGTCTGTATCGTTGTAAACTACTATCTATGTACTGGTACATCAAGTTACACATACTTAGCCTTATATTGCGCTCTATGTACAGCCTGTATGGTTGTAGACTACTATCTATGTACCGGTACATCAGGTTACACATACATAGCCTTATATTGCACTCTCTGTACAGTCTGTATTGTTGTAGACTACTATCTATGTACTGGTACATCAGGTTACACATACTAAGCCTTATATTGCGCTCTCTGTACAGTCTGTATTATTGCAGACTACTATCTATGTTCTGGTACATCAGGTTACACATAATTAGCCTTATATTGCGCTCTATATACAGTATGTATCTTTGTAGACTACTATCTATGTACTGGTACATCAGGTTACACATACATAGCCTTATATTGCGCTCTCTGTACAGTCTATATTGTTGTAGACTACTATCTATGTACTGGTACATCAGGTTACATATACTTAGCCTTATATTGCACTCTCTTTACAGTCTGTATCGTTGTAGACTACTATCTATGTACTGGTACATCAGGGTACACATACTTAGCCTTATATTGCGCTCTCTGTACAGCCTGTATGGTTGTAGACTACTATCTATGTACTGGTACATCAGGGTACACATACTTAGCCTTATATTGCGCTCTCTGTACAGTCTGTATTGTTGTAGACTACTATCTATGTACTGGTACATCAGGGTACACATACTTAGCCTTATATTGCACTCTCTGTACAGTCTGTATCGTTGTAGACTACTATCTATGTACTGGTACATCAGGTTACACATACTTAGCCTTATATTGCACTCTCTTTACAGTCTGTATCGTTGTAGACTACTATCTGTGTACTGTTACACCATATTACACATACCTAGCCTAATATTGGGAGCTCTTTACAGTCTGTATTGTTGTAGACTACTATCTGTGTACTGGTACATCAGGTTACACATACTTAGCCTAATATTGCGCTCTCTGTACAGTCTGTATTGTTGTAGACTACTATCTATGTACTGGTACATCATGTTATACATACCTTGCCTTATATTGCGCTCTCTGTACAGTCTGTATTGTTGTAGACTACTATCTATGTACTGGTACATCATGTTACACATACTTAGCCTTATATTGCGCCCTCTTTACAGTCTGTATCGTTGTAGACTACTATCTATGTACTGTTACACCATATTACACATACCTAGCCTAATATTGGGAGCTCTTTACAGTCTGTATTGTCGTAGACTACTATCTATGTACTGGTACATCAGGGTACACATACTTAGCCTTATATTGCGCTCTCTGTACAGTCTGTATTGTTGTAGACTACTATCTATGTACTGGTACATCATGTTATACATACCTTGCCTTATATTGCGCTCTCTGTACAGTCTGTAATTTTGTAGACTACTATCTATGTACTGGTACACCAGGTTACACATACTTAGCCTATATTGCGCTATCAGTACAGCCTGTATGGTTGTAGACTACTATCTATGTACTGGTTTATCAGGTTACACATATTTAGCCTAATATTGCGCCCTCTGTACAGTCTGTATTGTTGTAGAATGTTATCTATGTACTGGTACACCATATGACACATACATAGCCTAATATTGGGATCTCTTTACAGTCTGTATTGTTGTAGACTACTATCTATGTACTGGTACATCATGTTATACATACCTTGCCTTATATTGCGTTCTCTGTACAGTCTGTAATGTTGTAGACTACTATCTATGTACTGGTACATCAGGTTACACATACTAAGCCTTATATTGCGCTCTCTGTACAGTCTGTATTGTTGTAGACTACTATCTATGTACTGGTACATCTGGTTACACATACTTAACCTTATATTGCGCTCTCTGTACAGTCTTTAATGTTGTAGACTACTCTCTATGTACTGGTACATCAGGTTACACATACTTAGCTTGATTTTGCGCTCTTTGTACAGTCTGTTTTGTTATAGACTGCTATTTATGTACTTGAACATCAAATTACATATACTTAGCATCATGTTGTGCTCTTTGTAGTTTGTATTTTTTAGACTACTGTGTACTGGTACACCAGGTTAGATATTCTTTGCCTTATATTGTTCTCTCTGTACAGTCTGTAGCTATCATCGAAAGAAACAACATCACTTGCGTGGTTCAGTTATGTTAAACATTATACTTACTATACTATTAAGGTTTTCTCTTCGAAAGATTATTGTTCCATTATGTATTGTTCTTGGTGATACAAAATTGAAACATAACAGAATTATAACATTCCCTCAAAGTACTCTACACGGTTCTGAAAACAAAGTTTCAGACTTTTAATTCACGTGTTAAGGTACTGACATAATGCAGAGTCAACTGACTGGCGGCTTTAATATCTTTTTCAACCAAGGGATGGGGTTAAATCTGGGAAATAAGGGGCGGGAGTGGCGGGGTGGGGTAGCACCTTCTTGATAGAGGAACCGTAATGTAGAAGTTTCATGTGCTTCATTCCTGATTTGGGCCGTCAACTTTTCAGTTTTTGACACATTGACGCAATAGATTCTAGTTGCCTTTTGGCACAGCAACGTGAACTTCGGGTTCATGGACTGTGAAAAATCGGCATCTAAAAATCTTTTTTACACTGATTTTCGGACCTTTCGTTGCCTATACACGGTTGCTAGCTTTCCAATGTGATTTCAAAAAGTGTATGTACTTCCGTCGACTGTGACAATATTTAAAACTTCTTTTTATCAGATTTTCAGAAGTTTCTTTTCAAATTTCACACTTCTGTTCGTTGGTTAGCAAATATGGAATCCATCTTGCAGATACCTTTTTAAGAACAAGCTTGGCTTTCAAATGGAGCTGGACTTTTCTGAACGAGATATCAGAGATATCATAGATCCCTAATGGTATACCTAGCATCCGTTACAAGCAGTTTATTTATTTTCAGCAGTGCAACCTGACAATACATAATGATCACCCCTCGTATGTTCTTTTCAATGTTAATATTTAAAGAGAGAACCGTTTCCATTTATTTTAATATTGGGGATGAAAGTGATACGAGTGAATTGTCTAGTATTTTAGCGATCTTCACAATAACCAATTGCGTAATACAAACACTACCTTACCCAATGTGTATTGTGAAGTATACTTACTCTATGAAACAAAATAACATTTCAATAGGATCGATACTTACATTTGAACTTATTAATTTACTAAAAGGAACAGCGAAACCACCACCTGGCGTTTTATATAGCTAACATTTAATGATTTTCACAAAAAAAAGTATCAAAGTTATTTCCTTGAACTTTACACTGAAATAAGACATTTATACTACGTAAAATCAATACACGCTATACAAATGTTAATATCGCTAATCAATATTTTGACGAATATATTAAAAATACAAAAATGGCGGATTACCTTTTCTGTTAAGTATATATACTAAAATGTATTAGACAAAGATTAAGAAAGGGACACGGCAATGTTAAAGTTGAATTGTACTTCTGTACGCGCATCGATTAAGGATTAAAAGCCGAATTTTGCGTTTTCATCAAGTGATGAAAAATATCAGGCCAGTTTAATGTTCGTGAAGTCCGAAGGGCTTTTCGGCAACACTAATCTAACCTAATGTTTTTCATTGCCCGATGAAAACTCAAAATTCGTCTTTTAATACTTATATTTACATTATATTCTCCAGCTATTTTAGATAGAACTATTGCGTTATTTTTGCCATTTTGATATTAAAAAAGCAAATTATACCCATTAAACCTCAAAGTCAATGTCATGAATGTAACAGCAATGTTGTCAACATACTAAATAAGTGCATGCATTTGTATTGTAACTTACGGCAAACGTCACGTGAAACTAACGGCAACGTGAAATCTCGCCAGCAAAACAAAATCGTGCAACCAATGAAATGCAAACTGGTCCTTTTTAGCTCCGCCCAGCTGCAATTGATTTTCATCGGGAAATGAAATGCAGTCAATCTATATAGTTCATTTAGGCCGATTGCAGTTGGAATATAATATTTTTATATAATTCCTTGCAGATTGTGTATCCTACCGATGTAAACTGAATCAAAAATTGTATATAACCACGAATATGTGCAATATAACTGCCTTTCAGCAAGATTTTGCCGCCTTCAAAAATAAAAATAATTTAGGTTTACACAATGTCATATAGTGGGGTATTTTTATAATATGTTTATGCCATTTATTTTATACATGTGTATAGCATCACAAATATACATACGTTAGAAATAAAACAAAGTGAAAAAATAACACCAAATGATTTTAAAATTTCCAAATCATGATTTATGATACATGTCCATGCCGTTGAATATAATTACCCTCTTTCTATTCAGCAATAGAAAACCACTGATAGAAAAAATGTTAAAATGCCAAAACAAGAGAAAAAATATAAAAGTGCTTTATGTCAACATGTTGTAAACAATAATGCGTGTCATCAAACGTCGCCGAAATTGTCAAATCATGTTGTATAAGACAAGACACTGCCGTCGTCAATTTATGGATGTATACTAATAAATATTGTAATTCATGTTTCACCGAACGTTTTCGAAAATGGTAAATCTGTGTCTTTCATATTACCTGTTTTCCTTTTCAATTTAGCAATACAAGATCACAACACTTTGCACGCAGTCCTGGTGGTATGTTTACCTGTGGGTGTTGCATTGACCATAGTGGCCGTAGTAGGCTTAGCCAGATGTTGCACAAATAAAGACATAGATACAAGTAAGTTTATCTCATATTTCCAATTGTAATAATGACAATAATAATAATAATAATAGTAATAATAATAATACAATAATAATGATAATAAAAATAATAATGATAATAATAATGATAATAATAATATTTATTATAATAATAATAATGATAATAATAATAATAAAAATAATAACAATAACAATAATAATAACAATAATTATAATTATAATGATAATGATAATAATAATATTGATTATAATAATAGTAGAAATAATACTAATAACAATAATAATAATAACAATAATAATAATAATAATAATAATAAAAATAATAACAATCATAATCATAATAATTATAATGATATTAATAATATTGATTATAAGAATAGTAGTAATAATGATAATAATGAAAAAAAAATGATTTTGATATTATTATAATAGTAGTAATAATAATATAGGCAGGTTAATATCAATTCAGCATACACGGCTGAAACGTTGTGAGACACCTTTAGTATTTAATAACTCTTTGAAACTTCGCTGAATTTTGAAAATTTGGTAACAAAGAAGAGCTGTTAGAATTCGACTATTTCCAATTATCAATTATACAAATTAATATTTTTCTCAAATTATTCCGGTTAAGGAATAACGGGATATTTATTTTTAAAAAAAAAATGTTTAATAATAAAATTTGGACAACACCATATGTGCGAAACGAAGATTCGACAAGCAGATTCAGTCACTAATCTCGGTTAATGTCTCTGTGTACTTGATAGACTTCTAAATATCAGTCACTAATCTCTGTCTATATGCGGCTGTGTAGATGTACTGGCTAGGGTTCTAAATATCAGTCACGAATCTCTGTGTATATGTCTCTGTGTACATGTACTGGATAAACTCACTAATCTCTGTTTATATGTTGTCACTGTGTACATGTACTGGATAGGCTTCTAAATATCAGTCACTGGTCTCTGTTTATATGTCCCTGTGTACATGTACTGGATAGGCTTCTAAATATCAGTCACTGATCTCTGTTTATATGTTGTCACTGAGTACATGTACTGGATAGGCTTCTAAATATTAGTCACTCATCTCTGTTTATATGTCTCTGTCTACATGTACTGGATAGGCTTCTAAATATAAGTCACTAATCTTTGTTTATATGTCTCTGTCTACATGTACTGGATAGGCTTTTAAATATCAGTCACTGATCTCTGTTTATATGTCTCTGTCTACAAGTATTGGATAGGCTTCTAAATATCAGTCAATAATCTTTGTTTATATGTTTCTGTGTACATGTACTGGCTAGGCTTCTAAATATCAGTCATGAATCTCTGTTTTTATGGCTCCGTGTACATGTACTGGATAGGCTTCTAAATATCAGTCACTTATCTCAGACTATATAACTCTGTGTACATGTACTGGCTAGGCTTCTAAATATCAGTCACGAATCTCTATTTATATGTCTCTGTGTACAGTACTGGATAGGCTTCTAAACATCAGTCACTAATCTCTGTTTATATGTCTCTGAGTACATGTATTGGATAGGCTTCTAAATATCAGTCACTAATCTCTGTTTATATGTCTCTGTGTACAGTACTGGATAGGCTTCTAAATATCAGTCACTTATCTCTGTTTATATGTCTCTGTGTACATGTACTGGCTAGGCATCTAAATATCAGTCACGAATCTCTGTTTATATGTCTCTGTGTACAGTACTGGATAGGCTTCTAAATATCAGTCACTTATCTCTGTTTATATGCCTCTGTGTACACTACTGGATAGGCTTCTAAATATCAGTCACGAATCTCTGTTTATATGTTTCTGTGTACATGTACTGGATACGCTTCTAAATATCAGTCACTGATCTCTGTGTATATGTCTCTATGTACATGTACTGGATAGGCTCACTAATGTCTGTTTATATGTTGTCACTGAGTACATATAACGGATAGGCTTCTAAATATCAGTCACGAATCTCTGTTTATATGTCTCTGAGTACATATACTGGGTAGGCTTCTAAAAATCAGTCACTTATCTCTGTTTATATGTCTCTGTGTACATGTACTGGATAGGGTCATTAATCTCTGTTTATATGTTGTCACTGAGTACATGTACTGGATAGGCTTCTAAATATCAGTCACTGATCTCTGTGTGTATGTCTCTGTGTACATGTACTGGATAGGCTCACTAATAGCTGTTTATATGTTGTCACTGAGTACAGGTACTGGATAGGCTTCTAAATATTAGTCACTGATCTCTGTGTATATGTCCCTGTGTACATGTACTGGACAGGCTCACTAATCTCTGTTTATATGATGTCTCTGTGTACATGTACTGGATAGGCTTCTAAATATTAGTCACTGATCTCTGTTTATATGTCTCTGTGTACACATACTTGATAGGCTCATTAATCTCTGTTTATATGTTGTCACTGAGAACATGTACTGAATAGGCTTCTAAATATCAGTCACTGATCTCTGTTTATATGTTTCTGTGTACATGTACTGGATAGGCTCACTAATCTCTGTTTATATGTTGTCATTGAGTATATGTACTGGATAGGCTTCTTAATATTAGTCACTGATCTCTGTGTATATGTCTCTGTGTACATGTACTGGATAGGTTCACTAATCTCTGTTTATATGTTGTCACTGAGTACATGTACTTGATAGGCTTCTACATATATGTTACTGATCTCTGTGTATATGTCTCTGTTTAAATGTACTGGATAGGTTCACTAATCTCTGTTTATATGTTGTCACTGTGTACATGTACTGGATAGGCTTCTAAATATCAGTCACGAATCTCTGTTTATGTGTCTCTGTGTAGAGTACTGGATAGGCTTCTAAATATCAGTCACGAATCTCTGTTTATATGTCTCGGTGTACATGTACTGGATAGGTTCACTTATCTCTGTTTATATGTCTCTTTGAACATGTACTGGATAGGCTTCTAAATATCAGTAGCTTATCTCTGTTTATATGTCTCTGGGTACAGTACCGGATAGGCTTCTAAATATCAGTCAGGTATCTCTGTTTATATGTCTCTGTGTACATGTACTGGATAGGGTTCTAAATATCAGTCACTTATCTCTGTTTATATGTCTCTGTGTACAGTACTGGATAGGCTTCTAAATATCAGTCACTTATCTCTGTTGATATGTCTCTGTGTACAGTACTGGATAGGCATCTAAATATCAGTCACTTATCTCTGATTATATGTCTCTGTATACAGTACTGGATAGGCTTCTAAATATCAGTCACGAATCTCTGTTTATATGTCTCTGTGTACATGTACTGGATAGGCTTCTAAATATCAGTCACGAATCTCTGTCTATATGTTGTCACTGTGTACATGTACTGGATAGGCTTCTAAATATCAGTCACGAATCTCTGTTTATATGTCTCTGAGTATATGTACTGGATAGGTTTCTAAATATCAGTCACGAATATCTGTTTATATGTCTCTGAGTACATGTACTGGATAGGTTTCTAAATATCAGTCACAAATCTCTGTTTATATGTTGTCAATGAGTACATGTACTGGATAGGCTTCTAAATATCAGTCACGAATCTCTGTTTATATGTCTCTGTGTACAGTACTGGATAGGCTTCTAAATATCAGTCACTTATCTCTGTTGATATGTTTATATGTCTCTGTGTACATGTACTGGATATGCTTCTGAATATCAGTCACTTATCTCTTTTTATATGTCTTTGTGTACATGTACTGGATAGGCTTCTAAATATCAGTCACTTATCTCTGTTTATATGTCTCTGTGTACATGTACTGGTTAGTCTTCTAAATATCAGTCACTTATCTCTGTTTATATGTCTCTGTTTACATGTCGTGGATAGGCTTCTAAATATCAGTCACTTATCTCTGTTTATATGTCTCTGTGTACATGTACTGAATAGGCATCTAAATATCAGTCACTTATCTCTGTTTATATGTCTTTGTGTACATGTACTGGATAGGCTTTTAAATATCAGTCACTAATCTCTGTTTATATATCTCTGTGTACATGCACTGGATAGGCTTCTAAATATCAGTCACTTATCTCTGTTTATATGTCTCTGTGTACAGTACTAGATAAGGTTCTAAATATCA
This sequence comes from Panopea generosa, assembly GCA_029582155.1. Lineage (NCBI taxonomy): Eukaryota > Metazoa > Mollusca > Bivalvia > Adapedonta > Hiatellidae > Panopea > Panopea generosa. The sequence goes on from CM055899.1 coordinate 75,438,347, forward strand.
GTCACTAATCACTTTTTATATATCTCTGTGTACATGTACTGGATAGGCTTCTTAATATCAGTCACTTATCTCTGTTTATATGTCTCTGTGTACATTTACTGGATAGGCTTCTAAATATCAGTCACTTATCTCTTTTTATATGTCTATATATACAGTACTGGATAGGCTTCTAAATATCAGTCACTTATCTCTGTTTATATGTCTCTGAGTACATGTACTGGCTAGGGTTCTAAATATTAGTCATTGATCTCTGTTTGTATGTCTCTGTGTACATGTACTGGATAGGCTTCTAAATATTAGTCACTTATCTCTGTTTATATGTTTCTGTGTAGAGTACTGGATAGGCTTCTAAATATTAGTCACTGATCTCTGTTTATATGTCTCTGTGTACATGTAATTGATAGGCTTCTAAATATTAGTCATTGATCTCTGTTTATATGTCTCTGTGTACATGTACTGGATAGGTTTCTAAATATCAGTCACTTATCTCTGTTTATATGTCTCTGTGTACTGTACTGGATAGGTTTCTAAATATCAGTCACTAATCTCTAACTATATATCTCTGTGTACATGTACTGGCTAGGCTTCTAAATATCCGTCACGAATCTCTGTTTATATGTCTCTGTGTACAATACTGGATAGGCTTCTAAATATCCGTCACTTATCTCTGTTTATATGCCTCTGTGTACAGTACTGGATAGGCTTCTAAGTATCAGTCACGAATCTCTGTTTATATGTCTCTGTGTACATGTACTGGATAGGCTTCTAAATATTTGTCACGAATCTTTGTGTATATGTCTCTGTGTACATGTACTGGATAAGTTCACTAATCTCTGTTTATATGTTGTCACTGTGTACATGTACTGGATAGGCTTCTAAATATCAGTCACGAATCTCTGTTTATATATCTGTGTGTACATGTACTGGATAGGCTTCTAAATATCAGTCACTTATCTCTGTTTATATGTCTCTGTGTACAGTACTGGATAGGCTTCTTAATATCAGTCACTAATCTCTGACTATATATCTCTGTGTACATGTACTGGCTAGGCTTTTAAATATCAGTCACGAATCTCTGTTTATATGTCTCTGTGTACAGTAATGGATAGGCTTCTAAATATCAGTCACTAATCTCTGACTATATATCTCTGTGTACAGTACTGGATAGGCTTCTAAATATCAGTGACTTATCTCTGTTTATATGTCTCTGTGTACATGTACTGGCTAGGCTTCTAAATATCTGTCACGAATCTCTGTTTATATGTCTCTGCGTACAGTACTGGATAGGCTTCTAAATATCAGTCACTTATCTTTGTTGATATGCCTCTGTGTACAGTACTGGATAGGCTTCTAAATATCAGTCACAAATCTCTGTTTATATGTCTCTGTGTACATGTACTGGATAGGCTTCTAAATATCAGTCACTTATCTCTGTTTATATGTCTCTGTGTACAGTACTGGATAGGCTTCTAAATATCAGTCACTTATCTCTGTTTATATGTCTCTGTGTACAGTACTGGATAGGTTCTAAATATCAGTCACTTATCTCTGTTTATATGTCTCTGTGTACATGTACTGGATAGGGTTCTAATTATCAGTCACTTATTTCTGTTTATATGTCTCTGTGTACATGTACTTGATAGGGTTCTAAATATCAGTCAATTATCTCTGTTGATATGTCTCTGTGTACTGTAATGGATAGGCTTCTAAATATCAGTCACGAATCTCTGTTTATATGTCTCTGTGTACATGTACTGGATAGGCTTCTAAATATCAGTCACTTATCTCTGTTTATATGTCTCTGTGTACATGTACTGGATAGGTATCTAAATATCAGTCACTTATCTCTGTTTATATGCCTCTGTGTACAGTACTGGATAGGCTTCTAAATATCAGTCACTTATCTCTGTTTATATGTCTCTGTGTAATGTACTGGATAGGCTTCTAAATATCAGTCACTTATCTCTGTTTATATGTCTCTGTGTACATGTACTGGATAGGGTTCTAAATATCAGTCACTTATCTCTGTTTATATGTCTCTGTGTACAGTACTGGATGTGCTTCTAAATATCAGTCACGAATCTCTGTTTATATGTCTCTGTGTTCATGTAGTGGATAGGCTTCTAAATATCAGTCACTTATCTCTGTTTATATGTCTATGTGTACATGTACTGGATAGGGTTCTAAATATCAGTCATTTATCTATGTTTATATGTCTCTGTGTACATGTACTGGATAGGTTTCTAAATATCAGTCTCGAATCTTTGTTTTTTTGTGTCTGTGAATATGTACTGGATAGGCTTCTAAATATCAGTCACTTATCTCTGTTTATATGTCTCTGTGTACAGTACTGGATAGGCTTCTAAATATCAGTCACGAATCTCTGTTTATTTGTCTGTGTGTACAGTACTGGATAGGCTTCTAAACATCAGTCACTTATCTCTGTTTATATGTCTCTGTGTACATGTACTGGATAGGCTTCTATATATCAGTCACTTATCTGTGTTTATATGTCTCTGTGTACATGTACTGGATAGGCTCACTAATCTCTGTTTATTTGTTGTCACTGAGTACATGTACTGGATAGGCTTCTAAATATCAGTCACTAATCTCTCTTTATATATCTCTGAGTACATGTACTGGATAGGGTTCTAAATATCAGTCACTTATATCTGTTTATATGTCTCTGTGTACAGTACTGGATATGGTTCTAAATATCAGTCACTAATCTCTGTTTATATTTTGTCACTGTGTACATGTACTGGATAGGCTTCTAAATATCAGTCAAGAATCTCTGTTTATATGTCTCTGTGTACAGTACTGGATAGGCTTCTAAATATCAGTCACGAATCTCTGACTATATATCTCTGTGTACAGTAATGGATAGGCTTCTAAATATCAGTCACGAATCTCTGTTTATATGTCTCTGTGTACAGTACTGGATTGGCTTCTAAATATCAGTCACTTATCTCTCTTTATATGTCTCTGTAAACAGTACTGGATAGGCTTCTAAATATCAGTCACTTATCTCTGACTATATATCTCTGTGTACATGTACTGTCTTGGCTCCTAAATATCGGTCACGAATCTCTATTTATATGTCTCTGTGTACAGTACTGGATAGGCTTCTAAATATCAGTCAATAATCTCTGACTATATATCTCTGTGTACATGTACTGGCTAGACTTCTAAATATCTGTCACTAATCTCTGTTTATATGTCTCTGTGTACAGTACTGGATAGGCTTCTAAATATCTGTCACTTATCTCTGTTTATATACCTCTGTGTATAGTACTGGATAGGCTTCTAAATATCTGTCACAAATCTCTGTTTATATGTCTCTGTGTACATGTATTGGATAGGCTTCTAAATATCAGTCACTAATCTCTGACTATATATCTCTGTTTACATGTACTGGCTCGGCTTCTAAATATCAGTCACGAATCTCTGTTTATATGTCTCTGTGTACAGTACTGGATAGGCTTCTAAATATCAGTCACTAATCTCTGACTATATATCTCTGTGTACATGTACTGGCTAGGCTTCTAAATATCAGTGACTAATCTCTGTTTATATGTCACTGTGTACATGTACTGGATAGGCTTCTAAATATCAGTCACGAATCTCTGACGATATATCTCTATGTACATGTACTGTCTAGGCTTCTAAATATCATTCACGAATCTCTGTTTATATGTCTCTGTGTACAGTACTGGCTAGGCTTCTAAATATCAGAGACTCATCTCTGTTTATATGTCTCTGCGTACATGTATTGTATAGGCTTCTAAATATCAGTCACTTATCTCTGTTTATATGTCTCTGTGTACATGTACTGGATAGGCTTCTAAATATCAGTCACGATTCTCTGTTTATATGTCTCTGTGTACATGTACTGGATAGGCTTCTAAATATTAGTCACAGATCTCTGTTTATATGTCTCTTTGTACAGTACTAAATAGGTTTCTAAATATTAGTCACTGATCTCTGTTTATATGTTTCTGTGTACATGTACTGGATAGGCTTCTAAATATTAGTCACTGATCTCTGTTTATATGTCTCTGTGTACATGTACTGAATAGGGTTGTAAATATCAATCACTTGTCACTGTTTATATGTCTCTGTGTAGAGTACTGGATAGTCTTCTAAATATCAGTCACTAATCTCTGACTATATATCTTTGTGTACATGTACTGGCTAGGCTTCTAAATATCAGTCACGAATCTCTGTTTATATGTCTCTGTGTACAGTACTGGATAGGCTTCTAAATATCAGTCAGTAATCTCTGTTTATATGTCTCTATGTACATGTACTGGCTAGGCTTCTAAATAATAGTCACGTATCTCTGTTTATATGTCTCTGTGTACAGTACTGGATAGGCTTCTAAACATCAGTCACTTATGTCTGTTTATATGCCTCTGTGTACAGTACTGGATAGGGTTCTAAATATCAATCACAAATCTCTGTTTACATGTTTCTGTGTACATGTACTGGTTAGGATTCTTAATATTAGTCACTTATCTTTGTTTATATGTCGCTGTGTACAGTACTGGATAGGCTTCTAAATATCAGTCACATATCTCTGTTTATATGTCTCTGTGTACAGTACTGGATAGGCTTCTAAATATTAGTCACTGATCTCTGTTTATATGTCTCTGTCTACATGTACTGGATAGGCTTCTAAATATTAGTCACTGATTTCTGTTTATATGTCTCTGTGTACATGTACTGAATAAGGTTCTAAATATCAGTCACTTATCTCTGTTTATATGTCTCTGTGTAAAGTACTGGATAGGCTTCTAAATATCAGTCACTAATCTCTGACTATATATCTCTGTGTACATGTACTGGCTAGGCTTCTAAATATCGTCACGAATCTCTGTTTTTATGTCTATGTTTACAGTACTAGATAGGCTTCTAAATATCAGTCAGGAATCTCTGTTTATATGTCTCTGTGTACATGTACTAGCTAGGCTTCTAAATATCAGTCACGAATCTCTGTTTATATGTCTCTGTGTACATGTACTGGACAGGCTTCTAAATATTTGTCACTGATCTCTGTTTATATGTCTCTGTGTACAGTACTAAATAGGTTTCTAAATATTAGTCACTGATCTCTGCTTATATGTCTCTGTGTACATGTACTGGAAAGGCTTCTAAATTCTAGTCACTGATCTCTGTTTACATGTCTCTGTGTACATGTACTGGATAGGCTTCTAAATATTAGTTACTTATCTCTGTTTATATGTCTCTGTGTACAGTACTGGATAGGCTTCTGAATATCAGTAACTTATCTCTGTTTATATGTCTCTGTGTACAGTACTGGATAGGCTTCTAAATATCAGTCACTTATCTCTGTTTATATGTCTCTGTGTACATGTACTGGATAGGGTTCTAAATATCAGTCACTTATCTCTGTTTATAGGTCTCTGTGTACATGTACTGGATAGGGTTCTAAATATCAGTCACTTATCTTTGTTTATATGTCTCTGTGTACATGTACTGGATAGGCTTCTAAATATCATTCACTTATCTCTGTTTATATGTCTCTGTGTTACAGTACTGGATAGGCTTCTAAATATCAGTCACTTATCTCTGTTTATATGTCTCTTTGAACATGTACTGGATAGGCTTCTAAATATAAGTCACTTATCTCTGTTTATATGTCTCTGTGTACATGTACTGGATAGGCTTCTAAATATTAGTCACGTATCTCTGTTTATATGTCTCTGTGTACATGTACTGGAAAGGGTTCTAAATATCAGTCACTAATCTCTTTTTATATGTCTCTGTGTACAGTACTGAATAGGCTTCTAAATATCAGTCACTTATCTCTGTTGATATGTCTCTGTGTACAGTACTGGATAGGCTTCTAAATATCAGTCACTTATCTCTGTTTATATGTCTCTGTGTACAGTACTGGATAGGCTTCTAAATATCAGTCACGAATCTCTGTCTATATGTTGTCACTGTGTACATGTACTGGATAGGCTTCTAAATATCAGTCACGAATCTCTGTCTATATGTTGTCACTGTGTACATGTACTGGATAGGCTTCTAAATATCAGTCACGAATCTCTGTTTATATGTCTCTCAGTATATGTATGGATAGGCTTCTAAATATCAGTCACGAATATCTGTTTATATGTCTCTGTGTACATGTACTGGATAGGCTTCTAAATATCAGTCACAAATCTCTGTTTATATGTTGTCACTGAGTACATGTACTGGATAGGCTTCTAAATATCAGTCACGAATCTCAGTTTATATGTCTCTTTGTACAGTACTGGATAGGCTTCTAAATATCAATCACTTATCTCTGTTTATATGTCTCTTTGTACATGTACTGGATAGGCTTCTAAATACCAGTCACTTATCTCTGTTTATATGTCTATGTGTACAGTACTGGATAGGCTTCTAAATATCAGTCACTTATCTCTGTTTATATGTCTCTGTGTACACTACTAAATAGGTTTCTAAATTTTAGTCACTTATCTCTGTTTATATGTCTCTGTGTACATGTACTGGATAGGCTTCTAAATTCAGTCACTTATCTCTGTTTATATGTCTCTTTGAACATGTACTGGATAGGCTTCTAAATATCAGTCACTTATCTCTGTTTATATGTCTCTGTGTACAGTACCGGATAGGCTTCTAAATATCAGTCACGTATCTCTGTTTATATGTCTCTGTGTACATGTACTAGGTAGGGTTCTAAATATCAGTCACTTATCTCTGTTTATATGTCTCTGTGTACAGTACTGGATAGGCTTCTAAATATCAGTCACTTATCTCTGTTGATATGTCGCTGTGTACAGTACTGGATAGGCATCTAAATATCAGTCACTTATCTCTGTTTATATGTCTCTGTGTACAGTACTGGATAGGCTTCTAAATATCAGTCACGAATCTCTGTCTATATGTCTCTGTGTACATGTACTGGATAGGCTTCTAAATATCAGACACGAATCTCTGTCTATATGTTGTCACTGTGTACATGTACTGGATAGGCTTATAAATATCAGTCACGAATCTCTGTTTATATGTCTCTGAGTATATGTACTGGATAGGCTTCTAAATATCAGTCACGAATATCTGTTTATATGTCTCTGAGTACATGTACTGGATAGGCTTCTAAATATCAGTCACAAATCTCTGTTTATATGTTGTCACTGAGTACATGTACTGGATAGGCTTCTAAATATCAGTCACGAATCTCTGTTTATATGTCTCTGTGTACAGTACTGGATAGGCTTCTTAATATAAGTCACTTATCTCTGTTTATATGTCTCTGTGTACATGTACTGGATATGCTTCTGAATATCAGTCACTTATCTCTGTTTATATGTCTTTGTGTACATGTACTGGATAGGCTTCTAAATATCAGTCACTTATCTCTGTTTATATGTCTCTGTGTACATGTACTGGTTAGGCTTCTAAATATCAGTCACTTATCTCTGTTTATATGTCTCTGTGTACATGTACTGGATAGGCTTCTAAATATCAGTCACTTATCTCTGTTTATATGTCTCTGTGTACATGTACTGGATAGGCTTCTAAATATCAGTCACTTATCTCTGTGTATATGTCTCTGTGTACATGTACTGGATATGCTTCTAAATATCAGTCACTAATCTCTGTTTATATATCTCTGTGTACATGTACTGGATAGGCTTCTAAATATCAGTCACTTATCTCTGTTTATATGTCTCTGTGTACAGTACTAGATAAGGTTCTAAATATCAGTCACTAATCTCTTTTTATATATCTCTGTGTACATGTACTGGATAGGCTTCTAAATATCAGTCACTTATCTCTGTTTATATGTCTCTGTGTACATTTACTGGATAGGCTTCTAAATATCAGTCACTTATCTCTGTTTATATGTCTATATGTACAGTACTGGATAGGCTTCTAAATATCAGTCACTTATCTCTGTTTATATGTCTCTGTGTACATGTACTGGCTAGGGTTCTAAATATTAGTCATTGGTCTCTGTTTGTATGTCTCTTTGTACATGTACTGGATAGGGTTCTAAATATCAGTCTCTTATCTCTGTTTATATGTCTCTGTGTACAGTACTGGATAGGGTTCTAAATATCAGTCACGAATCTCTGTTTATATGTCTCTGTGTACATGTACTGGATAGGCTTCTAAATATCATTCACTTATCTCTGTTTATATGTCTCTGTGTACAGTACAGGATAGGCTTCTAAATATCAGTCACTTATCTCTGTTTATATGTCTCTGTGAACATGTACTGGATAGGCTTCTAAATATCAGTCACTTATCTCTGTTTATATGTCTCTGTGTACAGTACCGGATAGGCTTCTAAAAATCAGTCACAAATCTCTGTTAATATGTCTCTGTGTACATGTACTGGATAGGGTTCTAAATATCAGTCACTTATCTCTGTTTATATGTCTCTGTGTACATGTACTGGGTAGGCTCCTAAATATCAGTCACTTATCTCTATTTGTATGTCTCTGTGTACAGTACTGGATAGGCATCTACATATCAGTCATTTATCTCTGTTTATATTTCTCTGTGTTGAGTACTGGATAGGCTTCTAAATATCAGTCACGTATCTCTGTTTATATGTCTCTGTGTACATGTACTGGATAGGCTTCTAAATATCAGTCACGAATCTCTGTCTATATGTTGTCACTGTGTACATGTACTGGATAGGCTTCTAAATATCAGTCACGAATCTCTGTTTATATGTCTCTGAGTACATGTACTGGATAGGCTTCTAAATATCAGTCACGAATATCTGTTTATATATCTCTAAGTACATGTACTGGATAGGCTTCTAAATATCAGTCACAAATCTCTGTTTATATGTTGTCACTGAGTACATGTACTGGATAGGCTTCTAAATATCAGTCACGAATCTCTGTTTATATGTCTCTGTGTACAGTACTGGATAGGCTTTCAATATAGTCACTTATCTCTGTTTATATGTCTCTGTGTACATGTACTGGATATGCTTCTGAATATTAGTCACTTATCTCTGTTGATATGTCTCTGTGTACATGTACTGGATAGGCTTCTAAATATCAGTCACTTATCTCTGTTTATATGTCTTTGTGTACATGTACTGGATAGGCTTCTAAATATCAGTCACTTATCTCTGTTTATATATCTCTGTGTACATGTACTGGATAGGCTTCTAAATATCAGTCACTTATCTCTGTTTATATGTCTCTGTGTACAGTACTAGATAGGGTTCTAAATATCAGTCACTAATCTCTGTTTATATATCTCTGTGTACATGTACTGGATAGGCTTCTAAATATCAGTCACTTATCTCTGTTTATATGTCTCTGTGTACATTTACTGGATAGGCTTCTAAATACCAGTCACTTATCTCTGTTTATATGTCTATGTGTACAGTACTGGATAGGCTTCTAAATATCAGTCACTTATCTCTGTTTATATGTCTCTGTGTACATGTACTGGCTAGGGTTCTAAATATTAGTCATTGATCTCTGTTTGTATGTCTCTGTGTACATGTACTGGATAGGCTTCTAAATATCAGTCACTTATCTCTGTTTATATGTCTCTGTGTACAGTACTGGATAGGCTTCTAAATATTTCAATAATCTCAATACTCTCAAACATCGTACGATTCAGATTTTACGCTATTAGGCCAATGAAAGCTTAAATTAGTTTTATGACAAATAAACCCGTTTAATTATTCTAACTTTCTTAATACTTAATGGAATTTTAAGAACTAAACTTCAAAATGATTTATTCTTTAATCAAAGAATGAAAATGTAAAAATTTCTTAAAAATGTTGCTCTTATCGATCTATCAATACAATTCCACGCTACCTGACCTAAATATAGCCTTTGTCACTATACTGTACACATACTAGCTGACACTACTAAATTAGGCCACAACAACCTAACTATTTTGTTACAACTACTATTCTGTATTTGTTTAAATAATTCGTTTTTCAGGCTTTACTACTTTCCAGAGTAAAATTGTGAATGTCATGTAAATGTATTATATACATTTAAAATAATATTGTGCTCTTAAAACATAATACATACATGTATATGTAAAGAATATGAAATAACGAATAAATGTACAGACATTCTATGATAATTGTAATTGTAACAACCAGATTTTATTCAATAATTGATGCATATGAGGATAGAGAAATCGTTACCGATTATTGTTGCTACTTTTAATAGGCACGGAGAGCTTATTAGATACAAAAGTATGTAATTCAACTGCTATCATGAATCATTTCATAGGCTGATATTGAACATGTTTTGTATTTGTTGTCGAGAATGTGATTTATTTGCTAAAATGTTACTTAGCACAAAAAACCTGATATCTTTTTTCAATTCGTTTTGCTTTTTAAAGAGAATATATAAGGAATTTAAAATAATAAAATTGGCTTAAAGCATTTTTCCCAATCAATCATGTCTTTATATACTCACTGACCCCGTATTCCCAAATTATATCTATCTAAATATGCAACAATAATATAATGAAAGCTTGGACTACGCGCCAAGGTTAGACTAAAATATATTTCCCGCTAAAGATTGAAACATTTTTTGTGACGTATTGAATGTGTCACGTATTTTCATTTTCATTTCAATTTGATCCGTTATACACGTTTGCTTGTAGTAAAAGTTTTTGTGTCTTAGCGAGAGAGACGAAAAGATGACGCAAAGGTCATCAAGCAGTATTCAAGTGCTGTCTATCTTTAGAATGGGGATTGTTTTACCATTCAAATTAAAGTATTAATTTTGTCACTTTTTAATGGATTTGACATACTAAACCATTTTGATTTTATTTAATTATAATGATGTCCTTGTTATCTATTTTGATAAACATAGTTTGCTTTTCTTGTTTCGAAACTTTTCAGAAATATCTTAATACGCATTTCGGATGCCGTATAGCATTTCATTTTTTATATTTATTCAAATGTTTGTGCTTAACCTAATACGTATGTGTCCTGCAAACGACACAATGTCCTAATTTACCTTGTATATTCATGTTAAACCACTTTGTAGATATTTTGAGCAAATTTAAAAGGAACTTTAAATTACAAATTGTCGTTGTGATTGACTCCTCCCACCAGAGCGGTGTGTGTAATGAAACTCATATGTCCGATATGTATGTATGCTTTATAACATTACAATTTTAACATATAAGGATAATGATTTGGTAGAACGGTTTCTTTTATTCTAGAATAATTAATTAACTATGTATTTATGCAACATAAACTTACTATACTTGAAAGGATATCAGTTTCGAATACCCAAAAAATGGCAAAGTTCACACCAGGAGAATATTGAATTGAAAAGTATAATTGAGATATTAACAAAACACATTTAATCTATTCAACAAATACTTCTTAAAAATAGTTTCCATATCAAAAGAACTAATATTGAGTATTGTTAATATATTCTTTTTACAAATATGGAGCCCTTTATTTGTATGTAATACAAAATTACGCATTCGCTATCTCTATCTTTTCCAGATGATAGGCATGAAAATAGGCCTTTAAGGGACACGGAGACGACGACAGTATGACATACTGGAGATGTTAGCTGTGGTCCCAGCGTCCACAGAAGCCAATATGTAAACAGTGAAGTGAAGAGGAGACATACTATTCGAAATATTTAAAATCATATCTGGACAGTTTCGTATTTTACCTGAATTGTTTCGGCAACAGATGCTATCTGTAAAACATTAAGACACAGCGTTTATGTTTGAGCAAGAAGTGCATTTCTAAAAATGTAGAACAGAGTGAAGCTAATTGTTCTCTGAGAATTACATAATCTGAGTAAATCATTCAAATTGAATATGTTATTAATAATTCGAGCCCTGCAGATAACCAATGATTATTAATAAATGTTGATACTATCCTCGTTATGTCATGTAGAGTCATTTCAAGCTAGTACATGTAGTTGGTTTGTTATTAAGAAGTCGAAAACCTGATCGACGTCGCGTATTGCAGCTGGTAGCAGAATCATTTTTGTAAGTTTTGATCGTTTAAACCACCATACCTGCCAATCACTTTACCAACTTAGTCTCACCAAACGACCAATCTATCGTCGTTCCTAATATTAACTGCTTACCGTCAATACACTTATCTTAAAATAAGAATCGTTGAACCAGTTACAAGACTAGTAGTAGATATATAAGATAACACATTAAGCTTACCACAATATATTACTTACTAAATAGAATTAATAAGAGATATATAAGAAAAACTGAGTAAATTACCAGCGACGTATTTGTTCTTTGAAGGACCCCATTGGAAATAAATTGTACAACTTTATGGGTCATCCTGTGGAAACATATATGTCTCTATATAAATCATTATTTAGTTGAATACTTGTGTAACAAGATAACTATATTTAATCTGGAATAGCTGATATATTAAATGTTTAAGCAGTTAACTTAATTTATAGTTTATTTAAAATACCTATCAATGCATCAGTAGTTATTTTATGTTAATGTGCTTGATGTATATTTTATTTATGACATACTAGTGTATACATATCGCAAATAAATCAAATAAAAAAACTCTAAAGCCGTCGCAATTCCAGTGCTTTGCCATTAAATATTAAATTGCTATATTGTGAAACACTAACATTAAAATCCCACAACCCCACACACAAATATGTGATTTATTGTACGCTTTAAGCTGTATAGATTTTTTTCCATTCCTGTAAATACTTTGTTAGTCTGTAGATTAATGTCCGAGTATCTAAAATGTTTGTTGGCATCTTTACTTGTGTCTATTATTGTGCATGTTTTTGCACTTACTTCACTATCATCAGTTGTCCCGTATGATATACCATCGTAGCTTGAGGAAAGACAAAAAGATGTCTGACACACAACTCCACCGACGGCATGTGGCAACAGTAGGAGCCATTATGGTCACAGTTGTAATTGCGGTTACTGCACTATCACCAGTTGGTTGCCTTGTCCCGTATGATATACCATCGTAGCTTGAGGGAAGACAAAAAGATGTCTGACACACAACTCCACCGACGGCATGTGGCAACAGTAGGAGCCATTATGGTCACAGTTGTAATTGCGGTTACTGCACTATCACCAGTTGGTTGCCTTGTCCCGTATGATATACCATCGTAGCTTGAGGAAAGACAAAAAGATGTCTGACACACAACTCCACCGACGGCATGTGGCAACAGTAGGAGCCATCATGGTCACAGTTGTAATTGCGGTTACTGCACTATCACCAGTTGGTTGCCTTGTCCCGTATGATATACCATCGTAGCTTGAGGAAAGACAAAAAGATGTCTGACACACAACTCCACCGACGGCATGTGGCAACAGTAGGAGCCATCATGGTCACAGTTGTAAATGCGGTTACTGCACTATCACCAGTTGGTTGCCTTGTCCCGTATGATATACCATCGTAGCTTGAGAAAGGACAAGAAGATGTCTGACACACAACTCCACCGACGGCATGTGGCAACAGTAGGAGCCATCATGGTCACAGTTGTAATTAGAACTAAAATTATTTATTTTATGTCATGTTTCGGCTTCAACATCTATTTTGTATGGAGTGTGAAACAGGTTTTTACTTTCACTTATTAAAATAATCGCGCTAAAATACTTAAAACAAGACAATGTAAGAATCTACATAAGTGGTATCTTTCTGCTTATCAGAAATAATAATAATAACTACAACGTTTGTCTGTGCATTTCGTATATTGAAGCCAACTGAATCTCCCTTGTACTTGACGCTTGTGATTGTCGTTCTCTCCTTCAATTCAGGAAAACTAAATATTGAAATACTTTGGCTGATTTGTGATTTGTACGATGAAGCCTTATAAAATTAATATGTAGTCAGAGTGTAACCATCGTAACAATACCCGGCGACAATACAGTATAGGCATTACATACCTGAAATAACAACAATATGATTCATGTTTTACCAGAGTCAGTTATTCACGCAGCAATACGATTCATGTTTAAACAAAGTCGGTTATTCTCGCAGCAATACGATTCATGTTTTACCAGAGTCGGTTATTCATGCAACATTACGATTCATGTTTAACCAGAGTCACTTATTCACGCAACATTACGATTCATGTTTTACCAGAGTCAGTTATTCATGCAACAATACGATTCATGTTTTACCAGAGTCGGTTATTCACGCAGCAATACAATTCATGTTTACCCAGAGTCGGTTATTCATGCAGCAATATGATTCATGTTTCACCAGAGTCAGTTATTCACGCAACAATACGATTCATGTTTTACCAGAGTCAGTAATTCACGCAACAATACGATTCATGTTTTACTAGAGTCGGTTATTCACGCAGCAATACGATTCATGTTTTACCAGTCATTTATTCATGCAACATTATGATTCATGTTTTACCAGAGTCGGTTATTCACACAACAATACGAGTCATATTTTACCAGAGTCGGTTATTCACACAGCAATACGATTCATGTTTACCAGAGTCAGTTATTCACGCAGCCATACGATTCATGTTTTACCAGAGTCGGTTATTCACGCAGCAATACGATTCATGTTTAACCAGAGTCGGTTGTTCATGCAACTATACAATTCATGTTTTACCAGAGTAGGTTATTCACGCAGCAATACGATTCATGTTTACCCAGAGTCGGTTATTCACTAAGCAATACGATTCATGTTTACCCAGAGTCGGTTATTCACGAAGCAATACAATTCATGTTTTACCAGAGTCAGTTATTCACGCAGCAATACGATTCATGTTTTACCAGAGTCAGTTATTCACGCAGCAATATGATTCATGTTTTACCAGAGTCAGTTATTCACACAGCAATACGATTCATGGTTACCAGAGTTGGTTATTCAAACAACAATACGATTCATGTTTTACTACAGATGGTTATTCACGCAGCAATACGATTCAAGTTTTACCAGAGTCAGTTATTCACACAACAATACGATTCATGTTTCACCAGAGTCGGTTATTCACGCAACATTAAGATTAATGTTTCACCAGAGTCGGTTATACACGCAACAATACGATTCATTTTTTACCAGATTCGGTTATTCACGCAACAATACGATTTATGTTATACCACAGTCGGTTATTCACGCAACATTAGGATTCATGTTTGACCAGAGTCGGTTATTCACCCAAAAATACGATTCATGTTTTACCAGAGTCGGTTATTCACGCAACAATACGATTCATGTTTTACCAGAGTCGGTTATTCACGCAACAATAAGATTCATGTTTTACCAGAGTCGGTTATTTAAGCAACATTACGATTTATGTTATACCACAGTCGGTTATTCACGCAACATTAGGATTCATGTTTAACCAGAGTCTGTTATTCACCCAACAATACGATTCATGTTTTACCAGAGTCGGTTATTCACGCAACAATACGATTCATGTTTTACCAGAGTCAGTTATTCACGCAAAAATAAGATTCATGTTTTACCAGAGTCGGTTATTTACGCAACATTACGATTTATGTTATACCAGAGTCGGTTATTCACGCAACAATACGATTCATGTTTTACCAGTGTCGGTTATTCACGCAACAATATGATTCAAGTTTTACCAGAGTCGGTTATTCATGCAACAATACGATTCATGTTTTACCAGAGTAGGTTATTTCATGCAACACTACAATTCATGTTTTACCAGAGTCGGTTATTCAAACAACATTACGATTAATGTTATACCAGAGTCTGTTATTCATGCAACAATACGATTCATGTTTTACCAGAGTCGGTTATTTAGGCAACAGTACGATTCATGTTTTAACAGAGTAGGTTATTTCACGCAACACAAAGATTCATGTTTTACCACAGTTGGTTATTCATGCAACATTACGATTCATGTTTGACCAGTGTCGGTTATTCACGCAACATTACAATTTATGTTATACCACAGTCCGTTATTCATGCAACATTAGGATTCATGTTTGACCAGAGTCGGTTATTCATGCAAAATTATGATTCATGTTTTACCAGAGTCGGTTATTCACGCAGCAATATGATTCATGTTTTACCAGAGTCGGTTATTCATGCAGCAATATGATTCATGTTTTACCAGAGTCGGTTATTCAAACAACAATACGATTCATGTTTTACCAGAGTCGGTAATTCAGGCAATATTACAATTCATGTTTTACTACAGATGGTTATTCATGCAGCAATATGATTCAAGTTTTACCAGAGTCAGTTATTCACACAACAATACGATTCATGTTTCACCAGAGTCGGTTATTCACGCAACATTAAGATTAATGTTTCACCAGAGTCGGTTATACACGCAACAATACGATTCATTTTTTACCAGATTCAGTTATTCATGCAACAATACGATTCATGTTTGACCAGTGTCGGTTATTCATGCAACATTACAATTAATGTTTTACCAGTGTCGGTTATTCACGCAACATTACGATTCATTATATACCAGAGTACGTTATTCACGCAACAATACGATTCATGTTTTACCAGAGTCGGTTATTCACGCAACAATACGATTCATGTTTTACCAGAGTTGGTTATTCATGCAATAATACGATTCATGTTTTACCAGAGTCGGTTATTCACGCAACATTACGATTTATGTTATACCACAGTCGGTTATTCACACAACATTAGGATTCATGTTTAACCAGAGTCTGTTATTCATCCAACAAATCGATTCATGTTTTACCAGAGTCGGTTATTCATGCAACAATACGATTCAAGTTTTACCAGAGTCGGTTATTCACGCAACAATAAGATTCATGTTTTACCAGAGTCGGTTTTTTACGCAACATTACAATTTATGTTATACCAGAGTCAGATATTCATGCAACAATACGATTCATGTTTTACCAGAGTCGGTTATTCACGCAACAATATGATTCATGTTTTACCAGAGTCGGTTATTCATGCAACAATAAGATTCATGTTTTACCAGAGTAGATTATTTCATGCAACACTACGATTCATGTTTTACCAGAGTCGGTTATTCAAACAACATTACGATTTATGTTATACCAGAGTCGGTTATTCATGGAACAATACGATTCATGTTTTACCAGAGTCAGTTATTCACGCAACAATATGATTCATGTTTTACCAGAGTCGGTTATTTAGGCAACAATACGATTCATGTTTGACCAGTGTCGGTTATTCACGCAACATTACGATTTATGTTTTACCAGAGTCGGTTATTCACGCAGCAATACGATTCATGTTTTACCAGAGTCGGTTATTCATGCAGCAATACGATTCATGTTTTACCAGAGTCGGTTATTCACACAACAATACGATTCATGTTTTACCAGAGTCGGTTATTCTTGCAACAATATGATTCATGTTTTACCAGAGTCGGTTATTCACGCAACAATACGATTCATGTTTTACCAGAGTCAGTTATTCACGCAACAATACGATTCATGTTTTACCAAAGTCGGTTATTCACGCAGCAATACGATTCATGTTTTACCAGAGTCGGTTATTCACGCAACATTACGATTTATGTTATACCACAGTCGGTTATTCACGCAACATTAGGATTCATGTTTAACCAGAGTCTGTTATTCACCCAACAATACGATTCAAGTTTTACCAGAGTCGGTTATTCACGCAACAATATGATTCATGTTTTACCAGAGTTGGTTTTTTACGCAACTTTACAATTTATGTTATACCAGAGTCGGTTATTCATGCAACAATACGATTCATGTTTTACCAGAGTCGGTTATTCACGCAACAATATGATTCATGTTTTACCAGAGTCGGTTATTCATGCAACAATAAGATTCATGTTTTACCAGAGTAGGTTATTTCATGCAACACTACAATTCATGTTTTACCAGAGTCGGTTATTCAAACAACATTACGATTTATGTTATACCAGAGTCGGTTATTCATGCAACAATACGATTCATGTTTTACCAGAGTCCGTTATTCACGCAACAATATGATTCATGTTTTATCAGAGTCGGTTATTCACGCAACAATACGATTCATTTTTTACCAGATTCGGTTATTCACGCAACATTAAGATTAATGTTTCACCAGAGTCGGTTATACACGCAACAATACGATTCATTTTTTACCAGAGTCTGTTATTCACCCAACTATACGATTCATGTTTTACCAGAGTCGGTTATTCACGCAACAATACGATTCATGTTTTACCAGAGTGGGTTATTCACGCAACAATAAGATTCATGTTTTACCAGAGTCGGTTATTCACGCAGCAATATGATTCATGTTTTACCAGAGTCGGTTATTCATGCAGCAATACGATTCATGTTTTACCAAAGTCGGTTATTCACGCAGCAATACAATTCATGTTTTACCAGAGTCGGTTATTCACCCAACATTACGATTGATGTTATACCAGAGTCGGTTATTCACGCAACAATACGTTCATGTTTTACCAGAGTCGGTTATTCACGCAGCATTACGATTCATGTTTTACCAGAGTCGGTTATTCACGCAGCAATACGATTCATGTTTTACCAAAGTCGGTTATTCACGCAGCAATACGATTCATGTTTTACCAGAGTCGGTTATTCACGCAACATTACGATTGATGTTATACCAGAGTCGGTTATTCACGCAACAATACGATTCATGTTTTACCAGAGTCAGTTATCCACGCAGCAATATGATTGATGTTTTACCAGAGTCGGTTATTCACGCAACATTACGATGTCATAATACAAAGAAACGTACACGTTGCTCATAACAAATGGCCAACGAACAGTTTTGTAAACAAATTCTAAGCTATAACAGACAAATTCTAAGATATAACTGATACATTCGAATATATAACAGACATATTCTAAGATATAACAGACAAAGTCTAAGATATATCGGACCAATTCTTAGACATAACAGATACGTTTTAAGATGTAACAGACAAATTCTAAGATATAACAGACAAATTCTAAGATAAAGCAGACAAATTCTTAGATATTACAGACACATTCTAAGATATAACAGACATTAAGCAAAAGGTATCGATAATTCCGGAAATGCTATTTTGGCTTTTAAATTATAAGTTGTGATAAAATATAACTGTCCTCAACCCATTAAGATTTACTTAAAGCATCATCTGCAAGCGTAGTCAGGAACAACAAATGTAACATAAATTGAATACATAAAAATAGACAAAAATAGCGAAGTTTCAAACGTTTATATATTCCCTGAATTTTGCACTAAAATATATGTGGCATATATTCAAACCATTTTGAAATTAAAGCTTATTTTACATAAATAATTTCAATGTAATTCGTGTTTAAGTAGCGAAATTCAGAAGTCTGTTTTTTACAATGATCTTATGTGTTTCATCGTTTCTTCATTTAAATATTAAATAGACAATAATTATTTTTGAGAGTTTCAAAAGTGAGAGTCTTTTATCTCTAGAACAAGTTATAACAAGGCATGGAAAGTAAATATTCTAACGGATATATAACTAGAAATAATCTTATTCCAATTAATCAAAATGATGTGGAGTTAGGGTTTGGGTTTAATCAATGCCGCTGTTAAAAGTTCTGCGACTCAGTTTATGAATAAAATAAATTGTTTTCTTCATTTTAATTTAATACCTTTGTATGCACATGTTTAAAAGCTTTTCTATTATGTTTTATATATTAGGCAATATTTATTCATTCTGTTTACTATCAACATAAAGTTCAGTTAATTTGTTTGATATTTTAAAATATTTATTTAAAAACTTTATTATGGTTACCAAATATTGTCATTTTGTTGCTTAATATCTGATAAATCGTTTAGAACATACCTTACTTTGATAAAACTTCGGTTATGGTTACAATATGGCACAAAGAAGAATTATACTGTCCCATTTAAAGATACAAAAAACTTTTACAAAAACCCATATGTCATTATCACTATTTGGGTCTGCTACCACCACAAGGCACTGCTCATCCTTATATTAGGGAAATAGGAAATAGGTAATAGACGCAAGCGTTCACATAGCAGGAAACTATACCTGCAAATTCGTAACTGTTTATATATCAATAAAGAGTTATCCAATGGCTACACAATGGTGAAAACATCCATATGAAAAAATGAGACCAGCATCTGGTGTACAATGCATATGCCTCTTGTATAAACACGCAGAAGCCTACTGGAGCCAAGTTGTCCACAAATTTTGGAAAAGGTAAGACCGTGCAGCTATCGTACCTAACATACTCACCAGGCACGAGGCCTTGTGATTTCTTCCTGTTTTTTTCCCCGTTTGTTGAGTATACAAGTTACAGACTGTGCTACCGCTTTCCGGCAATGTATTTCTCGTTTGGAAAAGAAAAAAAGTTTCAGTCAATAGAGACAACTTTGCAGATATGCACTAATGAAAATTAAACTGACAATTTATATATTAAATATGGGCTTTGGCTCAAATTTTCTAATGTCAAGAAAAATATTTCCATGTACTTTCAAATAAAAAGGTCCTGATGACAGCGCAGAGATTTTAAAAGCTATGTTAGTTAAACACTCCGTAAAGTGAAATCTTGCATGTTAAATATATTTAATATTAATAACTTTTCATATATAATACACTTTTTTTAACAAAGTAGAATGCTATCATTTTGTTATGGTTGGCTTGAATGTAATTACCATCAAAATACCATGATTCGTTAAGTTAATAGTGCTTTGAAAAACTGGACCCAGATCCCGACTCCAAATGGTCAATCGTTTTCTGACAGGTTTAACAATGGCATTGTTAAAGAAAACAACACATGTTTAAAAGTGTATGTACAACGGAAGAACTGAGATTTGTTTAGCGGGATAAGAGGTGTTTAGCGTATTGAGAGGTGTTTAGCAGATTGAAAAGCGTTTGTAGCTTGCATGGCAATGCAGCAGCACACAACAGCCAAGTTGGGCAGCAATTATGGGAAAGAAAAATGTGGCTGTACAACTGTCCTACCCACCGTACTCGTCAGAGTTCAGTTGACATTTTTTTCGAAACTGAAGAAAGTGCTGTCAGGCCGCCAATTTACGGCCAGAAATTCACTGCTACGACCATTTCAGTATCTTTAAGAGTATAACAGTTGCTATGGCCTTATAATGTTCGTTTTACTCGTTAGAAAATGTTATTCGGTTAAAGCCCATTTCAACTCCCGAAAAATGAAATTTTTCATAATAACGAAATTGAAATTAAATGTATTTGTAATTTAGTAAAAGCCATTCCTATTACTCCCTTATTGACTGCTTTTTATTAAGCAGACCGCTGTTTTTTATTTTCTGTATATCAACATTTACACCTAATATCTCGAGAGGTATCTATTTTTTAAGGAAGATCACAGAGATATACATCACTTTTTAGTATCAATACATTTTATTAAATCATAACGTAGAAAGTAAGACAGTTTTATCCACTGCCTATGTACTTTATTACCGGTTGAGACTGCGTTGCAGTTTATCTAGAATGAGCGGAAATCAGATTGTTATAGGCGGATTTAGACCGTTGCGCTGGGGTCCATTAGAAGACGTGTACTGCTTGACGAATGCTTATTTATGCAAAGCAAAAGACATTACTCCAAAAAATAGCATGAATAAGAATTTTCATCCTCCAATTACGTATGTTATTTTACTCGGGATCCGCCATACACATGCATTAGATTCATGCACCACTATGTAGTGTTGGTTTTTAGTAAAATTGTTATTTACTTTTTATATGAATGAATTGTCACTTCGGTGAAATAAATCAACTCGTGGGTTCCAATTCAAAAATACACAAATGAGAATCTACGGTATATGTGATGTATATGAAAAGTATCTAGATGCAAGCGATCGATATTTTCTAAACACATTCCCACAACCCCCATGTGATGTAACAAGAACAACATATACTTCGCATAAAGTACCGACCGATGCGATTCCGAACAATCTTCGTGACTCTCTGGTTTCTGGCGGAGGTACGTATCGGAAAGAGACGACCAATATTTTGTAAACAAACACCCGCACAAAACAATTTGAAATGATGAACATTATATTTATCATTTCGTTTGCATAGTTTCACAGTATACATGTAATTTATTATCTGGAAGAGTAAATCTGATTTGAATTGTGACTAAAAACTACCGTTTCGGAAATTAATGAGCCGTTAAAGGATTACACTAAAATAATTTCAGCTTTTGATCCATTTCAATGAATTATAAAAAGAAAAAACTCCGATTTCCCGTTAAAACTCTTAATTGGTTTCTATTCTAGATTTTTTTGATAAGACCATTGGTGTCCAAGTGGTCTAATGGACTATACCTCTCATCGCTAAAGTCATTAGTTCGATCATCGCTCGGTCCAACAACTTAACATGAGCATCAGCCAGTTATTCACACGACTCAAGCGTAATAAAAAAAGAATCGTTGATAAATACATTTACAGGATCTATCTATCTCCGCTTTAACCCTTAGATTAATTGTGTGTCGCATATAGTGGTTATTGAAAATTTATCATCCATTACCTATTTACAACTTCTGTGTACGTTTATTCTATATAACGCAGCGACCTACTTGACAAGAATGAAGTACAATATGGATATAGTACATGTTAACTTTTCAAAACAAAACTTATAAAAGTATCTAGCTATTATCTAATGACTGAAGTTGTGTAATACCATCTGCGGTATATAAACTTCCGTAAGAAAGAGAATTAAGTGTTGTTTATTTAAGTTATTTTATCTGTTTGAAATATGAAGTTTATGTGTAATGTAGTGTGTAGACAGTGGACTATTAGCTAAAGATATGCACTAGCTATCCGTACTTCAATTAATGAGTTGCTTTGCATATTACCGTATAATAAAGGTAAGTTAAAATTAATGATCAATTAAAAATATATTTGCTTACATTTATGCACCGTTTGTTTCCAACGCATGTGCAGATTATTGTAAGTGTAGATTTAATCCTTACATGAAGTTAGGTGATGTATACGAATGCATGGGTAAAGTATATAAAATGATTAGCGCTGGTTATACACCTGGGTATACAGTTGAAGTGCAATGTCAGGTATAAAACTTCACGTCGCCATTCCTCCTATTTAATGCATAGTATTATTAGGTATATTCACATATGTACTTAATTTTTATTTTGAATTTTATATATGTGTACTCATTGATTGCGTGTGCATTCATTAATCGCCGTTAAGTGAGGTATGTCACGTATAAGTGTACATCGGATAAGCAGTAGAACATATATGATATCAAAAGATAAAAAGTTGGTAAATTTTGTGTATTGATAACAGCTTAAACTTGATATTTTTTATTCTGTTAAAGTGCGAAACCTTTCAATATTTGAGACGAAGAATGTTAGGGCCAGGGTAAATTTATAGTTGAATTTTGAACGACGAAACACGAATATCAAACATTGTTAAGGGTAAAATGAATTAAAATGAATTAAAATGAAGGACTTTTAATATTGTAATATATAACATTTCTTTCCCGTGATGGTGAATACTATCTTTCCATACAAGATTTTATTTGTAGAAGAAAAAATAATACATGCATTTTAACTTTCAAATTTATTTTTCATATCACTAAGAATCCCTGATTATAATCAATTATCTTTAATAATTCGCACCACTTTCTACTGAAGTCGTCCGCACGTGTAAGTGACATTTGTTTACAAATACAGGCACATTTATCTTACGGATCTTGTAAAGCACAAAATCACTGATCTGGTGATGTTTTTGTTGAAAGCATAATGCAATAAATGCAAACCAAACGTTTCAAAGGATATCTAAGTTGAGCTTTAAATGAAACAAAGATGATACGACTATACACACCTATACACCCATGATATACGTATATCAGTATAAAATTGAAAATGATAATGTATAGCCGTCAAGGAGAACTGAACACGTAGATTGTTTAACAATATTCTATATTGTTATGTTGCGAGTCACTAGTCCATGTCCGATACGTCGCTGTTTAAAAGAAACATAACCTACAAAACAGTATAGACATATAATTGCTAATAATCTACTGTTATTTCCAAGAAACAATAAAATTATGTTTTGAAACGTCACAAACATTTGGGCTCCTTGCTTAGTTATTTTGTTATCTACCCAGTTTTATACAATCATGCTTGACCTTCAATATAAGTTATTCAAAATAAGGAATACAATCAGTTGTGTTGTTAACTGATAATTCTTATAAATCTTGTCTAGCTTCAAAGTATAATTTAGTTTAAACATATTTTATTTCTCAATATAAGTACATTTTATACAGTATTACAAGTGTATACAATAAAAGAAAAAGGATTAGTATAATTTAACTCCATATGCATATTTCCCCTGCAATTTATGTGCTTTTAGCTTGGAAGTCTTCCGTGTACATGCCACTCTTGGAAATAGGCGTGTCTCGCGCCATTTATGTTTAGCAATTAGTATAATAATTACATATAGCAGAATGTGACGTATTGTGAATATCAAATATCATTTCTACATTCAATTTGTTTCTTTTGAACAAAATGTGTCTTGTTTAAATTCTATTTATTATATTTCAGAAGATGGCTAACAGTTATGCTTATATAGTATATTTAATTACTGCGAATATAATATGTTACACGGTTGCAGGTAAATCTATTCCTTTCCACCTAATAAAAGTATTACACGGATATTAATATATTGCACACTTCACAGCATACTTTTTGTAACAAACGTTTAAATGACAAACACACGCCAAAACATACACATAATATCGCAATTAAGTTATGGGAATATCATTTTAAATACATCAAAAGTAATCTGTTTAAACAAACAGAATTGATTTAAAGAATTGATGGATAGAAATAAATGAAAGTTCTGTTGGAGTTTGTCATAGCAACATTTATCTGTAATTCTTAAAGTAATGCAAGTTTATATAATTATGAAAAGTCATATATTACAATTTAATATGAAAGTCAAGTTCTACATAAACGATAGCAATAATTAAACTATATAAACAATTGCAGTTACCATAAATTCGGTTCAGATTAAAGACTCAGTTGTACCAACAAAGGGATCTACCATACAGCTGGTATGCAGTATCTCAGGTTTTACATCAGATACAGCAGTATCATTGTACAAGACGGACACATCGACTATAGCAGCCGGTACACGTGCACAGGTACAGTGTATAGCTAATACCTGTATAGATGGCTTACCTGGATATACATATTCCAGTGACGACGGTCATATATACGTTAATATCACAGACTTGAGCCAGAGTACAGATGAGAAATGGTGGACATGCCGATACGGAACACAAAGGAAGGCACTGCAACTTGTTGTTTACTGTAAGTTCTATAAAGTATTATTGTTTATTTTTGTTAGGTTTCAGTCATAACCTCCAATACATTTTACAATAACTTAATTTTGTATGCATGTCCTAATTTAAATACGAATATATTATTATTATTATTGGCAATATTTGTTAAAATTATTGAACAGATGACATTATAACATATATTTATAACATTTTGTTTTTGTTCACCAATTCATTAATTTCATTAGCTCGGAAACTTCTATCGTTTATAGAAAAACTATTATATGAATATCAAATTTCAAATTTAAGACAGGTACAGGTTATTTGTATATGGTATACTCAGGAGCATAGACATGAATTTGATATTGGTGCGGGTAAATATTTACAAAACTAATAATTTTGTAGACTTCAAAACGAGCAGCACCAACGAATCAACATGTGCGAATTCGAATTTAAGATAATTGTAAAACAATAAAAAATGGAAAATTATTGGTGCGGCATACAGATTAAATGCAGAAATAAGTTTGGAAAATAGCTACATAATGTAGACAAATGTGGGACTATGCCGCACCCGTTTATGCGCCCATGATACTACATATGCAATGATATGCCATTATTGTACAACACGTATTATGCTATGCTAACTGCCTGTCTGATAAGTTCTTTATACATCAACAAGCACCAACTCCTATGTCATTTTAACAGCTATTCCCCAGTCCTTAACTTATGGGCGGGTGCCATCTGAACCGCAAGATCTATCAAATGAAAGTGTGATACTCGAATGTAAAACTGTCTGTGTCTATCCTACACCAATATTTGAGTGGTTCTTCAGTAAGGTAAGACAATTAAGATATCCCAATAATTCTCAATCTTACATTACAATTAAAGTAATACTGGTAACGTTTAGGTAAAGTTCAGTTTGCATTATTGTTATATTTAAAGATAAAGTAAACTATAACAAGTTAGTATACCTGAAAGATGGTTTTCATTTTTATTTATTATTTTAGAAAAGAAAGTGTTTACGGTCAACATTCTATGAAATATACATAAATGTGTTTTTTGAGACATTAATATATATTTACATTTTCTCCGTAACTCAATGAAAAGCTTATTCTTGAGAACGTTCCTTTATTTTTACATTAAAATCAAACACCAAACACAACTATACATACAAGTACCATTAGTATATATTAAGTTTAAATATTTTTGTCCAGAGTGGAACATCTCGACAACTATATTCTACATCAGGTGTTGCTGGAGTCGAGACCGACAGCTCCTGTACAGACTCTGAGAAGCTCTATACTTCAACATTGACATTGGCACGGTACACAACGTTCGCTGGAAATGCAAATGAAACTGTCAAATTTGAATGCGGAATTCCAACATTCCCAGGGTTGCCTACTGCACTGTACACTCCACTGTCGCCAGATATAACATTTTCCGGTAAATATATTTGCCTACCAAATGCTCAATACAACCATGTTTGCTATAATTCTTTCTTTGGACAAATTTTATACTTCCAACGAATCCTTTTATCAGATATCATGTTAAACGATTGCCAATTTTAACGAGGTGGTTAAGAGTCAACATATACGAATAAACAACAAACACACACAAAATTGAAAGTATTGATTTTCGCCAAATATTTTTAATATCACAACAGATTACGCCATCGGAATGGTGTTAAGTCACAGAGTCACATGTGATTAATTGATTTTTTTTCATTAATTCTATCATTTGTAACAAAGATGATACTAAATTACAGGTTGATATTTTTTGCATAAACGTCTATCTTTAACAATTAGTATACTGTGGAATGTCACCCATTCTCGGATACCGGTTTACATGAAATACCCTTTACAATTTGACGTTATTAAGAAATATTACGATATCTTCCTTTTATACTTTCAACTTTACTTGACACGCATTATTTATGCAAATCACTAACAATTTTCTCATATATGTAGTGGGTGGGAGATCCATGACCGTGTAACAAAGTTCACGAGTAATCACCACAGAGATTGTGGCCTGACTGGGATTCTAACCCATTGCCCCATGGTTAGACGCGTTACTGGCTGTGTTAGTTGGGTCGGCCCTCAATATATTATGACAAACATTGAATTGTCGGTAATTATAACAGCGAGCTGAAACAAAACAAGATGAGTGTAAACTGATATGGTACGAAAAAGGTTTAAACCTGCTGATGTTATTTGAAACTATGTTTTCTTTCAATAATTTTCTAATTTGCTTAGCTGGGTCGGATTAGCTCAGTCGGTAACGCGTCTGACTATCAATTTAGGGGTCGGGTCATAGTTCGAATCCCTGCCTGACAACAGCCTCCGTGATGATTAATATACGACATTTGTTTTATAATCATTCGTCTCTCACTGCTGATTCTAATGGGAAAGCTACATGCGGGGATGGGGTATGCTCGAGAACTGGTTAACCTTTCGGGATCCTAGGAAACAGTGATTAGGTTAACTGATCATCTGTTAGCCCTTGATTGCATAAAAACGTCGCTAAATATTCAATCAATCAATCAATCTTATTTGCTTTGCTTAAATGAATATAAATAATTTAATTTATTTTCAAAGTAAATTCGAGAAACTGAAAAGGACACGACATGGTAAAGGATTTTCACATGCATTGCCGTGTAACCTATTTTGCAGCTAAAATGCACAAAGCGATCTGCCAAACATCCTGCCATCATATAAGGATTTTGAACAGCTGATATCATGGAGGGTTTATCTGCATGAAGCACCCTTGCCCTGCAGTGGCTATACATCTATAATATAACCTTATAGAAATTGTCCAACATCAGACAGAAAGTGTATATCACAATACATATTATAACCATAAAACCACAATACCGACCTCATTCAACTTTAGATACATTTTAAATTTCACATTAACCTCGTGTTTTCTTTTTATGTACTTGACTTTGACCTTTTCTGGTTTGGTGGCGGGAACAATGTAACTATTCGGCAAAATGCAATGAACTCGGATGGAGTTACATATATCACGTTTATACTGACTGCATGGTACGAGCTAACTTGTGCTCTATATCTTTGACTGAACGTTACACGTATATGCATTTATTTTCTGTAAGTCCATGTTAAATACATTTATTTTCTCTCTTGATAGTAAAAACAACCAGTGTTACTTTGAAAGATGGTCCAAACCAACCGACTAATAACTCTTTAATCACCGTGACCAGCGGTGTACCAAAGACACTGACCTGTAGTCCAAGTTTAAGTAGACCAGCTGTAACAGTAGTGTGGTATCTTGATAATGTGGAGAGACAGAGATCCACGTCGACAAACTTCGCATTCACCCCATTGAGCAACTATCATGACAAGCATTTGTATTGTAAAGGATTCAACATACCGCCTGAGAGTGAAGCTGTGCTATCCTTGAAGTCTAAACTATTTGTCCAAGGTATGTACATGGCGACTTTAATGCGAGTATGAAAGCTGCATTTGTGTGTCTATATAATTCCAAGGTTACTATTTATAGCAATATTGTTAATTTAATTACTGTTATGATAAACACTCGTGAATCAGCAAAATATGATTTATAAAACATAAAACAACATTCTCGCCCGTTTCCATAATAGTGACTAAAGCATTGTTCTGTTCTGAAGTAATATTAAATGAGCTCCATTTTATCACCCGCATAACATTATACATTTATATTTTGTTTATATTACAGTTCAAGTGTCAAGTGTAACCATATCGCCTGGCACCAATGGTACATTAGAAGTAACCAATGGTGATGAGACGACACTAACCTGTACACCAGGGACCAGTAGACCGGAAGCCACCGTTGTGTGGTTTATGGGTACAGTGAAACAGGCAACTATGGGTACAAGGTTCAGTTTCATACCAACCAGCAGGAACCATGGTGAAGACATATATTGTAAGACATACAATATACAACTAAAGAGTCAGGCTGTGTCTTCAAACAAAATAAAACTATATGTCAGAGGTATGTGAAATATAATGCATGTATATAACACAGAACATAAAAGTTATGAATAAAGAATTAACATATACTTGCAAAATGGTCCTGGATTGGTCTTAGGGGTGTGACAAGTTATGTCAGTTATACGGCATAAACCGAATAAAAGTCGAAACTCAATAGAATCCAGTGCTTGGTAGCTGCTCTTGGTTAATTCGGTAACCAAACCAATGATGTTATAAAAATATAGTCGGAAAAGAAATGTTGAATCAAGACTTTAGGTATGCTTTAAAAAAATGCGCGATAATAACAACCAATATAATATTACAATTTCGAAAATTTTCTGTTTCTAATTTAGTACTCATATAATAAGAAGCAGTGGCCGGTTTAACTTAACATCTCAAGCTGAGACTTTCCTCAACACAAAAATCTTGATTTCTGTAAATAATAACTTGAACTCACTGCACAGTAAATGATTACACAGAATTGAAGTCACAACAATAAATCTGTACTTATTGGAAATAATTACATGCAAAAATATCAATGTACATAAAGCTACAGCATTTCAAAAAATTGAATTGAGATAAATCTCAAGTTGAGATGCTTAGTGAATCTAGGGCCAGATATTTCTTGATTATATGCATATGTTGGAATTTTTTTCCAAATGTGATATAATCACAATTCCTGTAAAAGAAATGCTTATTGGTATCTCATTATCTTACTTATCGTTTGGTTATAAAAAATGGAATACAAAATATATGAAATAAAAAACAACAACATATATATGTATCTGCAGATGCACCAAGAGCATCTACAGATCTAACGACCAATTTTACCGGAAGTCTCCATGACAACGTCACCCTGACCATGACTGTCGTAGCATACCCAGCACCATCAAGTTTTATTTGGTCAAAGCTGACTGGAGGGACATCATATTCTAAAATAACACCAGGACAATATATAAACATACTGACGCATGCTAGGCGCTCTGAACTGATTATAACAGATATACAGGAAGGTCATTTTGGACAATATAAAGTAAAGGTGGATAATGGTGTTGGCATTCCATTAACACAAATATTTTTCATCAATAAACAAGGTTAGTAGACATTTATCAACACTAACATTATTAACAAAAAGAAAGAGATAGACAAACTATATCAACCGTTGAGTTAAAGCCAGCAGTGGTCACTTCAACGTATTAATCAAGATCCAGATCAATGAGCAACATACTATACCAATCATGACAGACATAATGGGGTTAGTATGCAATGCATGTGAAATGTCCGAAAGCAAATAAGTTATATCAGAAGTTTGAATACATTTACCTGTAATTATCCGAATTAGTAACTAAGCATGTTTTGAGGTTAATTTGAAATGTAAGAATGAAGCGATACGTTATATATGTGTCTGTAAAAACAGATAAAACATGTTAGTTAAGGTTAAAAAACATTTACTATGGTATCAAGTCCGTATTATTGTTTCGAATGCAGATAACTTTGTTATCTTATTCAATATAAGATATAAGGTAAAGAAGTTTGTTTTAAATTTAGACCGACCTGAAGCGCCGACAGAGTTTCAACCTCTTCATGAAACTACCACGGTGTCGACAATCACAATTCAATGGACACCAGGTTATAATGGCGGCTTACCACAAACGTTTTACGTACTGTATAGACCATACTCGTCCGATACATGGAATATCGAAAACAAGGCAGAGCCGGCTACAAACATAACACTGCAAGGACTAGCAGCTGGTGGCATGAAATATGAAGTCCAGATATATTCGCAGAATTCCATTGGGAAAAGCTATACAATAGGACCGAAAGTATTTATTACTCTGGGTTGGTATGCATTCACATGAGTTAGATAGTACTAGTATATCATAACATTGTTCTATAAAATATGTTCATATATTTGTATAATGCCGTCAGGCAAATACGAGATATGTTGCACCGAATACTAGATGAAGTCAGTTTTATTACAAATATATCATACTTACAGAAGCCTGAAATCGATGAAAGTTAGATTTATCTTAAAATTGATAATGGCCAGAACGAGCGCTACGAAACTCAATTTCTGTCCAAGTCGATAATATATAATCTTGTTTTACGTAGTCATTTAGATCAAAGTATGAAAACTACATCAACGCTACAGCTGTGCTAAGGAAACGTTAATACGTTTCATACTTAACATTGAGATAAATTAATTAAGTCTGATGTGTACACAAAGGTCATACATCAAGCTTTAACAATCTCTTTGTTAGGTAATCGTTTTGAATAATTGGAAATGTAATGCTTACTCTGTATTTGTCTGAGAGTACAGAACATTTTATATATTTATTACTAAAATATACGTATTAGTAAATATACTTAAGGAATGGTAAATGCAAGCCCTGAAGTACAAGATACAGTACCACTTATAATCGGAGCGTATGTCGGAGGACTGTTTACAGCTGTTGTTATTGTCATTACTGTTTTATTCCTGCGGAGATTCAACATTGGTATTGTTACAATTATTATTCTTATAAACTAATTTACATTTTACATAATATAGTGCCTCATATTACAAAAACTGTGTATGAATTCATGATTAATTTAAACCTGGTATGATGGACTGTGTTTTTAATGATTGAACTAATGCGCAAAGTTAAAATTAATTAGTCATTTGGTTTCCCTAACATACAAAAATACAATTAATAAATATATTGCAAAAGTATATCTACACTGATGATGGTTATTACATTCGTCAGCTATATACATGTCATAAACAAAATGTCTCAACAAAAAACATGTTTTAAAGTATTGACTAATGTAAACATTCGTACACTTTCATGACATATATGAACTTATTTGTCTTAATATTATGTTTTCGTCTAAACTGAATTGTTTAAAATAAAACTTTATTGCCAGTTGACTGCAACGCATGCAATAGAAAAGAGTCAACACAACGTAAGACTTCATCAAAACCAAATGATCAACAGGAATATGTTAATACTGCAATTTCAACTACAGGCAAGTTTGTGTAGTTCATGTTTTACTACTTTCTTAACAACTTCAAAACAAAGAATTTACTATAATATGGGATCAGTGTATAATTTTCTACTTTCTTTTCTGGGTTCCATAGAATTCTTTAATCGGGTATTATTTATATTATGTGTTGTTATATTATATATGAAAAGTCAGAGATGGCACAGCTGTTACAATGTGCTAACAAACGATATGTAAAACTTTATTGTTACGATATTAACTGACATTGATATCTCTTTTCAGATGAATATGAAAACGAAATTATGCTAGAGGCTATCAAAGGGTATGTAAAAAATATTTTATGACATTTTTTTAATTCAAAAGACTATTGAAATGCATTTGTAAGTAAGTTGAAAGTTAACAGAATATAGTATTATATTATTTCATATCTGGTTTGAATAATTGCCAACAATTACGAGATAAACATCATGTTTTAAATATCGTCAAAGTAATCTTTTTCAAAATATAGAAACATAGATAGAAAACCTTTTCAAATGTATTGCAGGGTCCTCCGTGGCCGAGTGGTCTAAGGCGCCGTCTCAAGATCACTTACCTCTCACCGCTATGGTCGTAGGTTCGAGTCCCGCTCGCTCCAAAAACTTTATGTGAGAAAGTTTCCAGTTACTTGCGGAAGGACGGTGGTTCTATTCAGTCTGACTCAGTCTGAGGTCTTCCTCCACCAGTAAATCTGGATATGCCATATATAACCTGAAATGTGTTGAAAATGGCGTTAAACCCCATTCAAAAAAAAAACAAAAAAAAAAAAACAAATGCATTGCAACAAGTGTCAACCATTTACATAATTCAAAATGTGTAATAAGTTAATAACACTTATTTCCAACGAATTGCAGGGACAGTGCGTATGAAACAACAGCTCCTGTGAAAAAAACAGAGCACTTGTATTCTGATATCGTGCCCAGCACCTCCAATCAAGGTAGGAATGGTATAAGTCCAAATTTGGAACTTGAGTAAATTTTAGAAAATACAAAGCTGTAAGACCGGATAAAATATTCAAATGGACTGGAGATATTCTGTTTATAAGTAAAATATTTGATGAAATAAGTGGGAAATGTAACATATAAAAATATGAAAATTAACAAATATAATATTGTATTGACGCGTCTTGAGCACACGCTGTTCAGACTGATAAATTGATGTACACGTTTACCAACTGCACCATTGTGCCGACTTGGCGTTAAGTGTATATTTATGATATTTATTAGCTTTTTAGTTTAAATGTACAGGTCGCTGTGCAGTTGCTTCCCATACTTTGTTTACATTGGACACGTTGGAACAAATGAAATAATAAACAAAAATGTATACAAACACTTATCATATCAGCACACTTTTAACTATAAATAATTATTTCTTTATCCTTGAAAAATTATTCTTTATGCGTTCTTGCTTTCGTTAAAACCATTGGCCTCCGCAGCTAGAACTTACCATTTTTGCTTTTCTTAGTAGGCTATCTGACACTATTTTATATTTCCTTGCCAGGGGCGTAGCTTTCTATAGAGACTGTAAGACTGCATTTATACGAGTAAAAAAAAAATACATGAAAAAATACAATGAAATACAACAATAATCGCACCCTAGAGGGAAGAGGAAGAGGGAATGGTGGTATAAATTCGCAACAAAAATCATTGATTATGATCAAATTATTTAACCTCATTACCGAAAGATAAACGTTTTTGTTATGGATCCGTAGAATCTTAATTTTCATCCGTCATATAAACATCGATCACTGAATAATAACCACTTGAATCAATTATCAATTTATTTGGTTACAAAATAGTGGATTCAAGGTTGATATAACCAGGCCCATAAAACATAAGAAATATAAACCAAATTGCACATATGACAGTGTAGCTGAAAAAAAAAATCGGTGGATCATTCCCCCGCAACCCCTAAAACTGTGTGCCTTCACACAGTCTTCAACTAAGTTACGCCTTGCTTGTGAGACTGATTCCGGTAAGTATTATTTCTCACAGTAGGACGAAAAACGCCTCATATACATGTCGTTTTTTTTTTGGCAAGGTCTTCAATGCTGTTATGGGAACTTCGTCAATTGGTTAAACGAGTTACGTTTTCAAGACTTCAGTTAGACATAGATTTTTCTCTTACTCATACTGTCAACAAAACGCAATGTGACCTCTTATGTAATTCTCCTGTTTCTCTTAGACACTTCTACATATGACTAAAGCTGTATTATTATCGATTTGATATGGGAGTCACACTTGTCCTGCCATTTTGATTTGACGATTAACTTTCTTTCCCCCATGTCATTGACCTTTGCCGGGGGCTGTTATCAAAATTAGGGTTTCTATGTATTGATAATGCCCTGCACAAAGGAATATTTGGAGTGATAATGTCCTGCCCATGAGAAATATGCGAGACTTGCCATTATGAGCTCATTTTAGTAGTGATAATAGACGAAAATAAGATCTCACTACACAGTTAATTTTTGTGCTTTTTCTATGTAAAATGAAGTCTAGGATTTCCATGGTAAAACAATCCACATAGAGTGTTTTTAGAGTATCTTTATTTCATAGCAGGACTGTATACCCACATAAATGTAAACATAACTAGTAGGTTGACCGGCTTCCTTTCTTTAAAAGAGGGGGCGGTGACATCCTTAGATTTTTTTAAAAAAGAAGTCTCCAAATGCTCCTAAATACATTGATATACCTTACTCCTATAAAGTTCACTTTTTTAAACCAGTGATGTCTTATTGCAGTATATGTTATCCCAGCGTTTGCTCTATACTCATCTGCAGCAAGAAATCACAACCATGTTGAACCATTTTGAAAACATTTCAAAACCAAGTTACATAGGGCATTTTAAAGCGTTAACATCACGTTACCGTGGGGAAAAAGAGGCGTAACTGTGTAGTGAGACGTTTAGTGTAAATATGTTACTATACTTAGTGACACGTGTAATAATGTATCGATATACATCATATATATATATATATATATATATATATATATATATGTATGTATATTAATACATTTTAAAGATGAAATTGTATGAGTTTTACTAATGTATTTAATCATAATAAAAACGCTTTGTTAATTCAGAAAAATATACAGACAAAGGAGAAGAGACAGAAGAGTCCATGGAGGCGTACGTGAATGTATAATCAAATGCACGTGTACGGACAATATCTGATGTTAAACATGCAATTGCATTCGAAGAAACCATGATACCATGAACATGATACATGTATATGCTACATTCCGGATGCTTTACATATGTGTATAACAAGAAATATATGGACAAAACTCCAATCCAGAAATGTTTGTATCGAGCTTCTTTGAAGCAATTCATCCATTGTTAATTACACGAGTACTGCAGTAAACATTGGATGGATGTTATTTGTTGAAATTTTATGAGATATGAACGTATATGTAACACGTGAAAAATGCACTCGCAGTTCCATGTACTAAGTTCACATTATATATATTCAACGAATAGATCTTTTTCTTATATTTACATTATTTATACTAATTTGTTTAGCTTGATAAACGTAACGGCAAACGTAACACGCCTTTATTCACTGTCACTTCCTGACATCCAAAACCGTTATAGATGTGACTTTTTTGGCGTAAAAATCATTCATATCGATTTAGAACAAGGCTGATTTGATCTAAAATGCCGAAAACTAAAATGGTTGTTAATGGATAATATTTAATTTATTGAAGGAGTAATGTCACGAGTGAAGATATTGTATTTTAGTTTCGTATTTGATGATAGTTTATTCCAATTCAATGTAATGTCATCTCTTTTAATATTTTGTAGGAGAATAACATTGTATTTTGTGCGGTTATGGAAGTTAATATATAAATGAATAGCACAATATATTAAATAATCTGTTTTGAAATGCGTATTAAGTATTGCGAAAATACTTCAAATAATTAATAATATAGGTATACAGGATATATGTAATGCTTGATTTTCACATTAACTTAGCATTAACTGATACTGTTATATCTTAAAATCGTTACCGCGTTTCTTATAAATCTGTATAGAATGATACAACATTTCATAAAAGTCATCGTTTAAATATAATATTTTATGTTTAATATTATCTTCACATATAGGGTGAAATGTTTAACTACTTAAGGTAGTTAGTGGCGTTCCTAGCCGATTTTTCACATCTCGCGAAAATTATCAATAATTTGTACACGAGTACTATAAAGTCTCAGCTTTTGCTTAAGCTTCTATTTTTTCACATTGTAGCACAGTTTCTCGTTAACAGCGGTGCCTCCTAGCGATACGTATTTTTCGGACGATATTCGCTGTTTTTTCCTTATGAAATTGTCAACATCAACGCAAAATTGTTTTTGATAACATTTTTACATTACTTAATTTTTTACCTGTGGGAAGAATATAACTTTTACACAGATAAAATACAAATTATGTTACTTTCACGTGTAATTATAACAACGGGGTTGGTTTAAATGCGGATTTAAAACAACAAATTTTGAATGTTCACGCCTGATTGTACAAAAAACGCGCCGGTACAACTTCTTGAAATTTACATATATTAAACTTCATTCATTTAACTATATTATGATAGAAAAAAAGAAGGTATGTTCACGCTAGCTTTTTCATAAATTCGATTTCAAATTAAGAATGAAACCCTTAAAAACACACGACATGTGTCTGCTATTTCGGACGACGTCGTTATTTTACGTTAATATTATATGGCGTTTCCTTAACGTCGTCCGAAATCGTAAGCGAATGTTGTATTTTTTTTTAAGTATTTAATTTCAGTTTAATAACAAATTCATGAAAAAACTAGCGTGAGCACCCTTCTTTTTATTTGATCATATTTTAGTGACATTAATAAGGTTTTACATATGTGAAATTCAATAACTTGAACCAGAGCTTTTTTGCGTAACCAGTCGTGAATGCACAAAATTCGTTGGTTTTAAACCCGCATTTATATCAACCCCTACGTAATGATTAGATGTAAAGGTAGCACAAATTATATTTTATCTTCATGAAAGTTATAATATGATCACAGGAAATAAAAACAATTTTGAATAAATATTGATTATTTTACAAGGGAAAAACAGCGAAAATCGTCAAAAATAAACGTACCACCAGGAGGCGCTGAAACTGCAGTACTGTATTAAATAAAACAAAGCTTAAACAAAAACTGAGACTTCAGAGATCGCTTGTACAGATTTTTGATAACTTACGCCAGATGTAAAAAAATCCGATTGGAACGCCGTGAACTACCTTAAAGTATGAACTCAATAGCGGATATTTAAATTCATCCTATTTTAGAATTTATAAATTTGTGCTATTTCCATTTGTTAAGTTTATCTTATTTGTATTGATAAAACCTTCTGTACGCTGGAAGAAAGAGATAAAGATAATAATAAGGATAATAATAATTATAATAATAATTATAATTTAAGCATAAATAAACGAATATATAAACATGAATATTGTCATTCTTTTTATCCGTTTCATAATATTGTGTATTACATTATATAACTGTTGAATTGAAATTAAATTATAGAATACATACCATCAGAATAAAGTTGTTAACTGGCTAACGTTGGAAACACTTGGATAGTCTATGGATAAATGTATGTACACATTTGTCACAAAAATAATAAAGAAATAAGCATGATATATAAACACAGTGAATACGATACATGGTAATATCTAATGATTCTTTGGAAGTACATAGTACGTCTGGGAAAAGAAACTAGCAGTCTCTGTTTGATGTAGACAGTTCATGAGGACTATGAACTAAACTGCAATCCTCATCAACACAAGCACCTGCTTAATAAGTAGTATTTAACAATTGTATTTCCTGACTGAGTCAAAATACGGGTGAACTTGTTATAGCCACCACAGGGCACGTTAAGTTTGCACTACAACCGTACACGAGATGTAAGTGTATTGCTAGTATTTGTTTAAATACGACACTGCCTGGTAACAGCCAACATTAATATACCATTAACAGAAGAAATATTATTATTGGAAACAATTTATAAATGATAGTATGTATTTAATTTCAGAGACAACATCTACTTCTTGTGCTAAACGTATACACACTCAACTAAGTATTGAAACGCTTTAAAACAATAAAAAAAGTATTGAAATGAATGCATTACGTTAGAATTTTCATGTAGCATTCAAAACTACAAATATGTTTAAAAAAACATAATTCAGTAACTTACTAACACAGTCAGACAATAAGCAGTATTTACTTTACCAAGATGCATATCTAAGAAATAAAAGTGCTATCTATTTAAATAATTGAATGACAGGTTAGAAGTAAAAAAAATAGGGATGGTGAGATACCAATTAGGTAATGGCTAAAGCAAACAATTTTTGTTTGAACTGATTTTTTTATGGTTGTTATAATATTAAATAGCAGTAATAAATAGATTGGTATTATTTATAGGAATTAAAAATATAAGCCACATATAGGCCTGGTTAGGCTGAGTTTAACGTATCGTTACAAGTATGACGTTTAATTATATATGTGTGTACTATATTGTAATAATGTCACATAAACAAATAAAATAAACAAATAAAACGCAACACGTGATAATTTTGTAATTAAATTGTTTTATCAGTATTCCTTTGTTTGTAACATCGCAGTTGGTACATGTACAATGTATTAGGAGTACACGTGATATACAATATCACAATGAAGATAAATTGATGTGTATCTATACTTTGATTTATATCAAGGATACACAAGAAAGGATTTCTGTTATATGGTATTTAATAATACGGAGTATATATACTTATATATGTATTGATAAAGGGAATACGTATTAATTGATTATAAAAATATGCGTATTTTATAGACGGATCAATGATTTTGATTCAAGATTTCAAATAAGGAAAGAGGTGGTTGATAAAGAGTAAATTTTAATATTTATTGCAATTTTGGTACAATTTCATACGAGGTGAGTATTGGTTTGGGAATATTTGCAATAAATTGGAAGGGTGGGACGTTCAATTCTTCGTACTGTCATAGCAAATATCTTGTAAGATTAATAGGAAAGGTATACAAGATTATGACATCAATGTCCACCATGTGATAAAGGATCTTCAATCATAAAGTTTCAGAGATGTAATGACAAACAATATTGATGAAAGCAACACAAGTTTATATATGTTAATGTCGGATATGAAAGTGAACTGTAAACATCAAACAGGCGAAAGGTTAATCAGATATTTTTTATTAGGCTATGATTGATGATTTAATTATGATTTCTTGATATCTATGGTTGTATTGATATCGTTACAAGCAGATGAATAGTTAAAGATTTACATATTATATGTGCACATAACTAAAACAACAGCCTTAAACGTTTTAAGGTGATACTTTTATATGGATACACGAAAATACTGACCTTAAGAGATCAAAGATTTTTTTTTTTAAAAATGTTTATGAATATTTTCATAAGTTGTGTAAAATATGTTAATACATTCTTAAAAATGAAGTTTCTGATAGTAATACTGGGGGATTAACACTTGTATATAACTGTTAAATTTATTTAATGCGTTGCCAATCAATAAACCGACATTGTTAAAGGGTCACTGTGTTATACATCGTCATTGTTATAGTGTCATTGTGTTAATCACCAACATTATTATATGGTCATGGTGTTATACACCAACATTGTTATAGTGTCAATATGTTATACACCAACATTATTATATGGTCATTGTGTTATACGCCAACATTGTTATAGTGTCGCTGTGTTATAAACCGACATTATTATATGGTCATTGTGTTACACACCAACATTGTTATGGTGTCATTGTGTTATACATCAACATTGTTAAAGGGTCATTGTGTTATACACCGACATTATTATATGGTCAGTGTGTTATACACCAACATTGTTATAGTGTCACTGTGTTATTCATCAAAATTGTTATAGGGTCACTGTGTTATACACCAAAATTGTTATGGTGTCATTGTGTTATACACCAACATTGTTATGGTGTCATTTAGTTAAACACCAACATTGTTATAGTATCATTGTGTTATACATCAACATTGTTATAGTACCATTGTGTTATACAAACATTGTAATATGGTCATTGTGTTCAACAACACTATTGTTATAAGATTATTGTGTTATACACCAACATTACTATATGGCCATAGTATTATACACCAACATTCTTATATGGCGATTGTGTGATACACCAACATTGTAATAATGTCATTGTATTATACAACAACATTGTTTTAGTGTCACTGTGTTATAAACCGACATTGTTAAAGGGTCATTGTGTTATACACCAACATTATTATATGGTCATTGTGTTATACACCAACATTGTTATAGTTTTATGGTCATTGTGTTATACGCCAACATTATTTTAATTTAATGGTCATTGTGTTATATGCCAACATTATTATATGGTCATTGTATTTTACCAATATTGTTTAAGGATTTTATTGATATAACTGGTCAGAGAAGTAAAGAACATCAAATAAATCAGTTCTTGATTGGCCGTAGCGAGAACTCGCTGTTGACATTCACGGAATTTCTGAATGTGTTCGAGAAAGATTATGTTGTTGGGTTATCCAGAAATGATATCAGTCACGGCCTACACCAGCTGTACGAGACATACATACTTAATACACTTGGAAAAGGTGGGTATCACTGTTAATGGACATATATTCCATTTATATCAGTCTATCCCAGAACCTGATATCGCTCGAATCAGGTCTGTTTATCTCCAATTAAAAAAGTAAGGAATTCCATGTCTGTCTCAACAGTGCTTACTAAACTGTGACGTTATTCCAATTTTCCCTAAAGCAACTGACCAATCAACGTGCTAAAACGTGTTATGTAACGAACCCAATCGGCAAGGTCCGTTCCACAGGCTCGTTTATATCCCGAGCAAAACTAGTAAGCGTCACTCTATATGCAATCGGACGCATAGGAAGACATTTAATTATTTTTAAAAGCATCAAATTGAGAGTATTTAGCTTCCATTTCCAAAGTGCATAAAACGTTTTAAAGTATGAAAATCAAGCTCATATTCAAAATCTCCTTTTTTTACTACAAAATCAACATTAAAAATACATGATTTTATTTACTTATAAGAACATGTTAATTGAATGATAGAGATTAATGACAGAAATGCAGTTTGCGCATTGGTTTCACAGCGGTTAAAGTCAGTGACTACATTTATCTACCCATTCAAAGCAGACGTAGAGAATATCGATCCACAAAACATTCCATTATCAATTTCCTTTGAGACTACTTAATCAGTTTCAAAACATTTCAGGTATTATATCCAAATAAAATGTAGGTTATCTGTGTTTGTCTCACAGTGTTTATACAATGTGGTTGTTTACGAGATTAACTCTCACGTGATTTAACAAAATGGTTTAATTTCTTCGGCCTAATTAAGTTAGCTAGGGATTAACAATTATGATATTTGCAAATATTCACATGCTAAACACTTTATTCCTTATTCTGTGTACCTATCATAGGCTAATAACGATAAGTGTCTCACTCAACAATTAATTTGTACTGTTCTATATATAGAAAAATACACTTCTAAGACACTGGAGATATTACCAATGAATCTTAAATTGCCTTGCTCTCATAGATAGTCTCCTGTTGGTCCAATTATGCAGTAAAGTCATGGGGTTGACCAGGTTGTTTTTTTCACAATTTCAATGGTTTGATGGCACCCCTTAATATTTGACAATTCTGCCCATTTGTTTCCTTGTATCACTACACATCTTTAAACTGTTATAGCTTCACCAAACAGTACCAAATGTCATCCAAACTTGGCGGAAATCATGAAAATGCTCCAATGTTCTCATATGTACAAAGAAATATGACAATTTCTTGCATTTTCAAAAAAAAATAATGCCCAACCGCTTAACACAGCTCTAATTTCTTTGGTGTAATAATCTTGCTACCGTAATGTAAGGGATGCAATTCTTAAATGAGTCCTAAGTGGTGTGTAACGCTCTACCCACCCCCATCCCACTAGTTCTTCGGCTATCTGTGTTATTGTTATCTATGGTTATTTAAAAACCTGAAGCGTGTTGTTTTCGAAATAGTTTTCAAATTTAATTAATAAATCGACTACAGAATGCCTTTGGTCATTTACAAAATACGATTACGAGAGATATTGCAACGACAGCAATAAATAACAAATAACAGATTGATGTATATAAAGTATATATACAATATAGACATTGCTAAATAGAGGTCATTCAGGTTGAAAATAAAGTATGATGTTAACTCACCTGTATATGATGTGCATATTAATATTCTTAACAATTACAGTAATTAAACAAAAAACAGTAATTATTGGGACAATCGTTTACAGTCAAACCAAACCTGTGTTAGCGTCCACCGCTTTTAAGCAGCCACTTGTCTTAAGCAGTTACATTTGCTATTTCCCATTTCTATGCCTTCAAAGTAAATTA
The DNA here is from genome assembly GCA_029582155.1 of Panopea generosa. NCBI lineage: Eukaryota > Metazoa > Mollusca > Bivalvia > Adapedonta > Hiatellidae > Panopea > Panopea generosa. Next base: position 75,481,024 of record CM055899.1, read on the forward strand.
ACATGTATTAAGCAACAACCTGTCTTAAAAGGCCATTTTGTCCTTCACTTAACTGACTGCTCAAGACTGGTTTGACTATGAATATTTGTATATATGTATATGAATTATCGCCAGACCATGTTTAACATTCCAACTTAAAATCCAAATTTTGATTAAGAGTGAAACATAAAAACATGTATGCCAAAGGAACATGAATCATATCATTAGAAGTAGGTGACCCATGCTTCACATAGAGTGGGTTTTGTCCATTCTCAATGGGTTTAGCTATTTGTTGATAAAACATTTCAGTCAGCAAAGGGCCAGGTTCACGAAGACCTCATATCGGCCCTATATTGCTTTTAAATACTTACTGTCAGCAAAGCTTTGCGTATTTGAATTAAATATACTTTATTGTTTTGAAATGTTTTAATTTTATGTTTTTCTATTGATAGAATAACTACAAAGACGGTTAAAGTTTTGTCCTAATTTTGGCATTTAATATTACTTTTATTATGAAAGCATTCTTGCACACAAAGATTTTTATTTTGATAATTGTAATATGTGTATATATTGTGTCACAAGAGTGCATTCACTGTTGAAACATGATCAATTTATCTAAAATGGCTTGAAATGTATGAAAATTGCATATTTTCACTGAACGTGTATATTTTAATGATATTGTATTAAACGAAAAATTTAAAATTGGAAAAGAAAATTTAAATTAAAAAAAATAAAATTATAATCAAAATAAAACAATTGCAAATTTTACAAAAAATAAGGATTAATTTTATTGCATATACAAAGCCATGTGTGTGTGTGTGTGTGTGTGTGTGTGTGTGTGTGTGTGTGTGTGAGTGCGCGCGTGTGCTTGCGTGCGTGCGTGTGTGTGTGTTGTGTGTGTGTGAGGGGGAGTCGTGAACCTTTTCTTTTCAACTTAAGGTATCAATTTAATTTCCACCCGCGTTCACAACTAACAGTTTAGATCTTAGTAAATTAAAGATTTTTCACTTAGGTTGTATGTTTGGACTTATAAACATATGCTTTCCTACCGACAGATTGAAGTAAACTTTGGATAGGTTTGGCAGCAATATATCTAACTAAAACAGCTTAAAACTTTCTGTTGCAATTTTGTCCACGTTGACCTACACTAACCGAAGATAAAAGTTATCGACAAAAAAACTAAGGGACATAATCATGAAGACAAACGTGATGTATACTACATACTAGTTATGTCCCGTAAATCCGTTATATAACGGGTTGTTATCTTCAAAATGTGTAAAACTTAAACGAAGCTTTAATGCATTTATAAATATACGAATTGCATGAATATTTAAACATAACATTTTCAAAATTATTAAAGATAATATATGTTTATATTCCAGGGATGATGTCAAAACGTGGCTATAAAGTGAAGCATTGGAAAGAACGCTGGCTCGTGCTCACACCGAAATGCTTGAAGTACTACGTAAGTTCAAACGAACGTGACATGAAGGGGCAGATTGACTTTGACAGCAAATGTGACGTAGAGGTATGTATTGATGAACCAGGTTTCATTCGAACCTCTCCACTTCATCAAATAATCTTGTATCGTCTACTGGATATTTGTTGACAATTTGAAGAACAAGCGTTTGTGTGATAAATGAATACACTCTATGTACATTTATCTAATGAAAAAATGAAAGTTATTTTGAGAAAAAAAAAACACAACAGTTTTCTGATCTTTGTACTTGGAATTTTTAAACATATTAAGTGACACAACTAAATTTGGTCAGCATGTCTAGCATCTCCAATGTTTTCATTATCAGCCGACATTTCGTAATCACAAAAATAATCAAAAATGATAAGTAATCGTTTTACGTGTATGTAGGACTTTATGAAATATTAATACATTTAAAAGCTGATTGAAAACTTTTTAACGTAAATGTAACTGAATATCAGTCACTTATCTCTGTTTATATGTCTCTGTGTACAGTACTGGATAAGCTTCTAAATATCAGTCACTAATCTCTGTTTATATGTCTCTGTGTACAGTACTGGATAGGCTTCTAAATATCAGTCACTTATCTCTGTTTATATGTCTCTGTGTACATGTACTGGATAGGCTCACTTATCTCTGTTTATATGTCTCTGTGTACATGTACTGGATAGGGTTCTAAATATCAGTCACTTATCTCTGTTTATATGTCTCTGTGTACATGTACTGGATAGGGTTCTAAATATCAGTCACTTATCTCTGTTTATATATCTCTGTGTACAGTACTGGATAAGCTTCTAAATATCAGTCACTTATCTCTGTTTATATGTCTCTGTTTACATGTACTGGATAGGCTTCTAAATATCAGTGACTTATCATTGTTTATATGTTTCTGTGTACAGTACTGGATAGGCTTCTAAATATCAGTCACGAATCTCTGTTTATATGTCTCTGTTTACATGTACTGGATAGGCTTCTAAATATCAGTGACTTATCATTGTTTATATGTCTCTGTGTACATGTACTGGATAGGCTTCTAAATATAAGTCACTTATCTCTGTTTATATGTCTCTGTGTACAGTACTGGATAAGCTTCTAAATATAAGTCACTTATCTCTGTTTATATGTCTCTGTGTATAGTACTGGATAGGCTTCTAAATATCAGTCACTTATCTCTATTGATATGTCTCTGTGTACATGAACTGGATAGGGTTCTAAATATCAGTCACTTATCTCTGTTTATATGTCTCTGTGTACAGTACTGGATAGGCTTCTAAATATCAGTCACGAATCTCTGTTTATATGTCTCTGTGTACATGTACTGGATAGGGTTCTAAATATCAGTCACTTATCTCTGTTTATATGTCTCTGTGTACAGTACTGGATAGGCTTCTAAATATCAGTCACTTATCTCTGTTTTTATGTCTTTGTGTACATGTACTGGATAGGCTTCTAAATATCAGTCACTTATCTCTGTTTATATGTCTCTGTGTACAGTACTGGATAGGCTTCTAAATATCAGTCACTAATCTCTGTTTATATGTCTCTGTGTACATGTACTGGATAGGCTTCTAAATATCAGTCACTTATCTCTGTTGATATGTCTCTGTGTACATGTACTGGATAGGCTCACTTATCTCTGTTTATATGTCTCTGTGTACATGTACTGGATAGGTTTCTAAATATCAGTCACTTATCTCTAACTATATATGTCTGTGTACATGAACTGGCTAGGCTTCTAAATATCCGTCACGAATCTCTGTTTATATGTCTCTGTGTACAGTACTGGATAGGGTTCTAAATATCAGTGACTTATCTCTGTTTATATGTCTCTGTGTACATGTACTGGCTAGGCTTCTAAATATCTGTTACGAACCTCTGTTTATATGTCTCTGCGTACAGTACTGGATAGGCTTCTGAATACCAGTCACTTATCTCTGTTTATATGCCTCTGTGTACAGTACTGGATTGGCTTCTAAATATCAGTCACGAATCTCTGTTTATTTGTCTCTGTGTACAGTACTGGATAGGCTTCTAAACATCTGTCACTTATCTCTGTTTATATGTCTCTGTGTACACGTAATGGATAGGCTTCTAAATATCAGTCACTTATCTCTGTTTATATGTCTCTGTGTACATGTACTGGATAGGGTTCTAAATATCAGTCACTTATCTCTGTTTATATGTCTCCGTGTACATGTAATGGATAGAGTTCTAAATATCAATCACTTATCTCTGTTTATATGTTTCTGTGTACAGTACTGGATAGGCTTCTAAATATCAGTCACGAATCTCTGTTTATATGTCTCTGTGTACATGTACTGGATAGGCTTCTAAATATCAGTCACGAATATCTGTTTATATGTCTCTGAGTACATGTACTGGATAGGCTTCTAAATATCAGTCACAAATCTCTGTTTATATGTTGTCACTGAGTACATGTACTGGATAGGCTGCTTCTAAATATCAGTCACGAATCTCTGTTTATATGTCTCTGTGTACAGTACTGGATAGGCTTCTAAATATCAGTCACTTATCTCTGTTTATATGTCTCTGTGTACATGTACTGGATATGCTTCTGAATATCAGTCACTTATCTCTGTTTATATGTCTCTGTGTACATGTACTGGATAGGCTTCTAAATATCAGTCACTTATCTCTATTTATATGTCTCTGTGTACATGTACTGGATAGGCTTCTAAATATCAGTCACTTATCTCTGTTTATATGTCTCTGTGTACATGTACTGGATAAGCTTCTAAATATCAGTCACGTATCTCTGTTTATATGTCTCTGTGTACATGTACTGGATAGGCTTCTAAATAACAGTCACTAATCTCTGTTTATATATCTCTGTGTACATGTACTGGATAGGGTTCTAAATATCAGTCACTTATCTCTGTTTATATGTCTCTGTGTACAGTACTGGATAGGGTTCTAAATATCAGTCACTAATCTCTGTTTATATTTCTCTGTGTACATGTACTGGATAGGCTTCTAAATATCAGTCACTTATCTCTGTTTATATGTCTCTGTGTACATTTACTGGATAGGCTTCTAAATATCAGTCACTAATCTCTGACTATATATCTCTGTGTACATGTACTGTCTAGGCTTCTAAATATCAGTCACGAATCTCTGTTTATATATCTCTGTGTACAGTACTGGATAGGCTTCTAAATATCAGTCAGGAATCTCTGTTTATATGTCTCTGTGTACATGTACTGGCTAGGCTTCTAAATATCAGTCACGAATCTCTGTTTATATGTCTCTGTGTACAGTACTGGATAGGCTTCTAAATATCAGTCACTTATCTCTGTTTATATGTCTCTGTGTTCAGTACTGGATAGGCTTCTAAATATCTCAATAATCTCAATACTCTCAAACATCGTACGATTCAGATTTTACGCTATTAGGCCAATGTAAGCTTAAATTAGTTTTATGACAAATAAACCCGTTTAATTATTCTAACTTTCTTAATACTTAATGGAATTTTAAGAACTAAACTTCAAAATGATTTATTCTTTAATCAAAGAATGAAAATGTAAAAATTTCTTAAAACTGTTGCTCTTATCGATCTATCAATACGTTTTAACAATTCCACGCTACCTGACCTAAATATAGCCTTTGTCACTATACTGTACACGTACTAGCTGACACTACTAAATTAGGCCACAACAACCTAACTATTTTGTTACAACTACTATTCTGTATTTGTTTAAATAATTCGTTTTTCAGGCTTTACTACTTTCCAGAGTAAAATTGTGAATGTCGTGTAAATGTATTATATACATCTAAAATAATATTGTGCTCTTAAAACATAATACATACATGTATATGTAAAGAATATGAAATAACGAATAAATGTACAGACATTCTATGATAATTGTTATTGTAACAACCAGATTTTATTCAATAATTGATGCATATGAGGATAGAGAAATCGTTACCGATTATTGTTGCTACTTTTAATAGGCACGGAGAGCTTATTAGATACAAAAGTATGTGATTCAACTGCTATCATGAATCATTTCATAGGCTGATATTGAACATGTTTTGTATTTGTTTTCGAGAATGTGATTAATTTGCTAAAATGTTACTTAGCACTTTTTTCCCAATCAATCATGTCTTTATATACTCACTGACCCCGTATTCCCAAATTATATCTATCTAAATATGCAACAATAATATAATGAAAACTTGGACTACGCGCCAAAGTTAGACTAAAATATATTTCCCGCTAAAGATTGAAACATTTTTTGTGACGTATTGAATGTGTCACGTATTTTCATTTTCATTTCAACTTGTTCCTTCATACACGTTTGCTTGTAGTAAAAGTTTTTGTGTCTGAGCGAGAGAGACGAAAAGATGACGAAAAGGTCATCAAGCAGTATTCAAGTGCTGTCTATCTTTAGAATGGGGATTGTTTTACCATTCAAATTAAAGTATTAATTTTGTCATTTTTTAATGGATTTGACATACTAAACCATTTTGATTTTATCTAATTATAATGATGTCCTTGTTATCTATTTTGATAAACATAGTTTGCTTTTCTTGTTTCGAAACTTTTCAGAAATATCTTAATACGCATTTCGGATGCCGTATAGCATTTCATTTTTTATATTTATTCAAATGTTTGTGCTTAACCTAATACGTATGTGTCCTGCAAACGACACAATGTCCTAATTTACCTTGTATATTCATGTTAAACCACTTTGTAGACATTTTGAGCAAATTTAAAAGGAACTTTAAATTACAAATTGTCGTTGTGATTGACTCCTCCCACCAGAACGGTGTGTGTAATGAAACTCATATGTCCGATATATATGTATGCTTTATAACATTACAATTTTAACATATTAGGATAATGATTTGGTAGAACGGTTTCTTTTATTCTAGAATAATTAATTAACTATGTATTTATGCAACATAAACTTACTATACTTGAAAGAATATCAGTTTCGAATACCCAAAAAATGGCAAAGTTCACACCAGGAGAATATTGAATTGAAAAGTATAATTGAGATATTAAAAGTATAATTGAGATATTAACAAAACACATTTAATCTATTCAACAAATACTTCTTAAAAATAGTTTCCATATCAAAAGAACTAATATTGAGTATTGTTTATATATTCTTTTTACAAATATGGAGCCATTTATTTGTATGTAATACAAAATTTCGCATTCGCTTTCTCTACCTTTTCCAGATGATAGGCATGAAAATAGGCTTTTAAGGGACACGGAGACGACGACAGTATGATATACTGGAGATGTTAGAAGTGGTCCCAGCGTTCACAGAAGCCAATATGTAAACAGTGAAGTGGAGAGGAGGCATACTATTCGAAATATTTAAAATCATATCTGGACACTCTCGTATTTTACCTGAATTGTTTCGGCAACAGATGCTATCTGTAAAACATTAAGACACAGCGTTTATGTTTGAGCAAGAAGTGCATTTCTAAAAATGTAGAACAGAGTGAAGCTAATTGTTCTCTGAGAATTACATAATCTGAGTAAATCATTCAAATTGAATATGTTATTAATAATTCGAGCCCTGCAGATAACCAATGATTATTAATAAATGTTGATACTATCCTTGTTATGTCATGTAGAGTCATTTCAAGCTAGTACATGTAGTTGGTTTGTTATTAAGAAGTCGAAAACCTGATCGACGTCGCGTATTGCAGCTGGTAGCAGAATCATTTCTGTAAGTTTTGATCGTTTAAACCACCATACCTGCCAATCACTTTACCAACTTAGTCTCACCAAACGACCAATCTATCGTCGTTCCTAATATTAACTGCTTACCGTCAGTACACGTCTCACACACCAATTAATTTTGTACTGTTCTACATATAGAGACATGCACTTCTGGAACACTGGATACATTACCAATGGTTCTAAAAGTGCCTTATTCCCATAGATAGTCCTCTGTGGGTCCAAATATGCAGAAAAAAACATGGGGTTGACCAGGTTGCTTTTTCACAATTTCGATGGTTTGATGGCACCCCTTCATTTTTGACAATTCTGCCCATTTGTTGCAGTGTATCACTACGCATCTTTAAACTGTTATAGCATCATCAAACAGTTCCCAGGGTCACCCAAACTTTGCAGAAATCATGAAAATGTTCCAATGTTCCCATATGCACAAAGAAATATGACATTTTATGCATTTTTAAAAAAAAAATTACCCAACCGCTTTACACAGCTCTAATTTCTTGGGCGTAATAATCTTGCTACCGTCATGTAAGGGAGGTAATTGTTCAGTGAGACCTACACTTCTCTTAAAATAAGAATCGTTGAACCAGTTACAAGACTAGTAGTAGATATATAAGATAACACATTAAGCTTACCACAATATATTACTTACTAAATAGAATTAATAAGAGATATATAAGAAAAACTGAGTAAATTACCAGCGACGTATTTGTTCTTTGAAGGACCCCATTGGAAATAAAATGTACAACTTTATGGGTCATCCTGTGGAAACATATATGTCTCTATATAAATCATTATTTAGTTGAATATTTGTGTAACAAGATAACTATATTTAATCTGGAATAGCTGATATATTAAATGTTTAAGCAGTTAACTTAATTTATAGTTTATTTAAAATACCTATTAATGCTTCAGTAGTTATTTTATGTTAATGTGCTTGATGTATATTTTATTTATGACATACTAGTGTATACATATCGCAAATAAATCAAATAAAAATCTCTAAAGCCGTCGCAATTCCAGTGCTTTGCCATTAAATATTAAATTGCTATATTATGAAACACTAACATTAAATTCCCACAACCCCACACACAAATATGTGATTTATTGTACACTTTAAGCTGTATAGAATTTTTTCTATTCCTGTAAATACTTTGTTAGTCTGTGGATTAATGTCCGAGTATCTAAAATGTTTGTTGGCATCTTTACTTGTTTCTATTATTGTGCATGTTTTTGCACTTACTTCACTATCACCAGTTGCCTTGTCCTGTATGATATACCATCGTAGCTTGAGGAAAGACAAAAAGATGTCTAACACACAGCTCCACCGACGGCATGTGGCAACAGTAGGAGCTATCATTGTCACAGCTGTAATGTCCCGTATGATGTACCATCGTAGCTTGATGATGGACAAAAAGATGTCTGACACACAACTCCACCGACGGAGTGTGAAACAGGTTTTTACTTTTATTTATTAAAAGAATCGCGCTAAAATATTAAAACAAGACAATGTAAGAATCTACATAAGTGGTATCTTTCTGCTAATCAGAAATAATAATAATAACTACAACGTTTGTCTGTGCATTTCGTGTATTGAAGCCAACTGAATCTCCCTTGTAGTTGACACTTGTGATTGTCGTTCTCTCCTTCAATTCAGGAAAAGTAAATATTGAAATACTTTGGCTGATTTGTGATTTGTACGATGAAGCCTTATAAAAGTAATATGTAGTCAAAGTGTAACCGTCGTAACAATACCCGGCGACAATACAGTATAGGCATCACATACCTGAAATAACAACAACAACACGATTCATGTTTTACCAGAGTCGGTTATTCACGCAGCAATACGATTCATGTTTTACCAGAGTCGGTTATTCATGCAGCAATACGATTCATGTTTTACCAGAGTCGGTTATTCATGCAACATTACGATTCATGTTTTACCAGAGTCGGTTATTCACGCAACAATACGATTCATGTTTTACCAGAGTCGGCTATTCACGCAACAATACGATTCATGTTTTACCAGAGTCGGCTATTCACGCAACATTACGATTTATGTTTTACCAGAGTCGGTTATTCACGCAGTAATACGATTCATGTTTTACCAGAGTCGGTTATTCACGCATCATTACGATTCATGTTTTACCAGAGTCGGTTATTCACGCAACATTACGATTCATGTTTTACCAGAGTCGGCTATTCACGCAACAATACGATTCATGTTTTACCAGAGTAGGCTATTCACGCAACAATCCGATTCATGTTTTACCAGAGTCGGTTATTCACGCAGCATTACGATTCATGTTTTACCAGAGTCGGTTATTCACCCAGCAATACGATTCATGTTTTACCAGAGTCGGTTATTCACGCAGCAATACGATTCATGTTTTACCAGAGTCGGTTATTCACGCATCATTAAGATTCATGTTTTACCAGAGTCGGTTATTCACGCAGCAATACGATTCATGTTTTACCAGAGTCGGTTATTCACGTAACAATACGATTCATGTTTTACCAGAGTCGGTTATTCAAGCAGCAATACGATTCATGTTTTACCAGAGTCGGTTATTCAAGCAGCAATATGATTCATGTTTTACCAGAGGCGGTTATTCACGCAGCAATACGATTCATGTTTACCCAGAGTCAGTTATTCACGCAGCAATACGATTCATGTTTTACCAGAGTCGGTTATTCACGCAGCAATACGATTCATGATTTACCACAATCGGTTATTCAAGCAACAATTTGATTCATGTTTTACCAGAGTCGGTTATTCACGCAACATTACGATTCATGATTTACCAGAGTCGGTTATTCACGCAACATTACGATTCATGTTTGTTTTACCAGAGTCGGTTATTCACGCAGCAATATGATTCATGTTTTACCAGAGTCGGTTATTCACGCAACAATACGATGTAATAATACAAATTAACATACACGTTGTTCATAACAAACGGCCAACGAGCAGTTTTGTAGACAAATTCTAAGCTATAACAGACAAATTCTAAGATATAACTGATACATTCTAAGATATAACAGACACATTCTATGAAAAAACAGACACATTCTAAGATATAACGGACCAATTCTAAGATATAACAGATACGTTCTAAGATATAACAGATAAACTTTCAGATATAACAGAAAAATTCTAAGATAAAACAGACAAATGCTAAGATATTACAGACAAATTCTAAGATTTAACAGATAAATTCAAAAATATAGCTGACAAATTCTAAGATATTACAGACACATTCTAAGATATAACAGACATTTAGCAAAAGGTATCGATTCTTTCGAAAATGCTATTTTGGCTTCATAAATTGGGATTAAATATAACTGTCCTCAACCCATTAAGATTTACATAAAGCACAATCCGCAAGCGTAGGCAGGAACAACACATGTTACATAAATTGTATAAATGAATAAAGAAAAAAAATACCTAAGTTTCAAACGTTGATATTTCCCCTGAATTTTGCACTAAAATATATGTGGCATGTATTCAAACCATTTTGAAATTAAAGCTTATTTTACATAAATAATTTCTATATAATTCTGGTTTAAGTTGCGAAATTCAGAAGTCTGTTTTTTACAATGATCTCATGTGTTTCATCGTTTCTTCATTTAAATGTTAAATACACATTAATTTTTTTAGAGTTTCAAAAGTGAGAGTCTTTTATCTCTAGAACAAGTTTTAACAAGGCATGGAGAGTAAATATTCTAACGGATATATAACTAGAAATTATCTTATTCCAATTAGTTAAAATGATGTGGAGTAAGGTTTTGGGTTTGATCAATGCCGCTGTTAAAAGTTCTTAGACTCAGTTTATGACAGTTCGCATGTTAAAGAACAAAATCAATCGTTTTCTTCATTTTAATTAAATACCTTTGTATGCAGATGTTCAAAAAGCTTTTATTTTATTGATTTATATATTAGGCAATATTTATTCATTCTGTTTACTACCAACATAAAGTTCAGTTAATTTGTTTGATATTTTAACAATATTTATTTAAAAACTTTATTAAGGTTACCAAATATTGTCATTTTGTTGCTTAATATCTGATAAATCGTTAAGAACATACCTTACTTTGATAAAATTTCGGTTATGGTTACAATATGGCACAGTTATACTGTCCCATTTAAAGATACAAAAAACTTTTACAAAAACCCAAGGTCATTATCACTATTTGGGTCTGCTACCACTACAAGGCACTGCTCATCCTTATATTAGGGAAATAGGAAATAGGTATTAGACGAAAGCGTTCACATAGCAGGAAATTATACCTGTAAATTCGTAACTGTTTATATAGCAATAAAGTGTTATTCAATGGCTACACAATAGTGAAAACATCCATATGAAAAAATGAGACCAGCATCTGGTGTACAATGCATATGCCCCTTGTATAAACACGCAGAAGCCTACTGCAGCCAAGTTGTCCACCAATTTTGAAAAAGATAAGACCGTGCAGCTATCGTACCTACCATACTCACCAGACACGAATCCTTGTGATTTCTTCCTGTTTTTCCCCGTCTGCTGAGTATACACGTTACAGACTATGCTACCGCTTTCTGGCAATGTATTTCTCGTTTGGAAAAGAAAAAAGGTTCAGTCAATAGAGAGAACTTTGAAGAGATGCACTAATGAAAATTAAACTGAAAATCTATATATTAAATATGGGCTTTGGCTCAAATTTTCTAATTTCAAGAAAAATATTTCCATGTACTTTCAAATAAAGAGGTCCTGATGATCACCGCAGAGTTTTTAAAAGCTATGTTAGTTTAACACTCCGTAAGGTAAAATCTTGCATGTTAAATATATTTCATATTTATAAGTTTTCATATATAATACACTTTTTTTAACAAAGAAGAATGCTATCATTTTGTTATGGTTGGCTTGAATGTAATAACCATCAAAATACCATAATTCGTTAAGTTAATAGTGCTTTGAAAACCTGGACCCAGATCCCGACTCCGAATGGTCAATCTTTTTCTGACAGGTTTAACAATGGCATTTTTAAAGAAAACAACACATGTTTAAAAGTGTATGTACAACGGAAGAACTGAGATTTATTTAGCGGGATGAGAGGTGTTTAGCGTATTGAGAGGTGTTGAGCAGATTGAAAAGCGTTTGTAGCTTGCATGGCAATGCAGCAGCACACAACAGCCAAGTTGAGCAGCAATTATGGGAAAGAAAAATTTGGTTGTACAACTGTCCTACCCACCGTACTCGTCAGAGTTCAGTTGACATTTTTTCGTAACTGAAGAAAGTGCTGTCAGGCTGCAAATTTACGGTCAGAAATTCATTGCTACGACCATTTCAGTATCTTTAAGAGTATAACAGTTGCTATGGCCTTATAATGTTCGTTTTACTCGTTAGATAATGTTATTCGGTTAAAGCCCATTTCAACTCCCGAAAAATGAAAATTTTCATAATAACGAAATTGAAATTAAATGTATTTGTAATTTGGTAAAAGCCATTCCTATTACTCCCTTATTGACTGCTTTTTATTAAGCAGACCGGTGTTTTTTATTTTCTGTATATCAACATTTACACCTAATATCTCGAGAGGATATTTAGATTTTTAGGAAGATCACAGAGATATACATCACTTTTTAGTATCAATACATTTTATTAAATCATAACGTAGAAAGTAAGACAGTTTTATCCACTGCCTTTGTACTTTATTACACGGTTGAGACTGCGTTGCAGTTTTTTTAGAATGAGCGGAAATCAGATTGTTATAGGCGGATTTAGACCGTTGCGTTGGAGTCCATTAGGAGTCTTGTACTGCTTGACGAATTCTTATTTATGCAAAGCAAAAGACATTACTCCAAAAGATAGCATGAATAAGAATTTTCATCCTCCAATTACGTATCTTATTTTACTCGCGATCCGCTATACACCTGCATTTGATTCATGCACCACTATGTAGTGTTGGTTTTTAGTAAAATTATTATTTACTTTTTATATGAATGAATTGTCACTTCGTTGAAATAAATCAACTCGTGTGTTCAATCCAATAATACACTTATGAGAATCTAGGGTATATGTGATGTATATGGAAAGTATCTAGATGCAAGCGCTCGATAAATTCTAAACACATTTCCTACAACCCCATGTGATGTAACAAGAACAACATATACTTCGCGTAAAGTACCGACCGGCGCGATTCCGAACAATCTTCGTGACTCTCCGGTTTCTGGCGGAGGTATGTATCGGAAAGAGACGACCAATATTTTGTAAACAAACACCCGCACAAAACAATTTGAAATGGTGTACATTATATTTATCATTTCGTTTGCATACTTTCACAGTTGTCAAATATATATGTAATTTATTATCTGAAAGAGTAAATCTGATTTGAATTGTGACTAAAAACGACCGTTTCGGAAATTGATGAGCCGTTAAAGGATTACACTAAAATTATTTCAGCTTTTGATCCATTTCAATGAATTATAAAAAGAAACAACTCCGATTTCCCGTTAAAACTCCTAATTGGTTTCTATTCTAGAATTTTTTGATAAGACCATTGGTGTCCGAGTGGTCTAATGGACTTTATCGAAAGACCACTTACCTTTCATCGCTAAAGTCATTAGTTCGATCATCGCTCGGTCCAACAACTTAACATAAGCATCAGCCAGTTTATCACACGACTCAAGCGTAATAAAAAAGAATCGTTGATAAATACATTTACAGGATCGCAGTTAAAACTGATTTTTATCTCCGCTTAAACCCTTAGATTAATTGTATGGAGCATATAGTGGTTATTGAAAATTTATCATCCATTACCTATTTACAACTTCTGTGTACGTTTATTCTATATAACACAGCGACCTACTTGACAAGAAGGAAGTACAATGCGGATATAGTACATGCTAACTTTTCAAAACAAAACTTATAAAAGTATCTAGCTATTATCTAATGACTGAAGTTGTGTAATACCATCTGCGGTATATAAACTTCCGTATGAAAGAGAATTAAGTGTTGTTTATTTAAGTTATTTTATCTGTTTGAAATATGAAGTTTTTGTGCAATGTAGTGTGTAGACAGTGGACTATTAGCTAAAGATATGCACTAGCTATCCGTACTTCAATTAATGAGTTGCTTTGCATATTACCGTATAATAAAGGTAAGTTAAAATTAATGATCAATTAAAAATATATGTGCTTAAATTTATGCACCGTTTGTTTCCAACGCATGTGCAGATTATTGTAAGTGTAGATTTAATCCTTACATGAAGTTGGGTGATGTATACGAATGCATGGGTAAAGTATATAAAATGATCAGCGCTGGTTATACACCTGGGTATACAGTTGAAGTGCAATGTCAGGTATAAAACTACACGTCGCCATTCCTCCTATTTAATGCATAGTATTATTAGGTATATTCACATGCGTACTTAATTTTTATTTTGAATTTTATATATTTGTACTCATTGATTGCGTGTGCATTCATTAATCGCCGTTAAGTGAGGTATGTCACGTATAAGTGTACATCGGATAAGCAGTAGAACATATATGATATCAAAAGATAAAAAGTTGGTAAATTTTGTGTATTGATAACAGCTTAAACTTGATATTTTTTATTCTGTTAAAGTGCCAAACCTTTCAATATTTGAGACGAAGAATGTTAGGGCCAGGGTAAATTTATAGTTGAATTTTGAACGACGAAACACGAATATCAAACTTTGTTAAGGGTAAAATGAATTAAAATGAATTAAAATGAAGGACTTTTAATATTGGAATATATAACATTTCTTTCCCGTGATGGTGAATACTATCTTTCCATACAAGATTTTATCTGTAGAAGAAAAAATAATACATGCATTTTAACTTTCAAATTTATTTTTCATATCACTAAGAATCCCTGATTATAATCAATTATCTTTAATAATTCGCACCACTTTCTACTGAAGTCGTCCGCACGTGTAAGTGACATTTGTTTACAAATACAGGCACATTTATCTTACGGATCTTGTAAAGCACAAAATCACTGATCTGGTGATGTTTTTGTTGAAAGCATAATACAATAAATGCAAACCAAACGTTTCAAAGGATATCTAAGTCGAGCTTTAAATGAAACAAAGATGATACGACTATACACACCTATACACCCATGATATACGTATATCAGTATAAAATTGAAAATGATAATGTATAGCCGTCAAGGAGAACTGAACACGTAGATTGTTTAACAATATTCTATATTGTAATGCTGCGCGTCTCTAGCCCATGTCCAATACGTCGCTGTTTAAAAGAAACAGAACCTACAAAACAGTATAGACATATAATTGCTAATAATCTACTGTTATTTCCAAGAAACAATAAAATTATGTTTTGAAACGTCACAAACATTTGGGCTCCTTGCTTAGATATTCTGTTATCTACCCAGTTTTATACAATCATGCTTGACCTTCAATATAAGTTATTCAAAATAAGGATTACAATCAGATGTGTTGTTAACTGATAATTCTTATAAATCTTGTCTAGCTTCAAAGTATAATTTAGTTCAATATAAGTACATTTTATACAGTATTACAAGTGTATACAATAAAAGAAAAAGGATTAGTATAATTTAACTCCATATGCATATTTCCCCTGCATTTTATGTGCTTTTAGCTTGGAAGTCTTCCGTGTACATGCCACGCTTGGAAATAGGCGTGTCTCGCGCCATTTATGTTTAGCAATTAGTATAATAATTACATATAGCAGAATGTGATTTTTTGTGAATATTAAATTTCATTTCTACATTCAATTTGTTTCTTTTGAACAAAATGTGTCTTGTTTAAATTCTATTTATTGTATTCCAGAAGATGACTAACAGTTATGCTTATATAGTATATTTAATTACTGCGAATATAATATGTTACACGGTTGCAGGTAAATCTATTCCTTTCCACCTAATAAAAGTATTACACGGATATTAATATATTGCACACTTCACAGCATACTTTTTTTAACAAACGTTTCAATGACAAACACACGCCAAAACATACACATAATATCGCAATTAAGTTATGGGAATATCATTTTAAATACATCAAAAGTAATCTGTTTAAACAGAATTTATTTTAAGAATTGATGGATAGAAATAAATGATCGTTCTGTTGGAGTTTGTCATAACAACATTTATCTGTAATTCTTAAAGTAATACTAGTTTATATAATTATGAAAAGTCATATATTACAATTTAATATGAAAGTCAAGTTATACATAAACGATAGCAATAATTAAACTATATAAACAATTGCAGTTACCATAAATTCGGTTCGGATTAAAGACTCAGTTGTTCCAACAAAGGGATCTACCATACAGCTGATATGCAGTATCTCAGATTTTACATCAGATACAGCAGTAACATTGTACAAGACGGACACACCGAATATAGCAGAAGGCACACGAGCACAGGTACAGTGTATAGCTCATGCTTGTATAGCTGGCTTACCTGCATATACATATTCCAGTGACGACAGTCATATATACGTTAATATCACCCACTTGAGCCAGAGTACAGACGGGAAATGGTGGACATGCCTGTACGGAACACAAAGGAAGGCATTACAACTTGTTGTTTACTGTAAGTTCTATAAAATATTATTGTTTATTTTTGGCAGGTTTCTGTCATAAACTCCAATACATTTTACAATAACTTAATTTTGTATGCATGTCCTAATTTAAATACGAATGTATTATTATTATTATTGGCAATATTTGTTAAAATTATTGAACAGATGACATTATAACATATATTTATAACATTTTGTTTTGGTTCACCGATTCATCAATTCCATTAGCTCGGAAACTTGAACTACTATCGTTTATAGAAATATTATTATGTGAATATCAAATTTTCAAAATTTAAGACAACTACAGGCTATTTATTTGTATATGGTATACTCAGGAGCATAGACATGAATTTGGTATTTGTGCGGGTAAATATTTACAAAACTTAGACTTTAAAACGAGCAGCACCAACGAATTAACAATGACATATGCGAATTCAATTTAAGATAATTGTAAAATAATAACAATTGGACAATTATTGGTGCGGCGTACAAATTAAATGCAAAAATAAGTTTGGAAAATAGCTACATAATGTAGACAAATTTGGGACTATGCCACACCCGTGTATGCGCCCATGATACTACATATGCAATGATATGCCATTATTGTACAACACGTATTATGTTATGCTAACAGCCTGTCTGATAAGTTCTTTATACATCAACAAGCACCAACTCCTATGTCATTTTAACAGCTATTCCCCAGTCCTTAACTTATGGGCGGGTGCCATCTGAACCGCAAGATCTATCAAATGAAAGTGTGGTACTCGAATGCAAAACTGTCTGTGTCTATCCTGCACCAATATTTGGGTGGTTCTACAGCGAGGTAAGACAATTAAGATATCCAAATATTTCTAAATCTTACATTACAATTAAAGTAATACTGGTAACGTTTAGGTAAAGTTCAGTTTGCATTATTGTTATATTTAAAGATAAAGTAAACTATAACAAGTTAGTATACCTGAAAGATGGTTTTCATCTTTATTTATTATTTTAGAAAAGAAAGAGTTTACGGTCAACATTCTATGAAATATACATAAATGTGTTTTTTGAGACATTAATATATATTTACATTTTCTCCGTAACTCAATGAAAAGCTTATTCTTGAGAACGTTCCTTTATTTTTACATTAAAATCAAACACCAAACACAACTATACATACACGTACCATTAGTATATATTAAGTTTAAATATTTTTGTCCAGAGTGGAACATCTCGACAACTATATTCTACATCAGGTGTTGCTGGAGACGAGACCGACAGCTCCTGTACAGACTCTGAGAAGCTCTATACTTCAACATTGACATTGGCACGGTACACAACGTTCGCTGGAAATGCAAATGAAACTGTCAAATTTGAATGCGGAATTCCAACATTCCCAGGGTTGCCTACTGCACTGTACACTCCACTGTCGCCAGATATAACATTTTCCGGTAAATATATTTGCCTACCAAATGCTCAATACAACCGTGTCTGCTATAATGCTTTCTTTGGACAAATTTTATACTTCCAACGAATGCTTTTATCAGATATCATGTTAAACGATTGCCAATTTTAACGAGGTGGTAAAGAGTCAACATATACGAATAAACAACAAACCCACACAAAATTGAAAGTATTGATTTTCGCCAAATATTTTTAATATCACAACAGATAACGCCATCGGAATGCTGTTAAGTCACAGAGTCACACGTGATTAATTGATTTTTTTTCATTAATTCTATCATTTGTAACAAAGATGATACTAAATTACAGGTTGATATTTTTTGCATAAACGTCTATCTTTAACAATTAGTATACTGTAGAATGTCACCCATTCTCGGATACCGGTTTACATAAAATACCCTTTACAATTTGACGTTATTAAGAAATATTACGATATCTTCCTTTTATACTTTCAACTTTACTTGACACACATTATTTATGCAAATCACTAACAATTTTCTCATATATGTTGTGGGTGGGAGATCCATGACCGTGTAACAAAGTTCACGAGTAATCACCACAGAGATTGTGGCCTGACTGGGATTCTAACCCATTGCCCCATGGTTAGACGCGTTACTGGCTGTGTTAGTTGGGTCGGCCCTCAATATATTATGACTAACATTGAATTGTCGGTAATTATTACAGCGAGCTGAAACAAAACAAGATGAGTGTAAACTGATATGGTACGAAAAAGGTTTAAACCTGCTGATGTTATTTGAAACTATGTTTTCTTTCAATAATTTTCTAATTTACTTAGCCGGGTCGGATTAGCTCAGTCGGTAACGCGTCTGACTATCAATTTAAGGGTCGGGTCATAGTTCGAATCCCTGCCTGACAACAGCCTCCGTGATGATTAATATACGACTTTTGTTTTATTATCATTCGTCTCTCACTGCTGATTCTAATGGGAAAGCTACATGCGGGGATGGGGTATGCTCGAGAACTGGTTAACCTTTCGGGATCCTAGAAAACAGTGGTTAGGTTAACTGATCATCTGTTAGCCCTTGATTGCATAAAAACGTCGCTAAATATTCAATCAATCAATCAATCTTATTTGCTTTTCTTAAATGAATATAAATAATTTAATTTATTTTCAAAGTAAATTCGAGAAACTGAAAAGGACACTACATGGTAAAGGATTTTCACATGCATTGCCGTGTAACATATTTTACAGCTTAAATGCACAAAGCGATCTGCCAAACATCCTGCCATCATATAAGGATTTTGAACAGCTGATATCATGGAGGGTTTATCTGCATGAAGCACCCTTGCCCTGCAGTGGCTATACATCTATATTATAACCTTATAGAAATTGTCCAACATCAGACAGAAAGTGTATATCACAATACATATTATAACCATAAAACCACAATACCGACCTCATTCAACTTTAGATACATTTTAAATTTCACATTAACCTCGTGTTTTCTTTTCATGTACTTGACTTTGACCTTTTCTGGTTTGGTGGCGGGAACAACGTAACTATTCGGCAAAATGCAATGAACTCGGATGGAGTTACATATATCACGTTTATACTGACTGCATCGTACGAGCTAACTCGTGCTCTATATCTTTGACTGAACGTTACACGTATATGCATTTATTTTCTGTAAGTCCATGTTAAATACATTTATTTTCTCTCTTAATAGTTAAAACAACCAGTGTTACTTTGAAAGATGGTCCAAACCAACCGACTAATAACTCTTTCATCACCGTGACCAGCGGTGTACCAAAGACACTGACCTGTAGTCCAAGTTTAAGTAGACCAGCTGCAACAGTAGTGTGGTATCTTGATAATGTGGAGAGACAGAGATCCACGTCGACAAACTTCGCATTCACCCCATTGAACAACTATCATGACAAGCATTTGTATTGTAAAGGATTCAACATACCGCCTGAGAGTGAAGCTGTGCTATCCTTGAAGTCTAAACTATTTGTCCAAGGTATGTACATGGCGACTTTAAAGCGAGTATGAAAGCTGCATTTGTGTGTCTATATTATTCCAAGGTTACTATTTATAGCAATATTGTTAATTTAATTACTGTTATGATAAACACTCGTGAATCAGCAAAATATGATTCATAAAACATAAAACAACATTCTCGCCCGTTTCCATAATACTGACTAAAGCCTGAAGCAATATTAAATGAGCTCCATTTTACCACCCGCATAACATTACACATTTATATTTTGTTTATATTACAGTTCAAGTGTCAAATGTAACCATATCGCCTGGTACCAATGGTACGTTAGAAGTAACCAATGGTGATGAGACGACACTTACCTGTACACCAGGGACCAGTAGACCGGAAGCCACCGTTTTGTGGTATATGGGTACAGTGAAACAAGCAACTACGGGGAAAAGGTTCAGTTTCACACCAACCAGCAGGAACCATGGTGAAGACATATATTGTAAGACATACAATATACAACTAAAGAGTCAGGCTGTGTCTTCAAACAAAATAAAACTATATGTCAGAGGTATGTGAAATATAATGCATGTATATATAACACAGAACATAAAAGTTATGAATAAAGAATTAACATATACTTGCAAAATGGTCCTGGATTGGTTTTAGGGGTGTGACAAATTATGTCAGTTATACGGCATAAACCGAATAAAAGTCGAAACTCAATAGAATCTAGTGCTTGGTAGCTGCTCTTGGTTTATTCGGTAACCAAACCAATGATGATAGAAAAATATAGTCGGAAAAGAAATGTTGAATCAAGACTTTAGATATGATGCTTTAAAAAAATGCGCGATAATAACAACAAATATAATATTACAATTTCGAAAATTTTCTGTTTCTAAATTAAATTTAGTACTCATATAATAAGAAGCAGTGGCCGGTTTCACTTAACATCTCAAGCTGAGACTTTCCTCAACACAAAAATCTTGATTTCTGTAAATAATAACTATAACTCACTGCACAGTAAATGATTACTCAGAATTGAAGTCACAACAATAAATCTGTACTTATTGGAAATAATAACATGCAAAAATATCAATGTACATAAAGCTACAGCATTTAAAAAAAATGAATTGAGATAAATCTCAAGTTGAGATGCTAAATGAATATAGAGCCAGATATTTCTTGATTATATGCATATGTTGCAATTTTTTTCCAAAATATATATTGCAGAAGTGTGGGAATGTCGTTCATTATGTGATATAATCACAATTCCTGTAAAAGAAATGCTTATTGGTATCTCATTATCTTACTTATCGTTTGGTTATAAAAAATGGAATACAAAATATATGAAATAAAAAACAACAACATATGTATGTATCTGCAGATGCACCAAGAGCATCTACAGATCTGACGACCAATTTTACCGGAAGTCTCCATGACAACGTCACCCTGACCATGACTGTCGTAGCATACCCAGCACCATCAAGTTTTATTTGGTCAAATCTGACTGGAGGGACATCATATTCTAAAATAACACCAGGACAATATATAAATATACTGACGCATGCTAGGCGCTCTGAACTGATTATAACAGATATACAGGAAGGTCATTTTGGACAATATAAAGTAAAGGTGGATAATGGTGCTGGCATTCCATTAACACAAATATTTTTCATCAATAAACAAGGTTAGTAGACATTTATCAACACTAACATTATTAACAAAAAGAAAGAGATAGACAAACTATATCAATGAGCAACATAATTTACCAATCATGACAGACAAAATGGGGTTAGTATGCAATGCATGTGAAATGTCCGAAAGCAAATAAGTTTTATCAGAAGTTTGAATACATTTACCTGTAATTATCCGAATTAGTAACTAAACATGTTTTGAGGTTAATCTGAAATGTAAGAATGAAGCGATACGTTATATATGTGTCTGTAAAAACAGATAAAACATGTTAGTTAAGGTAATAAACATTTACTATGGTATCAAGTCCGTATTATTGTTTCGAATGCAGATAACTTTGTTATCTTATTCAATATAAGACATAAGGTAAAGAAGTTTGTTTTAAATTTAGACCGACCTGAAGCGCCGACAGAGTTTCAACCTCTTCATGAAACTACCACGGTGTCGACAATCACAATTCAGTGGACACCAGGTTATAATGGCGGCTTACCACAAACGTTTTACGTACTGTATAGACCATACTCGTCCGATACATGGAATATCGAAAACAAGGCAGAGCCGGCTACAAACATAACACTGCAAGGACTAGCAGCTGGTGGCATGAAATATGAAGTCCAGATATATTCGCAGAATTCCATTGGGAAAAGCTATACAATAGGACCGAAAGTATTTATTACTCTGGGTTGGTATGCATTCACATGAGTTAGATAGTACTAGTATATCATAACATTGTTCTATAAAATATGTTCATATATTTGTATAATGCCGTCAGGCAAATACGAGACATGTTGCACCGAATATTAGATGAAGTCAGTTTTATTACAAATATATCATACTTACAGAAGCCTGAAATCGATGAAAGTTAGATTCATCTTAAAATTGATAATGGCCAGAACGAGCGCTACGAAACTCAATTTCTGTCCAAGTCGATAATATATAATCTTGCTTTACGTAGTCATTTAGATCAAAGTATGAAAACTACATTAACGCTACAGCTGTGCTAAGGAAACGTTAATACGTTCCATACTTAACATTGAGATAAATTAATTAAGTCTGATGTGTACACAAAGGTCATACATCAGCTTTAACACTCTCTTTGTTAGGTAATCGTTTTGAATAATTGGAAATGTAATGCTTACTCTGAATTTGTCTGAGAGTACAGAACATTTTATATATTTATTACTCAAATATACGTATTAGTAAATATACTTAAGGAATGGTAAATGCAAGCCCTGAAGTACAAGATACAGTACCACTTATAATCGGAGCATATGTTGGAGGACTTTTTACAGCTGTTGTTATTGTCATTACTGTTTTATTCCTGCGGAGATTCAACATTGGTATTGTTACAATTATTATTCTTATAAACTAATTTACATTTTACATAATATAGTGACTCATATTACAAAAACTGTGTTTGTATGAATTCATGATTAATTTAAACCTGGTATGATGGACTGTGTTTTCAATGATTGAACTAATGCGCAAAGTTAAAATTAATAAGTCATTTGGTTTCACTAACATACAAATATACAATTAATAAATATATTGCAAAAGTATATCTACACTGATGATGGTTATTACATTCGTCAGCTATGTACATGTCATAAACAAAATGTCTCAACAAAAAACATGTTTTAAAGTATTGACTAATGTAAACATTCGTACACTTTCATAACATATATGAACTTATTTGTCTTAATATCATGTTTTCGTCTAAACTGAATTGTTTAAAATAAAACTTTATTGCCAGTTGACTGCAACGCATGCAATAGAAAAGAGTCAACACAACGTAAGACTTCATCAAAACCAAATGATCAACAGGAATATGTTAATACTGCAATTTCAACTACAGGCAAGTTTGTGTAGCTCATGTTTTACTACTTTCTTAACAACTTCAAAACAAAGAATTTACTATAATTTGGGATCAGTGTATAATTTTCTACTTTCTTTACTTGGTTCCATAGAATTCTTTAATCGGGTATTATTCATATTATGTGTTGTTATATTATACATGAAAAGTCAGGGATGACACAGCTGTTACGATGTGCTAACAAACGATATGCAAAACTATATTGTTACGATATTAACTGACATTGATATCTCTTTTTAGATGAATATGAAAACGAAATTATGCTAGAGGCTATCAAAGGGTATGTAAAAAATATTTTATGACATTTTTTAATTCAAAAAACGTTTGAAATGCTCGGTAAATAAGTTGAAAGATAACATAAATATAATATATATATTATTTCATATCTGGTTTGAATAATTCCCAACAATTATGAGATAAACATCATGTAATGATTTGAAAATTTAAATATCGTCAAAGTAATCTTTTCAAAATATAGAAACCTAGATAGAAAACCTTTTCAAATGTATTGCAACACGTGTTAACCATTTACATAATTCAAAATGTGTAATAAGTCATCAAATTATTAGAATTAATAGCACTTATTTCCAACGAATTACAGGGACAGTGCGTATGAATCAACAGCTCCTGTGAACAAAACAGAGCACTTGTATTCTGATATCGTGCCCAGCAGCTCCAGTCAAGGTAGGAATGGTATAAGTCCAAATTTGGAACTTGAGTAAATTTTAGAAAATACAAAGATGTAAGACCAGATGAAATATTCAAATGGACTGGAGATATTCTAATTATAAGTGAAATATTTGATGAAATAAGTGGGATATGTAAAATATAAAAATATGAAAATTAACAAATATAATATTGTATTGACGCGTCTTGAGCACACGCTGTTCAGACTGATAAATTGACGTACACGTTTACCAACTGCACCATTGTGCCGACTTGGCGTTAAGTGTATATTTATGATTTTTATTTGCTTTTTTAGTTTAAATGTATTGGTCGCTATGTAGTTAGTTGCTTCCCATACTTTGTTAACATTGGAAACGTTGGAACAAATGAAATAATAAACCAAAATGTATACAAACACTTACCATATCAGCACACTTTCAACGATAACTAATTATTTCTTTATCCTTGAAAAGTTATTCTTTATGATTCTTATTCTAAGCTCTTGCTTTTGTTAAAACCATTGGCCTCCGCAGCTAGAACTTACCATTTTTGCTTTTCTTAGTAGGCTATCTGACACTATTTTATATTTTCTTGCCAGAGGCCTAGCTTTCTATAGGGACTGTAGGGCTACATTTATACGAGTAATAAAAATGCATGAAAAAATACAATGAAATACAACAAAAATCGCACCCTAGAGGGAAGAGGGAATGGTGGTATAAATTCGCAACAAAAAATCATTGATTATGATCAAATTATTTAACATCATAACCGAAAGATAAACGTTTTTGTTATGGATCCGTAGAATCTTAATTTTCATCCGTCATATAAACATCGATCACTGAATAATAACCACTTGAATCAATTATCAATTTATTTGGTTACAAAATAGTGGATTCAAGGTTGATATAACCAGGCCCATAAAACATAAGAAATATAAACCAAATTGCACATATGACAGTGTAGCTGAAAAAAAAATCGGTGGATCATTCCCCCGCAACCCCTAAAACTGTGTGCCTTCACACAGACTTCAACTAAGTTACGCCTAGCTTGTGAGACTGATTCCGGTAAGTATTATTTCTCACAGTAGGACGAAAACGCCTCATAAACATGTCGGTTTTTTTTTTGGCAAGGTCTTCAATGCTGTTATGGGAACTTCGTCAATTGGTTAAACGAGTTACGTTTTCAAGACTTCAGTTAGACATAGATTTTTCTCTTACTCATACTGTCAACAAAACGCAATGTGACCTCTTATGTAATTCTCCTGTTTCTCTTAGACACTTCTACATATGACTAAAGCTGTATTATTATCGATTTGATATGGGAGTCACACTTGTCCTGCCATTTTGATTTGACGAATAACTTTCTTTCCCCCATGTCATTGACCTTTGCCGGGGGCTGTTATCAAAATTAGGGTTCTGGGTATTGATAATGCCCTGCACAAAGGAATATTTGGAGTGATCATGTCCTGCCCATGAGAAATATGCGAGACTTGCCATTATGAGCTCATTTTAGTAGTGATAATAGACGAAAATAAGGTCTCACTACACAGTTAATTTTTGTGCTTTTTCTATGTAAAATGAAGTCTAGGATTTCCATGGTAAAACAATCCACATAGAGTGTTTTTAGAGTATCTTTATTTCATAGCAGGACTGTATATCCACATTAATGTAAACATAACTAGTAGATTGACCTGCTTCCTTTCTTTAAAAGTGGGGGCGGTGACATCCTTAGATTTTTTTAAAAAAGAAGTCTCCAAATGCTCCTAAATACATGGATATACCTAACTCCTATAAAGTTCACTTTTTTAAACCAGTGATGTCTTATTGCAGTATATGTTATCCCAGCGTTTGCTCTATACTCATCTGCAGCAAGAAATCACAACCACGTTGAACCATTTTGAAAACATTTCAAAACCAAGTTACAAAGGGCATTTTAAAGCGTAAACATAACGTTACCGTGGGGAAAAAGAGGCGTAACTGTGTAGTGAGACGTTTAGTGTAAATATGTTACTATACTTAGTAACACGTGTAATAATGTATCAATATACATCATATATATATATATATATATATATATATATATATATATATATATATATATATATATATATATATATGTGTGTGTGTATGTATATTAATACATTTTAAAGATGAAATTGTATGAGTTTTACTAATGTATTTAATCATAATAAAAACGCTTTGTTAATTCAGAAAAATATACAGACAAAGGAGAAGAGACAGAAGAGTCCATGGAGGCGTACGTGCATACAATCGCGTGCGCAGAAACCATGATACCATGAACATGATACATTTATATGCTACATTCCGGATGCTTTACATATGTGTATAACAAGAAATATATGGACAAAACTCCAATCCAGAAATGTTTGTATCGAGCTTCTTTGAAGCAATACATCCTTTGTTAATTACACGAGTACTGCAGTAAACATTGGATGGATGTTATTTGTTGAAATTTTATGAGATATGAACGTATATGTAACACGTGAAAAATGCACTCGCAGTTCCATGTACTAAGTTCACATTATATATATTCAACGAATAGATCTTTTTCTTATATTTACATTATTTATACTAATTTGTTTAGCTTGATAAACTTAACGGCAAACGTAACACGCCTTTATTCACTGTCACTTCCTGACGTCCAAAACCGTTATAGATGTGACTTTTTTGGCGTTAAAAACACTTATATCGATTTAGAACAAGGCTGATTTGATCTAAAATGCCGAAAACTAAAATGGTTGTTAACGGATAATATTTAAATTTATTGAAGGAGTAATGTCACGAGTGAAGATATTGTATTTTAGTTTCGTATTTGATGATAGTTTATTCCAATTCAATGTAATGTCATCTCTTTTAATAATTTGTAGGAGAATAACATTGTATTTTGTGCGTTTATAGAAGTTAATATATCAATGAATAACACAATAGATTTAATAATCTGTTTTGAAAAGCGTATTAAGTATTGCGAAAATACTTCAAATAATTAATAATATAGGTATACAGGATATATCTAATGCTTGATTTTCCTTATAAAAAAGTCAACATCAACGAAAAATCGTTTTTGATAACATTTTTACTTTACTAGATTTATTACCTGTGGGAAGAATATAACTTTTACACAGTAAATACAAATTATGTTACTTTCACGTGTAATTATACAACGGGGTTGGTTTAAATGCGGGTTTAAAATAACAAATTTTGAATGTTCACGCCTGATTGCACAAAAATGCGCCGGTACAACTTCTTGAAATTTACATATTTTAAACTTCATTTAACTATATTATGATAGAAAAAAAGAAGGTATGTTCACGCTAGCTTTTTCATAAATTCGATTTCAAATTAAAAATGAAACCCTTAAAAACACACGACGTTTGTCTGCTATTTCGGACGACGTCGTTATTTTACGTTAATATTATATGGCGTTTCCTTAACGTCGTCCGAAATCGTAAGCGAATGTTGTATTTATTTAAGTATTTAATTTCAGTTTAATAACAAATTGATGAAAAAACTAGCGTGAGCATCCTTCTTTTTATTTGATCATATTTTAGTGACATTAATAAGGTTTTACATGTGTGAAATTCAATAACTTGAACCAGAGCTTTTTCGCGTAACCAGCCGTGAATGCACAAAATTCGTTGATTTTATACCGCATTTATATCAACCCCTGCGTAATGATTAGATGTAAAGGTAGCACAAATTATATTTTATCTGCATGAAAGTTATAATATGATCACAGGAAATAAAAACAATTTTGAATAAATATTGATTATTTTACAAGGGAAAAACAGCGAAAATCGTCAAAAATAAACGTACCACCAGGAAGCGCTGAAACTGCAGTAATGTATTAAATAAAACAAAGCTTAAACAAAAACTGAGACTTCAGAGATCGCTTGTACAGATTTTTGATAAATTACGCCAGATGTAAAAAAAATCCGATTGGAACGCCGTGAACTACCTTAAAGTATAAACTCAATAGTGGATATTTAAATTCATCCTATTTAAGAATTTAAAGTTTTGTGATATTTCCATTTGTTAAGTTTATCTTATTTGTATTTATAGAACCTTCTGTACGTTGGAAGAATGAGTATAATAATAAAAAATAATAATAATTATAATAATAATTATAATTTAAGCATAAATAAATGAATATATAAACATGAATATTGTCATTCTTTTTATCCGTTTCATAATATTGTTTTTTCTGACGAAAATTATATAATACATTATATAACTGTTGAATTGAAATTAAATTATATAATAGATACCATCAGAATAAAGTTGTTAACTGGCTAACGTTGGAAACACTTGGATAGTCTTTGGATAAATGTATGTACACATTTGTCACAAAAATAATAAAGATATAAGCATGATATATAAACACAGCGAATACGATACATGGTAATATCTAATGATTCTTTGGAAGTACATAGTACGTCCGGGAAAAGAAACTAGCTGTCTCTATTTGATGTAGACAGTTCATGAGGACTATGAACTTAACTGCAATCCCCATCAACCCAAGCACCTGCTTAATAAGTAGTATTCTCGGTATTTAATATTAAACAGTTGTATTTCCTGACTGAGTCAAAATACGGGTGAAGTTGTTATAGCCACCACACGACACGTTAAGTTTGCACTTGTTGGAGGTTTAAGTTATTAATGTAAGCGAGGCTTGGTACAACCGTACACCAGATCTAAGTGTATTGCTAGTATTTGTTCAAATGCGACACTGCCTGGTAACAGCCAACATTAATATACCATTAACAGAAAAATATTATTATTGGAAACAATTTATAAATGATAGTATGTATTCAATTTCAGAGACAACATATACTTCTTGCGCTAAACGTATACACACTCAACTAATTATTGAAACGCTTTAAAACAATAAAAAAGTTACACATGTATAGAATCGAATGCATTAAGTTAGAATTTTCATGTAGCATTCAAAACTACAAATATATTTTTTTTCTATAAAAATATGGAACAATTATTATTATTATTATTATTATTATTATTATTATATCATGATTATTATTTATTATTACTATTATCATTATTGTTTTTATTATTATTATTTTAATTACCATTATCATTATTATTTCTATTATTGTTATCATTATTATAATTACTTTTATTATCATAGTTATTATTAATATTATTATTATTATCATTTTTTTGGTATTATAATCATTATTATCATTATTATTATTATTATTATTGTGATTATTATTATTATTATTATTATTATTATTATTATCATTATTACGATTATTATAGTATTGTAAGCGTTAGTTTTATTATTAAGTATTCCCCCAAATAACGATGGCAAGGTTTGCAAGTGGTCATTTGATGACAGAATTCATCATGATGAATAAGAGTATTGAATGAGAGTTATCTGGAGTTCCGTTTTATTATTTATCTATACTTGTATTGTAAAGTGTGCGATAGGATATCCCACCAAAACCCACAACACACCCATTCACGTGGCGAATAAATGGGTTACCAATTAGGTAATGACTAAAGCAAACAATGTTTGTTTGAACTGATATTTTTATGGTTGTTATAATACTAAATAGCAGTAATAAATAGATTGGTATTATTTATAGGAATTAAAAATATAAGCCACATATAGGCCTGGTTAGGCTGAGTGTAACGTATCATTACATGTATGACGTTTAACTATATATGTGTGTACTATATTGTAATAATGTCACATAAACAAATAAAATAAACAAATAAAACGCAACACGTGATAATTTTGTAATTAGATTGTTTTATCAGTATTCATTTGTTTGTAAGTAGGTTTTTATGTTTGATGCTTTGATTCGAACACGTGGTACTTTTGAAATGAGGCAAATCCATATGTTCAATTACTCATCGCAGTTGGTACATGTACAATGTATTAGGAGCACACGTGATATACAATATCACAATGAAGATAAATTGATGTGTATCTATACTTTGATTTATATCAAGGATACACAAGAAAAGAATTCTGTTATGCTGTTTTTAATTATACGGAGTATATATATTTATATATGTAATGATAAAGGGAATACGTATTAATTGATTATAAAATATATGCGTATTTTATAGACGGATCAATGATTTTGATTCAAGATTTCAAATAAGGAAAGAGGTGGTTGATATAGAGTAAATTTTAATTATTATTGAAATTTTGGTACAATTTCATACGAGGTGAGTATTGGTTTGGGAATATTTGCAATAAATTGGAAGGGTGGGACGTTCAATTCTTCGTACTGTCATAGCAAATATCTTGTAAGATTAATAGGAAAGGTATACAAGATTATGACATCAATGTCCACCATGTGATAAAGGATCTTCAGTCATAAAGTTTCAGTGATGTAATGACAAACAATATTGATGAAAGCAACACAAGTTTATATATGTAAATGTCGGATATGAAAGTGAACTGTAAACATCAAACAGGCGAAAGGTTAATCAGATATTTGTTATTAGGCTATGATTGATGATTTAATTATGATTTCTTGATATTTACGGTTGTATTGATATCGTTACAAGCAGATGAATAGTTAAAGATTTACATATTATATGTGCACATATCTAAAACAACAGCCTTAAACGTTTTAAGGTGATACTTTTGTATGGATACACGAATATACTGACTTTAAGAGATCAAAGATTTTTAAAAAAAAAATGTTTAGGAATATTTTCATAAGTTGTGTAAAATATGTTAATACATTCTTAAAAATGAAGTTTCTGATAGTAATACTGGGGGATTAACACTTGTATATAACTGTTAAATTTATTTAATGCGTTGCCAATCTATAAACCGACATTGTTAAAGGGTCTCTGTGTTATACACCGTCATTGTTATAGTGTCATTGCGTTAATTACCAACATTATTATATGGTCATGGTGTTATACACCAACATTGTTATAGTGTCATTGTGTTATACACCAACATTATTATATGGTCATTGTGTTATACGCCAACATTGTTATAGTGTCATTGTGTTATAAACGGACATTATTATATGGTCATTGTGTTATACATCAACATTATTAAAGGGGCATTATGTTATACACAAACATTGTTATAGGGTCATTGTGTTATACACCGACATTATTATATGGTCAGTGTGTTATACACCAACATTGTTATAGTGTCAATGTGTTATTCACCAAAATTGTTATGGTGTCATTGTGTTATACGCCAACATTGTTATATGGTTACTGCGTTATAGACTAACATTGTTATAGAGTTATTGTGTTATACGCCAACATTGTTATATGGTCATTATGTTATACATCAACATTGTTGTAGTGTCATTATAGGATTAATTTCATTTTTTGACATTCTTTACACATGCATAAAAACCACACAAAAAATTGTATCTTTATAATTCCAATCCTGATGATTATTTTTAATTTGAGACTCCTCAAGTGAATTAAAAAAAAAAACCTAAAATAATTATACGCTGCAAAGTAAACGCGTAAGAATACATCAACTCTGTCCTGGTTGACATCGAATTCTCTAGATCTAATATCCAGTAATATTGTAACGGCTATTGTTTCCATTATCAGATGAACTCTGTAACATTAGTTGGTTTATTATAAAATGACGAAACATTTTGCGGTTAAAAAATTAAACAAGCGCCTTCTATCTCTCGATTTAAACAAATAAAAAATCAATAACAGTATCATTGTGTTATACGTCAACATTGTTATAGTGCCAATGTGTTATATACCAACATTGTTATAGTGTCATTGCGTTATACAATCATTGTAATATCATCATTGTGTTAAACAACAACATTGTTATACTGTCATTGTGTTATACACCAACATTACTATATTGTCATTGTGTTATACACCAACATTGTTATATTATCATTGTGTTATACATCAACATTGTTATAGTATCATTGTGTTATACAAACATTGTAATATGGTCATTGTGTTCAACAACAATATTGTTATAAGGTTATTGTGTTATACACCAACATAACTATATGGCCATAGAATTATACACCAACATTCTTATATGGTGATTGTGTTATACACCAACATTGTTATAATATCATTGTGTTATAAAACAACATTGTTATAGTGTCACTGTGTTATAAACCGACATTGTTAAAGGATCACTGTGTTATACACCGTCATTGTTATAGTTTCATTGTGTTATACACCAACATTATTATATGGTCATTGTGTTATACACCAACATTGTTATAGTGTCACTGTGTTATAAACCGACATTGTTAAAGGATTACTGTGTTATACACCGTCATTGTTATAGTTTCATTGTGTTATACACCAACATTATTATATGGTCATTGTGTTATACACCAACATTGTTATAGTGTCACTTTGTTATAAACCGACATTGTTAAAGGATCACTGTGTTATACACCGTCATTGTTATAGTTTCATTGTGTTATACACCAACATTATTATATGGTCATTGTGTTATACACCAACATTGTTATAGTGTCACTGTGTTATAAACCGACATTGTTAAAGGATCACTGTGTTATACACCGTCATTGTTATAGTTTCATTGTGTTATATACCAACATTATTATATGGTCATTGTGTTATACACCAACATTGTTATAGTTTTATGGTCATTGTGTCATATGCTAACATTATTTTAATTTTATGGTCATTGTGTTATACGCCAACATTATTATATGGTCATTGTATTATACACCAACATTGTTATAGTGTCATTGTGTTATACATCAACATTTTTAAAGGGGCATTGTGTCATACACCAACATTGTTATAGGGTCATTGTGTTATACACCGACATTATTATATGGTCAGTGTGTTATGCACCAACATTGTTATAGTGTCACTGTATTATTCACCAAAATTGTTATAGGGCCACTGTGTTATACACCAAATTTGTTATGGTGTCATTGTGTTAAACACCAACATTGGTTTGGTGTCATTCTATTATACAACAACATTGTTATAGGGTCACTGTGTTATACACCAATATTGTTATTGTGTCATTGTGTTATTCAACGCCGTTTTTATAGTGTCATAGTGCTATACACCAACA
Source organism: Panopea generosa (assembly GCA_029582155.1). NCBI lineage: Eukaryota > Metazoa > Mollusca > Bivalvia > Adapedonta > Hiatellidae > Panopea > Panopea generosa. The sequence goes on from CM055899.1 coordinate 75,514,476, forward strand.
TTGTTATAGTGTCATTGTGTTAAACAACATCATTGTTATACGGTCACTGTGTTAAAAACCAACATAGTTATAGTGATGATGTGTAATACACCGACATTGTTGTAATGTCATTGTGTTATACAAACTTTGTAATATTGTTATTGTGTTATACACCAACATTGTTATATTGTCATTGTGCTATACACCAACATTGTTATAGCATTATTGTGTTTTACATCAACATTGTTATGGTGTCATTATGTTATACACCATCATTGTTATAGTGCCATTGTGTTATACAAACATTGTTATATGGACATTGTGTTAAACAACATCATTGTTATAGGGTCATTGTGTTATACACCAACATTACTATATGGTCATTGTGTTATACACCAACATTATTATAAGGTTATTTTGTTATACACCAACATTGTTATAGTGTCATTGTGTAATTCAAAACATTGTTATAGTGTCATTGTGTTATACACCGACATTGTTATACGGTCACTTTGTTATATACCGACATTGTTGTAGTGTCATTGTGTTATACACCAACATTATCATATGGTCTTTGTGTTATACACCAACATTGTTATAGTATCATTGTGTTATACATCAACATTGTTATAGTACCATTGTGTTAAAACCAACATTGTTATAGGGTCATTTTATTATAAAACCAGCATAACTATATCGTCATTGTGCTATAAACCAACTTTATTATATGGTCATTGTGTTATACACCAACATTGTTATAGTGTCATTGTGTTATACACCAACATTGTTATAGTAGCATTGTGTTATACACCAACATTACTATATGGTCATTGTGCTATACACCAACTTTATTATATGGTCATTGTGTTATACACCAACATTGTTATCGTGTCATTGTGTTTTATACTAACAATATTATAGTGTAATTGTGTTATACACCGATATTGTTATAGAGTCACTGTGTTATACATCGACATTGTTATAATGTCATTGTGTTATACACAAACATTATTATATGGTCATTGTGTTATACACCAACATTGTTATATGTCATTGTGTTATATACCAAAATTGTTATAGGGTCACTGTGTTATACAAACATTGTAAAATGTTCATTTTGTTAAACAACAACATTGTTATATGGTCATTGTGTTATACACTAACATTACTATGTGGTCATTGTGTTATACACCAACTTTATTATAGTGTCATTGTGTTATACACCAACATTGTTAAAGTGTCATTGTGTTATATACCGACATTGTTATATGGTCACTGTGTTATACACACACTTTGTTATTGTGTCATTTTGTAGTACACCGTCATTTTTATAGTGTCATTATGTTATAGACTTATATTGCTATTTGTGTTAAATACCAACATTGTTATAGAGTCATTGTGTTAAACACCAACATTGTTTTAGAGTCATTGTGTTAAACACCAATACAGCTTTGGAGTCATTGTGTTAAACACCAACATTGTTACAGAGTCATTGTGTTAAACACCAACATTGCTTTGGAGTTATTGTCTTAAACACCAACATTGCTTTGGAGTCATTGTGTTAAACACCAACATTGTTGTAGAGTCATTGTGTTAAACACCAACATTGTTATAAAGTCATTGTGTTAAACACCAACATTGCTTTGGAGTCATTGTTTTATACACCAACATTGTTGTGGTCTCATTGTGTTAAACACCAACATTGTGATGGTGTCATTGTATTATACACCAATATATTTTTAAAGGATCACTGTGTTATACACCAACATTATTAAAGTGTCACCGTATTACACACTAACATTGTAATAGTTTCACTGTGTTATAAATCAACATTGTTATAGTATCACTTTATTATACATCAACATTGTTATAGTGTCATTGTGTTATACACCAACATTGTTATAGTGCCATTGTGTTATACAACAACATTGTTTGATGGTCACTGTGTAATACACCAACATTGTTATATGGTCACTGTGTTTTACATCAACATTATTATAGAGTCATTGTTTTATACACAAATATATTATAGTGTCATTGTGTTATACACCATCATTGTTATAGGCTCATTGTGTTATACACCAACATTGTTAATGGGTTTCTGTGCTATACATCAACATTGTAATAGTGTCATTGTGTAATACACAATCATTGTTAATTGGTTATTGTGTTATACATCAACATTGTTGTAGTGCCACTGTGTCATACATCAACATTGTTATATGGTCACTGTGCTATATACAAACATTGTTATAGTGTCACTGTGTTATACACTAACATTGTAATAGTGTCACTTTGTTATGAAGCAACATTTTTATATTGTCACTTTATTGTACATCAAAATTGTTATAGTGTCATTTTGTTAAAAACCAACATTGTTAAAATGTCATTGTGTTATACACCAACATTTTATATGGTCATTATCTTATACACCAACATTGCGAAAGGGTAATTGTGTATACACCAACATTGTTATAGTGTCACTGTGTTTTACAACAACATTGCTATAGAGAATCATTTTGTTATACACTAACATTGTGATAGGTTCAGTGTGTTATACACCAACATTGTTATAGGTTCATTGTGTTAAACACCATCATTTTATAGTGCCATTGTGTTATACAACAACATTGTTATAGTGTCACTTTGTTATCAATCAATATTTTTATAGTGTCACTGTGTTATACATCAGCATTGTTATAATGTCACTGTGTTTTAAATCAACATTGTTATAGTGTCACTGTGTTATAAATCAACATTGTTATAGTGTCACATTTTTATACTTCAATATTGTTATAGTGTCGTTGTGTTATACACCAACGTTGTTTTAGGGTCATTGTGTTATACATCAACAGTGTTATAGTGTCATTTTGTTATAAACCAACATTTTTATAGGGTCGTTCTGTTAAACACCAACATTTTTATAGTGTCATTGTGTTATACGCTAACATTTTTAAAGGGTCATTGTTCTTTACATCAACATTGACATTGTTTCACTGTGTTATACAACAACATTGTTATAGTGCCATTGTGTTATACACCAACATTGTTATAGAGTCAGTGTGTTATTCATCAACATTGTTATAGTGTCATAGTGTTATACATCAACATTGCTTTAGTGTCCCTGTGTTATACAACAACATTGTTATATGGTCAATGTGTTAGTGCTGCTTTGGTGGTGCTTGTATTCTAGAGAATTTTGTATATATTTGTTTAGCTTAGTTTGAATTAAGGAGGCCTTATACTCAAAGTGTTTTCCAAGTTATAATGTTTAATAAGTCGGCGGGAAGTATAATACAGATGTCGATAGTTATTTATTTGAAGGCGTGCACTGTCTTGTTTAAAGATTTTGGTTAGCTGCCATTATATGTATTAATGTAATTTAAGTTATTTTGAACAGGACGCAGACGTACACTTTATGCAAAAACATGCTTATTTGTTAATAATTTTTTTAACGTAATCAAGACAACTAGAAATTGTGGATATCGGAAACATTTTTCCAGATTCAGCTGAAATATGATATGTTCTTGGTTGACCATATGTCATAATGAGGTACACTTGTGTAGATAACATGCATTGAAGCTACTTCTCATTTAATATTCAGGATGTGATGTTAACCTTGATCCAATATACGAACGTGTCAACACAGCACAGTTGTCGAGTTTACTGTATCTGTACCGTCAACGGGAAGTCCCACGACAACATATAGAGTTTGTGACAACAATGACACCACCATTCTACAGGTGAGGTACCAAAGTGGATCAGCGACAGTTACAGAAAATGGAGTAGCATTTACAGGAAATGCCGACACAGGAGCTATAACGTTTATATACGGGGAATAATCATGGAGCAAAACTGGACAGCTTAGACTAAGAAGTACAACAGGTATCGTTATTCCTGAACAGTAAAGAGTTAAAACCTATACATTGTTTCTGTGCTCATATATTTCAAGGTCCAAGATCTTATAAACAGAAAAAAACAAGCCGTTACTAAGTTTTCATTGTAATTTCCACGAATGTACGACAACTATAAAATATTTCATAGCAAGCCTTTGTGAATACTTTGACGATACTGGGATTCAACCCACAAAGTCAAAAGAAAGACAGAATTGGCCAAAAATTGGATGTCACTTCCGTGAGAACTTTTCTATACATTATAAGAATTAATAAAACATGTTCAATATAAAGTTGGGAAACAATAGAAAAAAAACAAAAAATATATGCCTATAAACGAATTCTACAGCGACAACGTCATAGCGAAAATGAAACCACATCAGAATATAAAGTGATAACGATATTATGAAAAGTGACAACAACGAGTAAAAAGATACAACCCAATCATATTGTAAGAGGAAACCATCAAAATGAAAGGGAACCGCGTCATAATGAAAAGTGACCATATCAGAACGACAGGAAATTACAAATTAATGGAATGGAACCACATCATAATGTAGAGTGACCAAATGAAGAACACCACAACATAAAGTGACATCATCCGAACAGTAGGAAACCGTCTCGTAATGTAAGTGACCCCAACGGAATGGAAATGAACCACAAAAATTGTGTTTGGCGTTCCACAGAAAATCGATAAGATGTCGCCTAGAGGTCACCTTCCAGATTGGTTTTTATCATGCAAGATATTTCAATGTTCTTAAAAAGACTTAAATATTTCCCTCCGCAAGCAAATGGCAAACTTTCTCACATAAACGGTTGAACCGGGCCGGGCTCGAAACTACAACATCAGCAGTGAGTGGTAAATTGTATTAGATGTTAGCACTTTTAACCACTCGGCCACAGAGGAATCAATGGCAAGTTAAGATATCTTAAACATTGCTATTATATTAAAATACTTTGTGTGATATATTGTGTTTATTCGCTTGAGCTAACCGCCTGGAAACGGTCAGTAGAAAATATCGCCAGTGGGGAGATGAAACCTTAGTAAGGGGTGCACACAACTTCGCTCTCATCCGTCGTCACATCATGTACTGAAATAGTGTAAGTAAATGTAGCACCGCCAGACTACGGCAGATTGCACTATTGTATGTATTTCAAGATAGGTATACAAATATACAGCGACTTCCTCCGTAAAGGCCTTTGGAGCGCAACTTGCTATAATTGAGCCCGCATAGCTTCATTGACACAAGAAGTAAATGCGGTTTCAAAGTGACAATGACCCAGGAACATTTGAACCGAACAAATCGAATCGCCATACAAGTTAGATAGTAACAAATGTCGGTGTTGTTTTTGTAAATAAAAGGAAGTAACATATTTAAAAAAAAACCCGTTTTTTACGCTCTTGACGGCGGCTCTGTTTGAAGAGCAATTAAGTAGTTAAGACATTACATATATTTAAATCTAAAAACGAGCTGCAACTTCCTAGCCAAACGTATAAGTTTGTATTTTAAAAGTAAGTCTGTGGTTTTGGTTAAAGTAAGATAAGTTGATAAGGTTGCATAAAAATAAATTGTCAAATACTAATAGATTTTCCTTAACCTTTATCGAGTAACAAGGTATTCTAAAAATTTATTCCAGGTGCAGAATGTATATTCAATCTCAGAGGTGATTATTGGTTCTACGGATTGATACCTAAATCGCATAAAAATAAATTGTAAAATATTTATAGATATTCCTGAACATTTATCGAGTTACAAGGTAATATAACATTCATTTCAGATGCAGAAAGTTGATTCCTTCCCCAACTTCATTATTTCTACAATCCAACGGTATGTCCAATTAAGAATATTTATATACATTAACCTATTGGTATCAGTTGAACTTGTTAATTAATGTTATATATTCTCAAGCTAGACATGTGTGTTATCATCCATTGATAAAGTATAAGTGTGTATAAGAAAAATATAGTATCAAAGTTAAAAGGCTGTTATGATCCAATAAGATGTAGCATAATCATAAAACAAGTGAATATATAACCAGCGAGGTACGTTGCACTGAAACGAAAAAATGCACCAAAGGAGCATAAACACAATAAGTATGAAAGTTATTTTAAGTTACAATACTATATTACTATAATTAGTATAAAAAGTAGATAGATATATACGGTATCCGGAGAATATCTAGTAAGGAATGGATAAAACTGGGATTTCCAAGATGCTATATGTATATTTCAATTATCTCCCTTTATGAAACAAATATATATGATTTCATTGTAGCTTCATGATTCAACGGGTTTCTATGTCTTTCCTTTATATTGCATGTGAGTATTAATAGACCCGTAACTGGATCCTACTCAAATAACCCTATCAGTTCGTGTATATAAATTGTCCGTCCAGTTGGCACCAGATTTATTGGTTTTGTAAATACCTTGATATTGTATCGACGGTTTGCATTGTAGCTAGGCGCGAACGCCGTAGTCTGGTGAGTACATTTATTTCTGGTTGTTCACAAATAAATATATCCATATATACGAGTTGAAGATGTTCTACCCAGTGAATATACATAATTGTGCTAATAGTATATGGAATATAAAACCGAATAGTAGATGGAAGCCTAAAAGTTGTTGACAATTTATCGATTTTGATGTATAGATAACACTATGCATAAAACTACATCAGTTTACATCAGACATCGTATAACGTTGATATACCAACTTAACGTCAATATTGATGATTAATTGACGCTATAAGATTCGATAACGTCCAAATGTAGTTCGATATTTTAAGTACGACAGTCGAATTATACAGACAGCGCCAAGCGATTTAAAAATCTAAGGAAAAGTGCCCGCTTTAAGTAACATTTTGCCATGTAAAACTCGTATTATTATCGCATAATTTGTAAAGTGCATCGTTCTATACCATGTTCTCTTCAAAAGAACGAAATACACCGTTGTATTTTTTTGCAAAAAAACTTTTAAAACGAGTAATGGCCACTTGAAAGCGCCTATGGTTTATCTCAAAACAGAAATGGCGATCGTCTTTGTTTTGTGAGTTTTTACTAAGTATGAAGAGTTATCTGCAAAAACATTACCCGGAGCGGGCACTTTAAATTCGATTTTTACACCGCTCAACGGCAATATGTCACATGTGTTCGCCACCGTGTTTAACGATATTGATCAGTGAAGAATAAAACTATTACATTGATGTTACTTTTACCTATTCAGTAAGTTATATTATAAATGAAAAAACACATACGTTAGTTTCCGTAATTCGTTAAATGACGTCACATCACTTTACATAGTATACAAGGTTTGATTGTTGTTGTCTTGGTTTTGATTAAATTGAAAAGTAACTCGACAATTAACGTGCGAAAATCTAGTCATGCTTGAGTTCTGGTTAACCATCCAGAATCCGAGGAAATATTGGTTAGGTTCATTGATCGTCTGTTAGTCCTCGATGATATGAAAATGACGCTTAATACTCAAACAAACAGTGTTAGGGAATAGTCTGCAGTCAATTCCGTTTTTTTTTGTTTATATTATAAACATTCTGTATATTAACTTAATCCAGGCTACTTTCGTGGCTGTGTGCTCTGACTGCAACGTCTCCTGTTGGAAATATGTTTTCTTTGCTTTCACTATAGCATAGTTAATTAATCGCAAAATGTCTTTAAGTTAATGTGAATGTTATATATCATACATACTTTTATTTATCATGGTAAAATGTCTTTAAGTTATTGTGAATGTTATATATCATACATACTTTAATTTATCATGGTAAAATGTCTTTAAGTTATTGTGAATGTTATATATTATGTACATACTTTAATTTCAGCTTATGGGTTTAGAAAAACCCTGTTGGTTCGGAGGCTGTGACGAAGAAGGTTTATATGGACCTTATACACTAGTGTAATGTATTGCAGTGCCATTGTAGTAATCACAAACTAAACAAAATTAAAAATATTTAATAAAAACTCTTTGTTCTTTGTGTTGTCTCTGTCGAATTTGAAATAACTCAAGCCATTAAAATATATTGCACAAATACTAACTTTAGATCTCCAAGAAAAATCAATGTTTTCTTTAAAAGGAATGTCGATATACAAATGTCCATGTGTCAACGTATATGAGACAAAAATAACGCCGAAAATGTATCGTAAAAAGGTACATCTGTTTACATTATATGAAAGCATTTTGATTAATCCATATGGTTAAATAATTACTTTGACAGTCTAGTTTACAAAATCACTTGTTGCTCACCTGACCCAAGTGATAAATTTGATCTATTCTGATCGAACTGTGTCCGTCGTTCGTCCGTTAACAATTAGGAAGTTTAAGTAGTTTTCTTTTGAGTATGAACTCAACTTATATGTAGTTTTCTTGCGCACCGGATAAGGATATCTGCATTTTTATCTGGGTTATCTAGGGCCGATATAAAATCTCGCGCTATGACGTTAAGACTCATTTATTTGACGTAACGTATAAAATATATGACGTCAATAATATAATTTAACGTCTTAAAAGTAAGATAATGATAAAATAAGTTAAAATAGTTATTAATATGTTTGGTATGCAAGAAAAAGAATCATTTATGGCTTTTTCGGTTCCGATAGAAAATTCCGTCCCTTGTGGTAACTGTTTTCACGGGAACCCGACAGAGCCTCTTTCCCTCCAAAACAGTTATCCCTTGGGACGGAATTTTCTATCCAAACCTCAAACCCATGTAAGATTTTACAGTCTCGAATATGTTAAACAGAAAATCGCTCCATTCGACCTGCTTGCAATCTAGACAAGCACGTGTTTTATAGGTTGACATTGACAAACCTCACACAATAATTGTTTTAGTACGAAATCACCGAACAATTCTTGAGGTGTTCTTTTTGATAATTAATTAAATCAAAGGCATGACCATTAAATCAACGAGAAGTGTAATGTTCGACACTGCTGTTGTAAGAGAACACTTTAAGACAATCAAGGATATTGTGTTTATATTTCTAGAGCATGTCCACAACTAAAGCATAATTGTCAAGTATACATTTTCAAGTGAAGTCATTGTTGAAACGACGTTTCAAAGGCTATACTTTATCATATATTTATCCAACTGACTAGTTCAATACCTTGTCGAAAAGCATATGATAATACAGACATAGCGTCAGAGCCTAACCCTGAGTTTTAATTTGCGCAAATGATAATCTTGATATATCAAACAAATCCTCAAAGGTACAACAATATAAGTATTGGAAAGTATGAAAATCCATGACAGATTATAGGTTATTATTTTAACTTTATTTAGGAATATAACAATTTGTAAATGAATAGATGTAAAGTAGCTTGAATCATTTTGTCATCATGTACTGATATTTGCCCACAATACATGTAATATTAAATGAAACGTAAACGTAAACTGCACATTAATAATAGAAACAAAATATTCTAACACTGCTGATTTTTCTCTGTGATATCGGGTTGATAATTATTTTCATTCAGGGACCACCTTGGATTATTACCCTTTTGTACTTGAGAAATGAGAGATACATAATATTTGGAATTTTAATAAGTTTGTCAATTAACAGAAAGGCCGCGATTTATAGTATACCTACAATAGATTGACATAACTACCTCGATGACATAAACAAGCGACGACTATTTTCTGTGGCTGGAGTAAACGAACAAAAAATGTAAAAATGGCGATCACATTACAATGGGGTTTAACGCCATTCTCAACATATTACAGATTATATATGGCATATAACGTAATATTGGTTGAATATTTCATATAACAGATTATATATGGCACATTCAAATGTCATAAATTAATCAATACTCACCCAATTGACCAGTTTAAACTATGTCAAAAAGATGAAGATTTTAGAGTGTACAAAATGTGAAGGTTGGACAAAGATGGTCGAGCGACGTACACAGTGTGATTAGAAAAGTTCGACTTTAATCATTAAAGGGATTGTATCGGCGGAAAAAAAGCAATCAATGACTTAAAAGTCATTTTAAAAAAATAAAAAGCATCTCATTATCATTAAGAAATAAAATCCATATTGTCTGGTATGTCAAATCCACCAAAACGTGACATAATCGATTTATAGCAGTGGTTAACTTGAAAGAAATCCCATTCTTAAGAGAGACACCTCTTAAATACCGCTTGACGTCATTCGGACTCTTTTTAAGATGAAACGATTTTACTACGTGTAAAACATGTATCAATGGCGAATCTACTCTTAAAAAGAAAGGGTGTACGCTTCTACCCTCCGTAACTTCCTTAATATTTCATAAAAATCCGAAAAAAAGACGAACGCCGTCTCTGTATAAAGGCAAACAGTCCGTTACATAAAATGACAATGACAAACTTTTATTCTTTGCAAAAAATGTAACGTTGTTTTGTGCTTGGTTGAGACAGTTATGGTATGGTGCCGTGCCATTTACAAAAAACGTCGATGAAAATTTTGAAAATATCTTTTTTTCCATGCCAACTTGGTTTCATTAGTGGTCAACCTCTGTACAGAGAAAAATATCTATAATAAAAAACCTTATTTTGGTACCAAAATCAACGTTTTGGTTGATTCAGGGAGGGGGGTGTGGGGGGGGGGGGGTGTTTGAAATAAAATTATTTTTTATCTATGTTTATGTGTTTCTGTTGACTTACAACACAATGACTGTAATATACTGTACATCGACTTGGATCTTGAAATAATCATGAGAGATCCAAAACCCTATTAGATTCTGTGTTTTATCGAAAGAAGAGCTATCGTGACAAATGAATATTTTTGTAGAAAGTTGTCTTCCAGTCGTACAAGCTATGGCTATAAGTATGTATAGAACGTCCACTTACAAGCACACATTCCTAAAGCACCTTATATACGGACTTAGACCAGGAACCAGGGGTCAAAATGGTAGTTCCATAGAAAATTGACAGTGGTCATTCAAGATGGTGTGAGTGTGAAAATGCACTTGACAGGTACTATTGCAATGTGAATTTGTGAAGGGAATATATTTTCCCAGAGAATGGTGCAAAATTGAGTGGATTGGTAGCTATAACACACAGATTGGACTATTTCTTAGAGGGAAATTGTGAAATTGGAAGCAGTTAATGCCCATGTTTTAACTGTTTTTCGTGTTCTGCTTGAATTGAATATGAATTCTGGAAATTCTCAATGAATTTGGAGTACAACTGAACTGTAAGTGTGACAATCTATTGTGCTAATATTACGGTCTATGTGAAATTAATCGTGGTCCAGCTTCATACAGTCATTATGAACAGTCAGTATCCGGTCAGAACTGAGAAACTGACTGGTTACCGCGTTCTGTTATTATTTGTGTCTAGCGAACACCGCCCGGGAACCAATATATTAAAGGTGACGTCGAATAATATTTTGGTAAACTACACCAGTCAGATAAGAACATAAATCCTCGTACATAAAATACTTCATTTAACATATAAACTTCATACTGCTGTAAAATATAAACAGCAACCCTTTTTTACTATATGTATTACTTACCACTTTTTAGTTAACACTTATCAAGTGTTACGTCCGGCGGAAATAATATGTAGACGGTATATTATTAATTTGTATTTTTGTAAAAGCAGTATTATTATTGCGTCGTAAGGTCTTAACCAGAACATTTACTATTCATAAGCATGTTGGAGAAACGCTTTTACACAACCCTACTCGTAAATCAAAATGTTATTGACAACATGTTTTCTTTAACATACTTTCTTTATCAATCAAAACGTGAAACACGTGTCGGATACAGATGTGCCAAATGGTATCAGTCTGATACATAGCTGCCAAGAGCTAGTGCATGTAAGTCGAACACCCGTTCACTTGATCACCAAGCGAATGCATAGGTAACCTACCTTTAACAGTGTGTACTCTTAATTTTTCTAGCACTCAGCCTTGGGTAAAGGCAGACAGTACTATTAGTTACAAGTAGGATGGAAGCACTATACTCTGGCAGTTATCCAGTTTATGATAGAAAAAAAGTGTTGACATCATACATGTTGAATATAATCGTGTAAAAATTTCATTGCTTCCAAATACTGCCGAGTTCTGCTGGAATGCAGTGCATAAACATATTGCAAACATTCAACGTGTATCTCATGATAATTTTGAAATATCTGTCTTTTAACAAGCAAATCCACCAATGTATACTTTGATGTCTTAAGATACAGAAGGAAGCCGAGTGTTACGTTGTAGGTATTGTCACGGTAAATGAGCCGTGGTTGAAAGTCAGTACTGATCAAAGAAAGTAAATAGTATATAGCAATAAAACTGAGATACATTGCCGTACATCAATCATCCGAAAGTTTGTGACCGGGTGGCTATTCTAACTCACAACCCAAGAATAGTTAGACGCGTTACAGACTTAACTAATTGAGAACGCCTCCGAAATATTGTGCTCTATTGACTGTTCCGGGACTGTGACCCATGTTACCAGTTCTTATCTATGTATGTACTTTATTTAGTATACTTATAATGTATACTAATTGTGTTTCACGCTGCTTTGGCGATTGTCTCATTTTGGTTTCCTTTCCTTTAACCTACATGAGCATCTGTGTTTTACAATATACACATTTGCTGTTGCATTTGTTAGAGAACAGTCTTACAGCGACATCTTTATTACACCGTGATACCTGTTAATGTTTTAACTAGGTGAGTGATAGTTTGTGTATATACATATTTTTCCTATTCTGGGTCTCCTAAAACAATACAACAATAGG
>CM055899.1:75532073-75767073 GCA_029582155.1 Panopea generosa
CACCACAAAGCTAAACATGATGAACAGGGGGGTTGTTGAGTTTGGACTGCTCATTAACAATGCGTCGCATCCAGGGGACTCCAGTAACAGGGTCTCTTTAGCTGAGGGGCAGCTGATGTTGCAGCCACGGGTTCCCACTACAAAAATCAATGACATAAGACAGTGGTCTGATGCCTTTTTAGTTTTCATAAGTATTTATACTAAAAGCCATCCAAATGTGTTTATTTAAATACATGAGTACAGTCCGCCTTGGTGCACAGCGATATGGTGGCATAGGGTGGAAGCTATATGATGAACAATTTAGAGAAAAAAGCTCGGGAACCTTATAGAAGTTGGAGTATTGTAGATCAGGAACTATGGTTGCTGTATATATTCCATACGTCAGTGTCCAGTGACGGTTCGAAAAATGTTCGTTAATGTTATGGCTTCAATAACGGTCAATGTAGCAAACAGACATGCATTTACAAACACATTTTTCACGCGCTATTCTGGGAATCATCCTTATTGGGTTATATCAGTCACTTATCTCTGTTTATATGTCTCTGTGTACAGTACTGGATAGGCTTCTAAATATCAGTCACGAATCTCTGTTTATATGTCTCTGTGTACATGTACTGGACAGGCTTTTAAATATCAGTCACAAATCTCTGTCTATATGCTGTCACTGTGTACATGTACTGGATAGGCTTCTAAATATCAGTCACGAATCTCTGTTTATATTTCTCTGAGTACATGTACTGGATAGGCTTCTAAATGTCAGTCACGAATATCTGTTTATTTGTCTCTGAGTACATGTACTGGATAGGCTTCTAAATATCAGTCAAAAATCTCTGTTTATATGTTGTCACTGAGTACATGTACTGGATAGGCTTCTAAATATCAGTCACGAATCTCAGTTTATATGTGTCTGTGTACAGTACTGGATAGGCTTCTTAATATCAGTCACTTATCGCTGTTTATATGTCTCTGTGTACAGTACTAGATAGGGTTCTAAATATCAGTCACGAATCTCTGTTTATATATCTCTGTGTACATGTACTGGATAGGCTTCTAAATATCAGTCACTTATCTCTGTTTATATGTCTCTGTGTACATTTACTGGATAGGCTTCTAAATATCAGTCACTTATCTCTGTTTATATGTCTATGTGTACAGTACTGGATAGGCTTCTAAATATCAGTCACTGATTTCGTTTATATGTCTCTGTTTACATGTACTGGCTAGGGTTCTAAATATTAGTCATTGATCTCTGTTTGTATGTCTCTGTGTACATGTACTGGATAGGCTTCTAAATATCAGTCACTTATATCTGTTTATATGTCTCTGTGTACAGTTCTGGATAGGCTTCTAAATATCAGTCACTTATCTCTGTTGATATGTCTCTATGTACAGTACTGGATAGGCTTCTAAATATCTGTCACTTATCTCTGTTTATATGTCTCTGTGTACATGTACTGGATAGGCTTCTAAATATCTCATTAATCTCAATACTCTCAAACATCGTACGATTCAGATTTTACGCTATTAGGCCAATGTAAACTTAAATTAGTTTTATGACAAATAAACCCGTTTAATTATTCTAACTTTCTTAATACTTAATGGAATTTTAAGAACTAAACTTCAAAATGATTTATTCTTTAATCAAAGAATGAAAATGTAAAAATTTCTTAAAAATGTTGCTCTTATCGATCTATCAATACGTTTTAACAATTCCACGCTACCTGACCTAAATATAGCCTTTGTCACTATACTGTACACATACTAGCTGACACTACTAAATTAGGCCACAACAACCTAACTATTTTGTTACAACTACTATTCTGTATTTGTTTAAATAATTCGTTTTTCAGGCTTTACTACTTTCCAGAGTAAAATTGTGAATGTCATGTAAATGTATTATATACATTTAAAATAATATTGTGCTCTTAAAACATAATACATACATGTATATGTAAAGAATATGAAATAACGAATAAATGTACAGACATTCTATGATAATTGTAATTGTAACAACCAGATTTTATTCAATAATTGATGCATATGAGGATAGAGAAATCGTTACCGATTATTGTTGCTACTTTTAATAGGCACGGAGAGCTTATTAGATACAAAAGTATGTAATTCAACTGCTATCATGAATCATTTCATAGGCTGATATTGAACATGTTTTGTATGTGTTGTCGAGAATGTGATTTATTTGCTAAAATGTTACTTAGCACAAAAAACCTTATATCTTTTTTCGATTCGTTTTGCTTTTTAAAGAGAATATATAAGGAATTTAAAATAATAAAATTGGCTTAAAGCATTTTTCCCAATCAATCATGTCTTTATATACTCACTGACCCCGTATTCCCAAATTATATCTATCTAAATATGCAACAATAATATAATGAAAGCTTGGACTACGCGCCAAGGTTAGACTAAAATATATTTCCCGCTAAAGATTGAAACATTTTTTGTGACGTATTGAATGTGTCACGTATTTTCATTTTCATTTCAATTTGATCCGTTATACACGTTTGCTTGTAGTAAAAGTTTTTGTGTCTTAGCGAGAGAGACGAAAAGATGACGCAAAGGTCATCAAGCAGTATTCAAGTGCTGTCTATCTTTAGAATGGGGATTGTTTTACCATTCAAATTAAAGTATTAATTTTGTCACTTTTTAATGGATTTGACATACTAAACCATTTTGATTTTATTTAATTATAATGATGTCCTTGTTATCTATTTTGATAAACATAGTTTGCTTTTCTTGTTTCGAAACTTTTCAGAAATATCTTAATACGCATTTCGGATGCCGTATAGCATTTCATTTTTTATATTTATTCAAATGTTTGTGCTTAACCTAATACGTATGTGTCCTGCAAACGACACAATGTCCTAATTTACCTTGTATATTCATGTTAAACCACTTTGTAGATATTTTGAGCAAATTTAAAAGGAACTTTAAATTACAAATTGTCGTTGTGATTGACTCCTCCCACCAGAACGGTGTGTGTAATGAAACTCATATGTCCGATATGTATGTATGCTTTATAACATTACAATTTTAACATATAAGGATAATGATTTGGTAGAACGGTTTCTTTTATTCTAGAATAATTAATTAACTATGTATTTATGCAACATAAACTTACTATACTTGAAAGGATATCAGTTTCGAATACCCAAAAAATGGCAAAGTTCACACCAGGAGAATATTGAATTGAAAAGTATAATTGAGATATTAACAAAACACATTTAATCTATTCAACAAATACTTCTTAAAAATAGTTTCCATATCAAAAGAACTAATATTGAGTATTGTAAATATATTCTTTTTACAAATATGGAGCCCTTTATTTGTATGTAATACAAAATTACGCATTCGCTATCTCTATCTTTTCCAGATGATAGGCATGAAAATAGGCCTTTAAGGGACACGGAGACGACGACAGTATGACATACTGGAGATGTTAGAAGTGGACCCAGCGTCCACAGAAGCCAGTATGTAAACAGTGAAGTGGAGAGGAGGCATACTATTCGAAATATTTAAAACCATATCTGGACACTCTCGTATTTTACCTGAATTGTTCCGGCAACAGATGCTATATGTAAAACATTAAGACACAGCGTTTATGTTTGAGCAAGAAGTGCATTTCTAAAAATGTCGAACAGAGTGAAGCTAATTGTTCTCTGAGAATTACATAATCTGAGTAAATCATTCAAATTGAATATGTTATTAATAATTCGAGCCCTGCAGATAACCAATGATTATTAATAAATGTTGATACTATCCTTGATATGTCATGTAGAGTCATTTCAAGCTAGTACATGTAGTTGGTTTGTTATTAAGAAGTCGAAAACCTGATCGACGTCGCGTATTGCAGCTGGTAGCAGAATCATTTTTGTAAGTTTTGATCGTTTAAACCACCATACCTGCCAATCACTTTACCAACTTAGTCTCACCAAACGACCAATCTATCGTCGTTCCTAATATTAACTGCTTACCGTCAATACACTTATCTTAAAATAAGAATCGTTGAACCAGTTACAAGACTAGTAGTAGATATATAAGATAACACATTAAGCTTACCACAATATATTACTTACTAAATATAATTAATAAGAGATATATAAGAAAAACTGAGTAAATTACCAGCGACGTATTTGTTCTTTGAAGGACCCCATTGGAAATAAATTGTACAACTTTATGGGTCATCCTGTGGAAACATATATGTCTCTATATAAATCATTATTTAGTTGAATATTTGTGTAACAAGATAACTATATTTAATCTGGAATAGCTGATATATTAAATGTTTAAGCAGTTAACTTAATTTATAGTTTATTTAAAATACCTATTACTGCTTCAGTAGTTATTTTATGTTAATGTGCTTGATGTATATTTTATTTATGACATACTAGTGTATACATATCGCAAATAAATCAAATAAAAAAACTCTAAAGCCGTCGCAATTCCAGTGCTTTGCCATTAAATATTAAATTGCTATATTGTGAAACACTAACATTAAAATCCCACAACCCCACACACAAATATGTGATTTATTGTACGCTTTAAGCTGTATAGAATTTTTTCCATTCCTGTAAATACTTTGTTAGTCTGTGGATTAATGTCCGAGTATCTAAAATGTTTGTTGGCATCTTTACTTGTTTCTATTATTGTGCATGTTTTTGCGCTTACTTCACTATCACCAGTTGCCTTGTCCTGTATGATATACCTTCGTAGCTTGAGGAAAGACAAAAAGATGTCTAACACACAGCTCCACCGACGGCATGTAGTAACAGTAGGAGCTATCATTGTCACAGCTGTAATGTCCCGTATGATATACCATCGTAGCTTGAGGATGGACAAAAAGATGTCTGACACACAACTCCACCGACGGAGTGTGAAACAGGTTTTTACTTTTATTTATTAAAAGAATCGCGCTAAAATATTAAAACAAGACAATGTAAGAATCTACATAAGTGGTATCTTCCTGCTAATCAGAAATAATAATAATAACTACAACGTTTGTCTGTGCATTTCGTGTATTGAAGCCAACTGAATCTCCCTTGTAGTTGACACTTGTGATTGTCGTTCTCTCCTTCAATTCAGGAAAAGGAAATATTGAAATACTTTGGCTGATTTGTGATTTGTACGATGAAGCCTTATAAAATTAAAATGTAGTCAAAGTGTAACCGTCGTAACAATACCCGGCGAGAATACAGTATAGGCATCACATACCTGAAATAACAACAACAACACGATTCATGTTTTACCAGAGTCGGTTATTTACGCAGCAATACGATTCATGTTTTACCAGAGTCGGTTATTCATGCAGCAATACGTTTCATGTTTTACCAGAGTCGGTTATTCATGCAACATTACGATTCATGTTTTACCAGAGTCGGTTATTCACGCAACAATACGATTCATGTTTTACCAGAGTCGGCTATTCACGCAACAATACGATTCATGTTTTACCAGAGTCGGCTATTCACGCAACATTACGATTCATGTTTTACCAGAGTCGGTTATTCACGCAACAATACGATTCATGTTTTATCAGAGTCGGCTATTCACGCAACAATACGATTCATGTTTTACCAGAGTCGGCTATTAACGCAGCATTACGATTCATGTTTTACCAGAGTCGGTTATTCACGCAGCAATACGATTCATGTTTTACCAGAGTCGGTTATTCACGCAGCAATACGATTCATGTTTTACCAGAGTCGGTTATTCACGCATCATTACGATTCATGTTTTACCAGAGTCGGTTATTCAAGCAGCAATACGATTCATGTTTTACCAGAGTCGGTTATTCACGTAACAATACGATTCATGTTTTACCAGAGTCGGTTATTCAAGCAGCAATACGATTCATGTTTTACCAGAGTCGATTATTCAAGCAGCAATACGATTCATGTTTTACCAGAGTCGGTTATTCACGCAGCAATACGATTCATGTTTACCCAGAGTCGGTTATTCACGCAGCAATACGATTCATGTTTACCCAGAGTCGGTTATTCACGCAGCAATACGATTTATGTTTCACCAGAGTGGGTTATTCAAGCAGCAATACGATTCATGTTTTATCACAGTCGGTTATTCACGCAGCAATACGATTCATGATTTACCACAATCGGTTATTCAAGCATCAATTCGATTCATGTTTTACCAGAGTGGGTTATTCACGCAACATTACGATTCATGATTTACCAGAGTCGGTTATTCACGCAACATTACGATTCATGTTTGTTTTACCAGAGTCGGTTATTCACGTAACAATATGATTCATGTTATACCAGAGTCTGTTATTCACGCAGCAATATGATTCATGTTTTACCAGAGTCGGATATTCATGCAACATTACGATTCATGTTTTACCAGAGTCGGTTATTCGATGTTACTCGATGCAACAATACGATGTTATAATACAAATAAACATACACGTTGTTCATAACAAACGGCCAACGAGCAGTTTGTAGACAAATTCTAAGCTATAACAGACAAATTCTAAGATATAACTGATACATTCTAAGATATAACAGACACATTCTATGAAAAAACAGACACATTCTAAGATATAACGGACCAATTCTAAGATATAACAGATACGTTATAAGATATAACAGATAAATTCTCAGATATAACAGAAAAATTCTAAGATAAAACAGACAAATGCTAAGATATTACAGACAAATTCTAAGATTTAACAGATAAATTCAAAAATATAGCTGACAAATTCTAAGATATTACAGACACATTCTAAGATATAACAGACATTTAGCAAAAGGTATCGATTCTTTCGAAAATGCTATTTTGGCTTCATAAATTGAGATTAAATATAACTGTCCTCAACCCATTAAGATTTACATAAAGCACAATCCGCAAGCGTAGGCAGGAACAACACATGTTACATAAATTGTATAAATGAATAAAGAAAAAAATACCTAAGTTTCAAACGTTGATATTTCCCCTGAATTTTGCACTAAAATATATGTGGCATGTAT
Organism: Panopea generosa; assembly: GCA_029582155.1. NCBI lineage: Eukaryota > Metazoa > Mollusca > Bivalvia > Adapedonta > Hiatellidae > Panopea > Panopea generosa. Next base: position 75,539,072 of record CM055899.1, read on the forward strand.
TCAAACCATTTTGAAATTAAAGCTTATTTTACATAAATAATGTCTATATAATTCTGGTTTAAGTTGCGAAATTCAGAAGTCTATTTTTTTACAATGATCTCATGTGTTTCATCGTTTCTTCATTTAAATGTTAAATACACAATAATTTTTTTGAGAGTTTCAAATGTGAGAGACTTTTATCTCTAGAACAAGTTTTAACAAGGCATGGAGAGTAAATATTCTAACGGATATATAACTAGAAATGATCTTATTCCAATTAGTTAAAATGATGTGGAGTAAGGGTTTGGGTTTGACCAATGCCGCTGTTAAAAGTTCTTAGACTCAGTTTATGACAGTTCGCATGTTAAAGAACAAAATAAATCGTTTTCTTTATTTTAATTAAATACCTTTGTATGCAGATGTTTAAAAGCTTTTATATTATTGATTTATATATTAGGCAATATTTATTAATTCTGTTTACTATCAACATAAAGTTCAGTTAATTTGTTTGATATTTTAACAATATTTATTTAAAAACTTTATTAAGGTTACCAAATATTGTCATTTTGTTGCTTAATATCTGATAAATCGTTTAGAACTTTGATAAAACTTCGGTTATGGTTACAATATGGCACAAAGAAGAATTATACTGTCCCATTTAAAGATACAAAAAACTTTTACAAAAACCCAAGGTCATTATCACTATTTGGGTCTGCTACCACTACAAGGCACTGCTCATCCTTATATTAGGGAAATAGGGAAATAAGTATTAGACGAAAGTGTTCACATAGCAGGAAACCATACCTGCAAATTCGTAACTGTTTATATATCAATAAAGAATTATTCAATGGCTACACAATGGTGAAAACACCCATATGAAAAAATGAGACCAGCATCTGGTGTACAATGCATATGCCTCCTGTACAAACACGCAGAAGCCTACTGGAGCCAAGTTGTCCACCAAGTTTGGAAAAGATAAGACCGTGCAGCTATCACACCTAACATACTCACCAGACACGAGGCCTTGTGATATCTTTCTGTTTTTTCCCCGTCTGTTGAGTATACAAGTTACATCTCTCGGTCCAACAACTTAACATGAGCATCAGCCAGTTTATCACACGACTCGAGCGTAATAAAAAAGAATCGTTGATAAATACATTTACAGGATCGCAGTTAAAACTGATTTTTATCTCCGCTTAAACCCTTAGATTAATTGTATGAAGCATATAGTGGTTATAGAAAATTTATCATCCATTACCTATTTACAACTTCTGTGTACGTTTATTCTATATAACACAGCGACCTACTTGACAAGAAGGAAGTACAATGCGGATATAGTACATGGTAACTTTTCAAAACAAAACTTATAAAAGTATCTAGCTATTATCTAATGACTGAAGTTGTGTAATACCATCTGCGATATATAAACTTCCGTAAGAAAGAGAATTAAGTGTTGTTTTTTTAAGTTATTTTATCTGTTTGAAATATGAAGTTTATGTACAATGTAGTGTGTAGACAGTGGACTATTAGCTAAAGATATGCACTAGCTATCCGTACTTCAATTAATGAGTTGCTTTGCATATTACCGTATAATAAAGGTAAGTTAAAATTAATGATCAATTAAACATATATGTGCTTAAATTTATGCATCGTTTGTTTCCAACGCATGTGCAGATTATTGTAAGTGTAGATTTAATCCTAACATGAAGTTGGGTGATGTATACGAATGCATTGGTATAGTATATAAAATGATCAGCGCTGGTTATACACCTGGGCAAAGGATATCTAAGTCGAGCTTTAAATGAAACAAAGATGATTCGACTATACACACCTATACACCCATGATATACGTATATCAGTATAAAATTGAAAATGATAATGTATAGCCGTCAAGGAGAACTGAACACGTAGATTGTTTAACAATATTCTATATTGTAATGCTGCGCGTCTCTAGCCTATGTCCAATACGTCGCTGTTTAAAAGAAACAGAACCTACAAAACAGTATAGACATATAAGTGCTAATAATCTACTGTTATTTCCAAGAAACAATAAAATTATGTTTTGAAACGTCACAAACATTTGGGCTCCTTGCTTAGATATACAGTTATCTACCCAGTTTTATACAATCATGCTTGACCTTCAATATAAGTTATTCAAAATAAGGATTACAATCAGATGTGTTGTTAACTGATAATTTTTATAAATCTTGTCTAGCTTCAAAGTATAATTTAGTTCAATATAAGTACATTTTATACAGTATTACAAGTGTATACAATAAAAGAAAAAGGATTAGTATAATTTAACTCCATATGCATATTTCCCCTGCAATTTATGTGCTTTTAGCTTAGAAGTCTTCCGTGTACATGCCACGCTTGGAAATAGGCGTGTCTCGCGCCATTTATGTTTAGCAATTAGTATAATAATTACATATAGCAGAATGTGATGTATTGTGAATATCAAATATCATTTCTACATTCAATTTGTTTCTTTTGAACAAAATGTGTCATGTTTAAATTCTATTTATTATATTTCAGAAGATGGCTAACAGTTATGCTTATATAGTTTATTTAATTACTGCGAATATAATATGTTACACGGTTGCAGGTAAATCTATTCCTTTCTACCTAATAATAGTATTACACGGATATTAATATATTGCACACTTCACAGCATACTTTTTGTAACAAACGTTTAAATGACAAACACACGCCAAAAACATACACATAATATCGCAATTATGTTATGGGAATATCATTTTAAATACATCAAAAGTAATCTGTTTAAACAAACAGAAATGATTTTGAGAATTGATGGATAGAAATAAATGAACGTTATATTGGAGTTTATCACAACAACATTTATCTGTAATTCCTAAATTAATACTTGTTTATATAACTATGAAAAGTCATATATTACAATTTAATATGAAAGTTAAGTTTTACATAAACGATAGCAATAATTAAACTATATAAACAATTGCAGTAACCATAAATTCGGTTCGGATTAGAGACTCAGTTGTTCCAACAAAGGGATCTACCATACAGCTGATATGCAGTATCCCAGATTTTACATCAGTTACAGCAGTATCATTGTACAAGACGGACACACCGATTATAGATTTCGGTACACGTGCACAGGTACAGTGTATAGCTAATACCTGTATAGATGGCTTACCTGGATATACATATTCCAGTGACGACAGTCATATATATGTAAATATCACCCACCTTAGCCAGAGTACAGACGGGAAATGGTGGACATGCCTGGGCGGAACACAAAGGAAGGCATTACAACTTGTTGTTTACTGTAAGTTCTATAAAGTAGTATTGTTTATTTTTATCAGGTTTCTGCCATAACCTCCAATACATTTTACAATATCTTAATTGTGTACGCATGTCCTAATTTAAATACGAATGTATTATTATTATTGGCAATATTTGTTAAAATTATTGAACAGATGACATTATAGCATATATTTATAACATTTTGTTTTGTTCACCAATTCATTTATTTCATTAGCTCGGAAACTTAAACATCTATCATTTATAGAAAAACTATTAAATGAATATCAAATTTTCAAATTTAAGACAGCTACAGGTTATTTGTATATGGTATACTCAGGAGCATAGACATGAATTTGATATTGGTGCGGGTAAATATTTACAAAACTTGTAATTTTGTAGGCTTTAAAACGAGCAGCACCAACGAACCAACATATGCGAGTTCGAATTTAAGATAATTGTAAAACAATAAAAATTGGAAAATTATTGGTGCGGCATACAGATTAAATGCAAAAATAAATTTGGAATAGCTACATAATGTAGACAAATTTTGGACTATGCCACACCTGTGTATGCGCCCATGATACTACATATGCAATGATATGCCGTTATTGTACAACACGTATTATGCTTTGCAAACAGCCTGTCTGATAAGTTCTTTATACATCAACGTGCACCAACTCCTATGTCATTTTAACAGCTATTCCCGAGTCCTTAACTTATGGGCGGGTGCCATCTGAACCGCAAGATCTATCAAATGAAAGTGTGATACTCGAATGTAAAACTGTCTGTGTCTATCCTGCACCAATATTTGGGTGGTTCTACAGCAAGGTAAGACAATTAAGATATCCCAATAATTCTCAATCTAACATTACAATTAAAGTAATACTGGTAACGTTTAGATAAAGCTCAGTTTGCATTATTATTATATTTAAAGATAAAGTAAACTATAACAAATTATTACACCTGAAAGATGGTTTTCATTTTTATTTATTATTTTAGTAAAGAAAGAGTTTACGGTCAACATTCTATGAAATATACAAAAATGTGTTTTGAAAGACATTAATATATATTTACATTTCCTCCGTAACTCAATGAAAAGCTTATTATGGAGAACGTGACTTTATTTTAACATTAAAATTAAACACAACTATACGTAAACGTACTATTAATATATATTAAGTTTGAATATTTTTGTCCAGAGTGGTGCATCTCGACAACTATATTCTACATCAGGTGTTGCTGGAGTCGAGACCGTCACCTCCTGTACAGACCTTGAAAAGCTCTATACTTCAATATTAACATTGGCACGGTACACAACGTTCGCTGGAAATGCAAATGAAACTGTCAAATTTGAATGCGGAATTCAAACATTCCCAGGGCTGCCTACTGCACTGTACACTCCACTGTCGCCAGATATAACATTTTCCGGTAAAATATATTTGCCTACCAAATGCTCAATACAACCGTGTCTGCTATAATTACTTTTTTGGACAAGTTTTATACTTCCAACGGATCCTTTTATCAGATATCATGTTAAACGATTGCCAATTTTAACGAGGTGGTAAAGAGTCAACATATACGAATAAACAACAAACACACACAAAAATGAAAGTATTGAATTTCGCCAAATATTTTTAATATCACAATAGATTACGCCATCGGAATGGTGTTAAGTCACAGAGTCACACGTGATTAATTGAATTTTTTTTTCATTAATTCTATCATTTGTTACAAAGATGATAATAAATTACAGGTTGATATTTTTTGCATAAACGTCTATCTTTAACAATTAGTATACTGTGGAATGTCACCCATTCTCGGATGCCGGTTTACATAAAATGCCCTTTACTATTTGACGTTATTAAGAAATATTACGATATCTTCCTTTTATAATTTCAACTTTACTTGACACACATTATTTATGCAAATCACTAACAATTTTCTCATATATGCAGTGGTTGGAGATCCATGGCCGTGTAACAAAGTTCATGAGTAATCACCACAGATTGTGGCCTGACTGGGATTCTATGCCATTGCTCCATGGTTAGACGCGTTACTGGCTGTGCTAGTTGGATCGGCCCTCAATATATTATGACTAACATTGAATTGTCGGTAATTATTACAGCGAGCTGAAACAAAACAAGATGAGTGTTAACTGATATGGTACGAAAAAGGTTTAAACCTGCTGATGTTATTTGAAACTATGTTCTCTTTCAATTATTTTCTAATTTGCTTAGCCGAGTCGGTAACGCGTCTGGCTATCAATCCAGGGGTTGGGTCATAGTTCGAATCCCTGCCCGACAACAGCCTCCGTGATGATTAATATACGACATTGTGTTTCATTAGCATTCGTTTCTCACTGCTGATTCTAATGGGATAGCTACATGCGTAGATGGGGTGTGCTCGAGAACTGGTTAACCTTTCGGGATCCTAGGAAACAGTTGTTAGGTTAACTGATCATCTGTTAGCCTTCGATTGCATAAAAACGTCGCGTAATATTCAATCAATCAATCAATCAATCTTATTTGCTTTGCTTAAATGAATATAAATAATTTAGTTTATTTTCAAAGTAAATTCGGGAAACTGAAAAGACACTACATGGTAAAGGATTTTCACATGCACTGCCGTGTAACATATTTTACAGCTAAAATGCACAAAGCGATCTTATAGAAATTGTCCAACATCAGACAGAAAGTGTATATCACAATACATATTATAACCATAAAACCACAATACCGACCTCATTCAACTTTAGATACATTTTAAATTTCACATTAACCTCGTGTTTTCTTTTCATATACTTGACTTTAACCTTTTCTGGTTTGGTGGCAGGAACAACGTAACTATTCGGCAAAATGCAATGAACTCGAATTGAGTTATATATATCACGTTTATACTGACTGCATCGTACGAGCTAACTCGTGCTCTATACCTTTGACTGAACGTTACACGTATATGCATTTATTTGTTGTAAGTCCATGTTAAATACATTTATTTTCTCTCTTAATAGTTAAAACAACCAGTGTAACTTTGAAAGACGGTCCAAACCAACCGACTAATAACTCTTTAATCACCGTGACCAGCGGTGTACCAAAGACACTGACCTGTAGTCCAAGTTTAAGTAGACCAGCTGCAACAGTAGTGTGGTTTCTTGATAATGTGGAGAGACAGAGATCCACGTCGACAAACCTCACATTCACCCCATTGGACAACGATCATGACAAGCATTTGTATTGTAAAGGATTCAACATACCGCCTGAGAGTGAAGCTGTGCTATCGTTGAAGTCTAAACTATTTGTCCAAGGTATGTACATGGCGACTTTAATGCTAATATGAAAGCTGCATTTGTTTGTCTATATTATTCCATGGTTACTATTTATAGCAATATTATTAATTTGATTACTGTTATGATAAACACTCGTGAATCAGCAAAAATATGATTTACAAAACATAAAACAACATTCTCGCCCGTTTCCATAATACTGACTAAAGCATTGTTCTGTTCTGATGCAATATTGAATGAGCTCCATTTTACCACTCGCATAACATTACACATTTATATTTTGTTTATATTACAGTTCAAGTGTCAAGTGTAACCATATCGCCTGGCACCAATGGTACATTAGAAGTAACCAATGGTGATGAGACGACACTTACCTGTACACCAGGGACCAGTAGACCGGAAGCCACCGTTGTGTGGTATATGGGTACAGTGAAACAGGCAACTATGGGGACAAGGTTCAGTTTCATACCAACCAGCAGGAACCATGGTGAAGACATATATTGTAAGACATACAATATACAACTAAAGAGTCAGGCTGTGTCTTCAAACAAAATAAAACTGTATGTCAGAGGTATGTGGAATATAATGCATGTATATATAACACAGAACATAAAAGTTATGAATAAAGAATTAACATATACTTGCAAAATGGTCCTGGATTGGTCTTAGGGGTTTGACAAGTTATGTCAGTTATACGGCATAAACCGAATAAAGTCGAAACTCAATAGAATCTAGAGCTTGGTAGCTGCTCTAGGTTTATTCGGTAACCAAACCAATGATGTTAGAAAAATATTGTCGGAAAAGAAATGTTGAACCAAGACTTTAGATATGATGCTTTAAAAAAATGCGCGATAATAACAACCAGTATAATATTACAATTTCGAAAATTTTCTGTTTCTAATTTAGTACTCATATAATAAGAAGCAGTGGCCGGTTTCACTTAACATCTCAAGCTGAGACTTTCCTCAACACAAACATCTTGTTTTCTGTAAATAATAACTTGAACTCACTGCACAGTAGATGATTAAACAGAATTGAAGTCACAACAATAAATCTGTACTTATTAGAAATAATAACATGCAAAAATACCAATGTACATAAAGCTACAGCATTTCAAAAAATTGAATTGAGATCAATCTCAAGTTGAGATGCTTAGTGAATCTAGGGCCAGATATTTCTTGATTATATGCATATGTTGCAATTTTTTTCCAAAATATATATTGCAAAAATGCGGGAAAGTCGTTCATTTTGTGATATAATTACAATTCCTGTAGAAGAAATGCTTATTGGTATTTCATTATCGTTTGGTTATAAAAAATGGAATACAAAATATATGAAATAAAAAACAACAACATATGAATGTATCTGCAGATGAACCAAGAGCATCTACAGATCTGACGACCAATTTTACCGGAAGTCTCCATGACAACGTCACCCTGACCATGACTGTCGTAGCATACCCAGCACCATCAAGTTTTATTTGGTCAAAACTGACTGGAGGGACATCATATTCTAAAATAACACCAGGACAATATATAAACATACTGACGTATGCTAGGCGCTCTGAACTGATTATAACAGATATACAGGAAGGTCATTTTGGACAATATAAAGTAAAGGTGGATAATGGTGTTGGCATTCCATTAACACAAATATTTTTCATCAATAAACAAGGTTAGTAGACATTTATCAACAATAACATTATTAACAAAAAGAAAGAGATAGACAAACTATATCAATGAGCAACATAATATACCAATCATGACAGACATAATGGGGTTAGTATGCAATGCATGTGAAATGTCCGAAAGCAAATAAGTTATATCAGAAGTTTGAATACATTTACCTGTAATTATCCGAATTAGTAACTAAGCATGTTTTGAGGTTAATTTGAAAAATAAGAATGAAGCGATACGTTATATATGTGTCTGTAAAAACAGATAAAACATGTTAGTTAAGGTAAAAAACATTTACTATGGTATCAAGTCCGTATTATTGTTTCGAATGCAGATAACTTTGTTATCTTATTCAATATAAGATATAAGGTAAAGAAGTTTGTTTTAAATTTAGACCGACCTGAAGCGCCGACAGAGTTTCAACCTCTTCATGAAACTACCACGGTGTCGACAATCACAATTCAGTGGACACCAGGTTATAATGGCGGCTTACCACAAACGTTTTACGTACTGTATAGACCATACTCGTCCGATACATGGAATATCGAAAACAAGACAGAGCCGGCTACAAACATAACACTGCAAGGACTAGCAGCTGGTGGCATGAAATATGAAGTCCAGATATATTCGCAGAATTCCATTGGGAAAAGCTATACAATAGGACCGAAAGTATTTATTACTCTGGGTTGGTATGCATTCACATGAGTTAGATAATACTAGTATATCATAACATTGTTCTATAAAATATGTTCATATATTTGTATAATGCCGTCAGGCAAATACGAGACATGTTGCACCGAATATTAGATGAAGTCAGTTTTATTACAAATATATCATACTTACAGAAGCCTGAAATCGATGAAAGTTAGATTCATCTTAAAATTGATAATGGCCAGAACGAGCGCTACGAAACTCAATTTCTGTCCAAGTCGATAATATATAATCTTGCTTTACGTAGTCATTTAGATCAAAGTATGAAAACTACATCAACGCTACAGCTGTGCTAAGGAAACGTTAATACGTTTCATACTTAACATTGAGATAAATTAATTAAGTCTGATGTGTACACAAAGGTCATACATCAAGCTTTAACACTCTCTTTGTTAGGTAATCGTTTTGAATAATTGGAAATGTAATGCTTACTCTGTATTTGTCTGAGAGTACAGAACATTTTATATATTCATTACTAAAATATACGTATTAGTAAATATACTTAAGGAATGGTAAATGCAAGCCCTGAAGTACAAGATACAGTACCACTTATAATCGGAGCGTATGTCGGAGGACTGTTTACAGCTGTTGTTATTGTCATTACTGTTTTATTCCTGCGGAGATTCAACATTGGTATTGTTACAATTATTATTCTTATAAACTAATTTTCATTTTACATAATATAGTGCCTCATATTACAAAAACTGTGTTTGTATGAATTCATGATTAATTTAAACCTGGTATGATGGACTGTGTTTTCAATGATTGAACTAATGCGCAAAGTTAAAATTAATTAGTCATTTGGTTTCACTAACATACAAATATACAATTAATAAATATATTGCAAAAGTATATATACACTGATGATGGTTATTACATTCGTCAGCTATATACATGTCATAAACAAAATGTCTCAACAAAAAAACATGTTTTAAAGTATTGACTAATGTAAACATTCGAACACTTTCATGACATATATGAACTTATTTGTCTTAATATTATGTTTTCGTCTAAACTGAATTGTTTAAAATAAAACTTTATTGCCAGTTGACTGCAACGCATGCAATAGAAAAGAGTCAACACAACGTAAGACTTCATCAAAACCAAATGATCAACAGGAATATGTTAATACTGCAATGTCAACTACAGGCAAGTTTGTGCAGTTCATGTTTTACCACTTTCTTAACAACTTCAAAACAAAGAATTTACTATAATATGGGATCAGTGTATAATTTTCTACTTTCTTTTCTGGGTTCCATAGAATTCTTTAATCGGGTATTATTTATATTATGTATTGTTATATTGTACATGAAAAGTCAGGGATGGCACAGCTGTTACAATGTGCTAACAAACGATATGTAAAACTTTATCGTTACGATATTAACTGACATTGATATCTCTTTTCAGATGAATATGAAAACGAAATTATGCTAGAGGCTATCAAAGGGTATGTAAAAAATATTTTATGACATTTTTTTAATTCAAAAGACGATTGAAATGCATTTGTAAGTAAGTTGAAAGTTATCAGAATATAGTATTATATTATTTCATATCTGGTTTGAATAATTGCCAACAATTATGAGATAAACATCATGTTTAAAATATCGTCTAAGTAATCTTTTTCAAAATATAGAACCATAGATAGAAAACCTTTTCAAATGCATTGCAACAAGTGTCAACCATTTACATAATTCAAAATGTGTAATAAGTTAATAACACTTATGTGTAATAAGTTAATAACACTTATTTCCAACGAATTACAGGGACAGTGCGTATGAAACAACAGCTCCTGTGAACAAAACAGAGCACTTGTATTCTGATATCGTGCCCAGCAGCTCCAATCAAGGTAGGAATGGTTTGGAACTTAAGTAAATTTTAGAAAATACAAAACTGTAAGACCGGATAAAGCATTCAAATGGACTGGAGATATTCTATTTATAAGTAAAATATTTGATGAAATAAGTGGGAAATGTAACATATAAAAATTAACAAATATAATATTGTATTGACGCGTCTTGAGTACACGCCGTTTAGACTGATAAATTGATGTACACGTTTACCAACTGCACCATTGTGCCGACTTGGCGTTAAGTGTATATTTATGATATTTATTTGCTTTTTAGTTTAAATGTACAGGTCGCTGTGCAGTTGCTTCCCATACTTTGTTTACATTGGAACGTTGGAACAAATGAAATAATAAACCAAAATGTATACAAACACTTATCATATCAGCACACTTTTAACGATCAATAATTATTTCTTCATCCTTGAAAAATTATTCTTTATGATATTTATTCTAAGTTCTTGCTTTCGTTAAAACCATTGGCCTCCGCAGCTAGAACTTACCATTTTTGCTTTTCTTAATAGGCTATCTGACACTATTTTATATTTTCTTGCCAGGGGCGTAGCTTTATATAGGGACTGTAAGACTACATTTATACGAGTAATAAAATTTACATGAAAAAATACAATTAAATACAACAAAAATCGCACCCTAGAAGGAAGAGGGATAGGGAACGGTGCTATAAATTCGCAACAAAAAATCATTGATTATGATCAAATTATTTAACATCATTACCGAAGGATAAACGTTTTTGTTATGGATCCTAATAATCTTAATTTTCATCCGTCATATAAACATCGATCACTGAATAATAACCACTTGAATCAATTATCAATGTATTTGGTTACAAAATAGTGGATTCAAGGTTGATATAACCAGGCCCATGAAACATAAGAAATATAAACGAAATGGCACATATGACAGTGTAGCTGAAAAAAAAATCGGTGGATCATTCGCCCGCAACCCCTAAAACTGTGTGCCTTCACACAGTCTTTAACTAAGTTACGCCTTGCTTGGCAGACTGATTCCGGTAAGTATTATTTCTCACAGTAGGACGAAAACGCCTCATATACATGTTTTTTTGTTTTTTTTGGCAAGGTCTATAATGCTGTTATGGGTACTTCGTCAATTGGTTGAACGAGTTATGTTTTCAAGACTTCAGTAAGACATAGATTTTTCTCTTACTCATACTGTCAACAAAACGCAATGTGACTTCTTATGTAATTCTCCTGTTTCTCTTAGACACTTCTACATATGACTAAAGCTGTATTATTATCGATTTGATATGGAAGTCAGACTTGTCCTGCCATTTTGATTTGACGAATAACTATCTTTTCCCCATGTCATTGACCTTTGCCGGGGGCTGTAATCAAAATTGGGGTTCTGGGTATTGATAATGCCCTGCACGAAGTAATATTTGGAGTGATAATGTCCTGTCGATGAGAAATATGCGAGACTTGCCATTATGAGCTCATTTTAGTAGTGATAATAGACGAAAATAAGGTCTCACTACACAGTTATGTTTTGTGCTTTTCTATGTAAAATAAAGTCTACGATTTCCATGGTAAAACAATCCACATAGAGTGTTTTTAGGGTATCTTTATTTCATAGCAGGACTGTATACCCACATAAATGTAAAAATAACTAGTAGGTTGACATGCTTCTTTTCTTTAAAAGAGGGTGCGGTGATATCCTAAGATTTTTTAAAAAAGAAGTCTCCAAATGCTCCTAAATACATGGATATACCTAACTCCTATAAAGTTCACTTTTTTAAACCAGTGATGTCTTATTGCAGTACATGTTATCCCAGCGTTTGCTCTATACTCATCTGCAGCAAGAAATCACAACCGCTTTGAACCATTTTGAATACATTTCAAAACCAAGTTACATAGGGCATTTTTAAAGCGTAAACATCACGTTACCGTGGGAAAAAGAGGCGTAACTGTGTAGTGAGACGTTTAGTGTAAATATGTTACTATACTTAGTAACACGTGTAATAATGTATCAATATACATCATATATACATTTTAAAGATGAAATTGTATGAGTTTTACTAATGTATTTAATCTTAATAAAAACGCTTTGTTAATTCAGAAAAATATACAGACAAAGGAGAAGAGACAGAAGAGTCCATGGAGGCGTACGTGAATGTATAATCAAATGCACGTGTACGGATAATATCTGATGTTAAACATACAATCGCACGCGCAGAAACCATGATACCATGAACATGATACATGTATATGCTACATTCCGGATGCTTTACATATGTGTATAACAAGAAATATATGGACAAAACTCCAATCCAGAAATGTTTGTATCGAGCTTCTTTGAAGCAATTCATCCATTGTTAATTACACGAGTACTGCAGTAAACATTGGATGGATGTTATTTGTTGAAATTTTATGAGATATGAACGTATATGTAACACGTGAAAAATGCACTCGCAGTTCCATGTACTAAGTTCACATTATATATATTCAACGAATAGATCTTTTTCTTATATTTACATTATTTATACTAATTTGTTTAGCTTGATAAACTTAACGGCAAACGTAACACGCCTTTATTCACTGTCACTTCTTGACGTCCAAAACCGTTATAGATGTGACTTTTTTGGCGTAAAAAACATTCATATCGATTTAGAACAAGGCTGATTTGATCTAAAATGCTGAAAACTAAAATGGTTGTTAACGGATAATATTTAAATTTATTGAAGGAGTAATGTCACGAGTGAAGATATTGTATTTTAGTTTCGTATTTGATGATAGTTTATTCCAATTCAATGTAATGTCATCTCTTTCAATATTTTGTAGGAGAATAACATTGTATTTTGTGCGTTTAAGGGAGATTATATATAAATGAATAACACAATAGATTTAATAATCTGTTTTGAAAAGCGTATTAAGTATTGCGAAAATACTTCAAATAATTAATAATATAGGTATACAGGATATATCTAATGCTTGATTTTCACATTTACTTAGCATTAACTGATACTGTTATATCTTAAAATCGTTACCGTGTTTTCTTATAAATCTGTATAGAATGATACAACATTTCATAAAAGTCATCGTTTAAATATAATATTTTATGTTTAATATTATCTTCACATATAGGGTGAAATGTTTAACTATTTAAGGTAGTTAGTGGCGTTCCAAGCCGATTTTTCACATCTCGCGAAAATTATCAATAATTTGTACACGTGTACTATAAAGTCTCAGGTTTTGCTTAAGCTTCTATTTTTTCACATTTTAGCACAGTTTCTCGATAACAGCGGTGCCTCCTTGCGATACGTATTTTTCGGACGATATTCGCTGTTTTTTCCTTATAAAATAGTCAACATCAACGCAAAATTGTTTTTGATAACATTTCTACATTACTAAATTTATTACCTGTGGGAAGAATATAACTTTTACACAGATAAAATACAAATTATGTTACTTTCACGTGTAATTATAACAACGGGGTTGGTTTAAATGCAGGTTTAAAACAACAAATTTTGAATGTTCACGCCTGATTACACAAAAAACGCGCCGGTACAACTTCTTGAAATTTACATATATTAAACTTCATTCATTTAACTATATTATGATAGAAAAAAAGAAGGTATGTTCACGCTAGCTTTTTCATAAATTCGATTTCAAATTAAGAATGAAACCCTTAAAAACACACGACATGTGTCTGCTATTTCGGACGACGTCGTTATTTTACGTTAATATTATATGGCGTTTCCTTAACGTCGTCCGAAATCACAAGCGAATGTTGTATTTTTTTAAGTATTTAATTTCAGTTTAATAACAAATTCATGAAAAAACTAGCGTGAGCACCCTTCTTTTTATTTGATCATATTTTAGTGACATTAATAAGGTTATACATATGTGAAATTCAATAACTTGAACCAGAGCTTTTTCGCGTAACCAGTCGTGAATGCACAAAATTCGTTGGTTTTAAACCCGCATTTATATCAACCCCTGCGTAATGATTAGATGTAAAGGTAGCACAAATTATATTTTATCTGCATGAAAGTTATAATATGATCACAGGAAATAAAAACAATTTTGAATAAATATTGATTATTTTACAAGGGAAAAACAGCGAAAATCGTCAAAAATAAACGTACCACCAGGAGGCGCTGAAACTGCAGTACGGTATTAAATAAAACAAAGCTTAAACAAAAACTGAGACTTCAGAGATCGCTTGTACAGATTTTTGATAACTTACGCCAGATGTAAAAAATCCGATTGGAACGCCGTGAACTACCTTAAAGTATGAACTCAATAGCGGATATTTAAATTCATCCTATTTTAGAATTTATAGTTTTGTGATATTTCCATTTGTTAAGTTTATCTTATTTGTATTTATAAAACCTTCTGTACGTTGGAAGAAAGAGATAAAAATAATAATAATGATAATAATAATTATAATTTAAGCATAAATAAACGAATATATAAACATGAATATTGTCATTCTTTTTATCCGTTTCATAATATTGTGTATTACATTATATAACTGTTGAATTGAAATTAAATTATAGAATACATACCATCAGAATAAAGTTGTTAACTGGCTAACGTTGGAAACACTTGGATAGTCTATGGATAAATGTATGTACACGTTTGTCACAAAAATAATAAAGAGATAAGCATGATATATAAACACAGCGAATACGATACATGGTAATATCTAATGATTCTTTGGAAGTACATAGTACGTCCGGGAAAAGACACTAGCAGTCTATATTTGATGTAGACAGTTCATGAGGACTATGAACTAAACTGCAATCATCATCAACCCCAGCAGCTGCTTAATAATTAGTATTCTCGGTATTTAATATTTAACAATTGTATTTCCTTACTGAGTCAAAATACGGGTGAACTTGTTATAGCTACCACAGGGCACGTTAAGTTTGCACTACAACCGTACACGAGATGTAAGTGTATTGCTAGTATTTGTTTGAATCCGACACTGCCTGGTAACAGCCAACATTAATATACCATTAACAGAAGAAATATTATTATTGGAAACAATTTATAAATGATAGTATGTATTCAATTTCAGAGACAACATATACTTCTTGTGCTAAACATATACACACTCAACTAAGTATTGAAACGCTTTAAAACAATAAAAAAGTATTGAATAGAATGCATTACGTTAGATTTTTTCTTGTAGCATTCAAAACTACAAATATATTTAAAAAAAACATAATTCAGTAACTAACTAACACAGTCAGACAATAAGCAGTTTTTACTTTACCAAGGTGCATATATAAGAAATAAAAGTGCTATCTATTTAAATAATTGAATGACAGGTTAAAAGTAAAAAAAATAGGGATGGTGAGATAACGCTTATTTTTTTCTCAATTTTTTTTTCTATAAAATATAGAACAATTATTATTATTATTATATCATGATTATTATTAATTATTACTATTAGTAATATTGTTTTTATTATTATTATTTTTATTACCATTATCATTATTATTTCTATTATTGTTATCATTATTATAATTACTTTTATTATCATTGTTAATATTAATATTATTATTATTATCATTTTTTTTGTATTATAATCATTATTATCATTATTATTATTATTAATTTTATTATTATTATTATTATTATTATTATTATTATTATTATTGTGATTATTATTATTATTATTATCATTATTATTATTATTATTATTATTGGTATTACGATTATTATAGTATTGTAAGCTTTAATTTTATTATTAAGTATTCCCCCGAATAACGATGGCAAGGTTTGTAAGTGGTCATTTGATGACAGAATGCATCATGATGAATAAGAGTATTGAATGAGAGTTATCTGGAGTTACGTTTTATTATTTATCTATACTTGTATTGTAAAGTGTGCGATAGGATTTCCCACCCAAATCCACAACACACCCATTCACGTTGCGAATAAAGGGGTTACCAATTAGGTAATGACTAAAGCAAACAATGTTTGTTTGAACTGATTTTTTTATGGTTGTTATAATATTAAATAGCAGTAATAAATAGATTGGTATTATTTATAGGAATTAAAAATATAAGCCACATATAGGCCAGGTTCGGCTGAGTGTAACGTATCGTTACAAGTATGACGTTTAATTATATATGTGTGTACTATATTGTAATAATGTCACATAAACAAATAAAATAAACAAATAAAACGCAACACGTGATAATTTTGTAATTAAATCAGTATTCCTTTGTTTGTAACATCGCAGTTGGTACATGTACAATGTATTAGGAGTACACGTGATATACAATATCACAATGAAGATAAATTGATGTGTATCTATACTTTGATTTATATCAAGGATACACAAGAAAGGATTTCTGTTATATGGTATTTAATAATACGGAGTATATATACTTATATATGTAATGATAAAGGGAATACGTATTAATTGATTATAAAATATATGCGTATTTTATAGACGGATCAATGATTTTGATTCAAGATTTCAAATAAGGAAAGAGGTGGTTGATAAAGAGTAAATTTTAATATTTATTGCAATTTTGGTACAATTTCATACGAGGTGAGTATTGGTTTGGGAATATTTGCAATAAATTGGAAGGGTGGGACGTTCAATTCTTCGTACTGTCATAGCAAATATCTTGTAAGATTAATAGGAAAGGTATACAAGATTATGACATCAATGTCCACCATGTGATAAAGGATCTTCAATCATAAAGTTTCAGAGATGTAATGACAAACAATATTGATGAAAGCAACACAAGTTTATATATGTTAATGTCGGATATGAAAGTGAACTGTAAACATCAAACAGGCGAAAGGTTAATCAGATATTTTTTATTAGGCTATGATTGATGATTTAATTATGATTTCTTGATATCTATGGTTGTATTGATATCGTTACAAGCAGATGAATAGTTAAAGATTTACATATTATATGTGCACATAACTAAAACAACAGCCTTAAACGTTTTAAGGTGATACTTTTATATGGATACACGAATATACTGACCTTAAGAGATCAAAGATTTTTTTTTAAAAATGTTTATGAATATTTTCATAAGTTGTGTAAAATATGTTAATACATTCTTAAAAATGAAGTTTCTGATAGTAATACTGGGGGATTAACACTTGTATATAACTGTTAAATGTATTTAATGCGTTGCCAATCAATAAACCGACATTGTTAAAGGGTCACTGTGTTATACATCGTCATTGTTATAGTGTCATTGTGTTAATCACCAACATTATTATATGGTCATGGTGTTATACACCAACATTGTTATAGTGTCATTGTGTTATACACCAACATTATTATATGGTCATTGTGTTATACGCCAACATTGTTATAGTGTCACTGTGTTATAAACCGACATTATTATATAGTCATTGTGTTATACACAACATTGTTATAGTGTCATTGTGTTATACATCAACATTGTTAAAGAGGCATTATGTTATACACCAACATTGTTAAAGGGTCATTGTGTTATACACCGACATTATTATATGGTCAGTGTGTTATACACCAACATTGTTATAGTGTCACTGTGTTATTCATCAAAATTGTTATAGGGTCACTGTGTTATACACCAAAATTGTTATGGTGTCATTGTGTTATACACCAACATTGTTATGGTGTCATTTTGTTAAACACCAACATTGTTATAGTATCATTGTGTTATACATCAACATTGTTATAGTACCATTGTGTTATACAAACATTGTAATATGGTCACTGTGTTCAACAACACTATTGTTATAAGATTATTGTGTTATACACCAACATTACTATATGGCCATAGTATTATACACCAACATTCTTATATGGCGATTGTGTGATACACCAACATTGTAATAATGTCATCGTATTATACAACAACATTGTTTTAGTGTCACTGTGTTATAAACCGACATTGTTAAAGAGTCACTGTGTTATACACCGTCATTGTTATAGTGTCATTGTGTTATACACCAACATTATTATATGGTCATTGTGTTATAAACCAACATTGTTATAGTTTTATGGTCATTGTGTTTTACGCCAACATTATTTTAATTTAATGGTCATTGTGTTATATGCCAACATTATTATATGGTCATTGTATTATACCACAACATTGTTATAGTGTCATTGTGTTATTAATCAACATTTTTAAAGGGGCATTGCGTCATACACCAACATTGTTATAGGGTCATTGTGTTATACACCGACATTATTATATGGTCAGTGTGTTATACACCAACATTGTTATAGTGTCACTGTGTTATACACCAAAATTGTTATAGGGTCACTGTGTTATACACCAAAATTGTTATGGTGTCATTGTGTTAAACACCAACATTGTTATGGTGTCATTTTATTATACACCAACATTGTTATAGGGTCACTGTGTTTTACACCAAAATTGTTATTGTGTTATTCAACGCCATTTTTATAGTGCTATACAACATCATTGTTATAGTTGCATTGTGCTTTACACCAACATTCTGATAGTGTCATTGTGTTTAACAACGTCATTGTTATACGGTCACTGTGTTAAAAACCAACATGGTTATAGTGATGTTGTGTAATACACCGACATTGTTGTAGTGTCATTGTGTTATACAAACTTTGTAATATTGTTATTGTGTTATACACCAACATTGTTATATTGTCATTGTGCTATACACCAACATTGTTATAGCATCATTGTGTTATACATCAACATTGTTATAGTGTCATTGTGTTATACACCATCATTGTTATAGTGCCATTGTGTTATACAAACATTGTTATATGGACATTGTGTTAAACAACATCATTGTTATTATATTGTGTTATACACCAACATTACTATATGGTCATTGTGTTATACACCAACATTATTTTAAGGTCATTTTGTTATACACCAACATTGTTATAGTGTCATTGTGTTATTCACAACATTGTTATAGTGTCATTGTGTTATACACCGACATTGTTATACGGTCACTTTGTTCGATACCGACATTGTTGTAGTGTCATTGTGTTATACACCAACATTGTTATAGTATCATTGTGTTATACAACAACATTGTTATAGTGCCATTGTGTTAAAACCAACTTGTTATAGGGTCATTGTATTATACACCAACATGACTATATCGTCATTGTGCTAAACATCAACTTTATTATATGGTCATTGTGTTATACACCAACATTGTTATAGTGTCATTGTGTTTTATGCCAACATTGTTATAGTATTATTGTGTTATACACCGATATTGTTATAGAGTCACTGTGTTATACATCGACATTGTTATAATGTCATTGTGTTATACACAAACATTATTATATGGTCATTGTGTTATACACCAACATTGTTAAAATGTCATTGTGTTATACACCAAAATTGTTATAGGGTCACTGTGTTATACAAACATTGTAATATGTTCATTTTGTTAAACAACAACATTGTTATATGGTCATTGTGTTATACACTAACATTACTATGTGGTCATTGTGTTATACACCAACTTTATTATAGTGTCATAGTGTTATACACCAACATTGTTAAAGTGTCATTGTGTTATATACCGACATTGTTATAGGGTCACTGTGTTATACACACACATTGTTATTGTGTCATTTTGTAGTACACCATCATTTTTATAATGTCATTATGTTTTTGTCTCATATTGCTATAGAGTCATTGTGTTAAACACCAACATTGCTTTAGAATCATTGTGTTAAACACCAACATTGTTATAGAGTCATTGTGTTAAACACCAACATTGTTATAGAGTCATTGTGTTAAACACCAACATTGTTATAGAGTTATTGTGTTAAAATGTAAACACCAACATTGCTTTGGAGTCATTGTGTTAAACACCAACATTGCTTTGGAGTCATTGTGTTATACACCAACATTGTTGTAGTCTCATTGTGTTATACACCAACATTGTGATGGTGTCATTGTATTATACACCAATATTTTTAAAGGATCACTGTGTTATGCACCAACATTATTATAGTGTCACCGTGTTACACACTAACATTGTAATAGTTTCACTGTGTTATACATCAACATTGTTATTGTGTCACTTTATTATACATCAACATTGTTATAGTTTCATTGTGTTATACACCAACATTGGTATAGTGCCATTGTGTTATACAACAACATTGTTTGATGGTCACTGTGTTATACATCAACATTGTTATATGGTCACTCTGTTTTACATCAACATTATTATAGAGTCATTGTTTTATACACAAATATATAATAGTGTCATTGTGTTATACACCATCATTGTTATAGGCTCATTGTGTAATACACCAACATTGTTAAAGGGTTACTGTGCTATACATCAACATTGTAATAGTGTCATTGTGTAATACACAATCATTGTTAATGGGTTATTATGTTATACATCAACATTGTTGTAGTGTCACTGTGTTATACATCAACATTTTTATATGGTCACTGTGCTATATACAAACATTGTTATAGTGTCACTGTGTTATACACTAACATTGTAATAGTGTCACTTTGTTATGAAGCAGCATTTTTATATTGTCACTTTATTGTACATCAAAATTGTTATAGTGTCATTTTGTTAAAAACCAACATTGTTTAAATTGTGTTATACACCAACATTTTATATGGTCATTATCTTATACACCAACATTGCTAAAGGGTAATTGTGTATACACCAACATTGTTATAGTGTCACTGTGTTATACAACAACATTGCTATAGAGTCATTTTGTTATACACTAACATTGTGATAGGTTCAGTGTGTTATACACCAACATTGTTATAGGTTCACTTTGTTATCAATCAACATTTTTGTAGCGTCACTGTGTTATACATCAGCATTTTTATAATGTCACTGTGTTTTAAATCAACATTGCTATAGTGTCACTGTGTTATAAATCAACATTGTTATAGTGTCACATTTTAATACTTCAATATTGTTATAGTGTTGATGTGTTATACACCAACGTTGTTAAAGAGTCATTGTGTTATACACCAACATTGTTTTAGGGTCATTGTGTTATACATCAACATTGTTATAGTGTCATTTTGTTATAAACCAACATTTTTATAGAGTCATTCTATTAAACACCAACATTTTTATACTGTCATTGTGTTCTACGCTAACATTTTAAAGGGTCATTGTGTTTTACATCACCATTGACATTGTTTCACTGTGTTATACAACAACATTATTATAGTGCCATTGTGTTATACACCAACATTGTTATAGAGTCAGTGTGTTATTCATCAACATTGTTATAGTGTCATAGTGTTATACATCAACATTGTTTTAGTGTCCCTGTGTTGTACAACAACATTGTTATATGGTCAATGTGTAAGTGCTGCTTTGGTGGTGCTTGTATTCTAGAGAATGTTGTATATATTTGTTTAGCTTAGTCTGAATTAAGGACGCCTATTACTCAAAGTGTTTTCCAAGTTATATTGTTTAATAAGTCGGTGGGAAGTATCATACAGATATCGATAGTTATATATTTGAAGGTGTGCACTGTCTTTTTTAAAGACTTTGGTTAGCTGCCATTATATGTATAAATGTAATTTAAGTTATTTTGAACAGGACGCAGACGAACACTTTATGCAAAAACATGCTTATATGTTAATATTTTTTTCAACGTAATCAAGACAACTAGAAATTGTGGATATCGGAAACATTTTTCCAGATTCAGCTGATTTATGATATGTTCTTAGTTGATCATATGTCACAATGAGGTACACGTGTGCAGATAACATGCATTGAATCTACTTCTCATTTAATATTCAGGATGTGATGTTAACCTTGATCCAATATACGAACGTGTCAACACAGCACAGTTGTCGAGTTTACTGTATCTGTACCGTTATGCCGTGGTCCCAACCCGCCGTACTTGCAAGTGCGTGCTGTCTACTTGCAAAAACGTGGGCAAAGTTAGGGGATCCGTACGTGGTGAGTACCGCCTCAGTACGGATTTGGGAGCACGCAGACACGCCGTAACACTTTTAGTGCATGAGGAACTTTCGCTGCGTTCGGGATGCGGTCGGGCTACGGATTCACCCAAGTACGGGTGACGCGCGTGTCTTCTACAACCAATGAGCGCACAACGCACTGACTCCGTGAGTCTTTTAAATTTTGTCCACGGTCACTTGCTCTACGGACGGCGCACTTAGCACGTGCGTGCTGCGCACGTGATAAGTGCGTGGTCTGTGCTTACCCGGCACTTCCCCAGTTCTACTGTCCAATGAGCACGCAAAACTGACGTGGACCGTACCGAGTAAGCACGTGCTCCGCACTTACAACGCACGTTGTGCGCACTGATTTCTGCAGTATATATAAAAGCCGAGCCGACGGACGAGTGCCAACATTTCGTCTCCAAGATGACTAATAAGAGGACACAGAAGAAGGGGTCAGCTGCATCTGCAGCTCAAAAGGCAGCGGATACGGCCCAACAGAAACGGGCCGCGGAAGATGAGATGGCCAGAGAGGAAGGGGGGAGAGGCGAGGAGGAACGAAGAAGAGTCAGATGGTGACGGCAGAGAGTTTGATCATGAGGAGGGGTCTGCTGGTGGATCGGAGAAGGCCAACTGCTCGTTCTCGGCGAAAAAGGAGGAGCGCCTGGTTGAGTTCTTCTCGGTGAATCAGGCCTTCTACGATAAGTCGCACCCAAACTACCAGAACAAACAACAGAAGGATAAACTCCTGGACCAGCTGGCCAAGGAACTCAACACAACCAGTAAGTACCCTCATTTCCACGTGTTGCTGTGTACATTTTATTTCAGGAGAAACATGCGTGCTTTCATGTATAAGCTCTTTCATAAGCACAGTTGTCGAAGTAGGATTGTACCATATAATGACCCATGAATTATTTGCGCTATTGGTATTGTCAATAATTTGGTACTTTCTTTTTCTGTTCCACAGGAAAACAGATCCAGGGCTGGTTCAAAAACATGCGGACTTCAGTGGGAAAACTCTACAAAACCAAGTCAGGCCAGGCCACCCAACCTGTCACAGCAAGGAAGAAACTCCAGAATTTCGCCTTCCTGAAGGCCTACATTGTCCCACGCACCTATACTGTAGAGACCACACCGGTAAAGATTTTCTACACAGTTATTACATGGATAGACATTTCTAGTTTTTAAACATGACAACATTACAATACACAATTGAACATTTTACATGTAATATATTATAGTACAAACATGTAAACATTAATTTTTAAATTTCAGAACATGTAAATTGAAGAAAGGAAAATCATTAATGTGTAAAACTTATTTTCACTTTCAGCTGGAGGAGACGGGAGAGCAAAGCGATGATGAGGAGTCACTACACTCGATCCCAACCAGGCCAGCCTCTCCATCTCCCTCCACCTCCGCGGCCACCCGCAATACCAAGCCTCCGGCCAGCAAGAAGTCGAAGATTGACGACCTTCTTATGAAGTTTTTGGACAGGCCCAGGCCCGAGGAGGTCCTGAGTAAACATGTATTCAATGTTAATACTATTGGTGTGAAATGCACATTGCATATTGTATGTTTGCAATTGTACTTTGCTATATTTATATTGCACAGTGTTCTACTTTACTTCACAGTGAATGACATGTACTGTTTATAGATTTGATGTGTATAATGTTTTTAACAGAAGTAACACATTGGTGTTTATATTATATACTTACCTTTACGTACCTGTGTGTTTGCAGTTGGAGACATTTGTTGCTGCCCCTGCCCCTGCACCCCCACAACCATACGAACGCACAGCATTTAGCCAGTGGATCGCGGCCAGGATGTCAGGGATCCCCCACGATAGGTGGGACGACTTCCAGTTGGCTGCTATGCGCCTGATGCAGGACTACAGCAGGCCCCGACCCAACCCTGACACATCTCCATCTCCAACTGCACAGCCCAGGCCAATGCCACCAGTCCAGCAGCATTGGCCGCACTTCCCGCAGCAGCAACAGCAGTGGGGTCAGATGCAGACATGGCAGCAACAGTGTCCACAGCAGCCGTCGTAACAGGTGTTGCAGCAGCCCAGCTCCTCCTTTCAGTCACAGACTCCCGAGGTAAATACACTTGTCAGTTGCTTAGCTTAGATCTGGCAATAATTTGTATTAACTTAGCATACAATTATAATTACTTATAATGTTCCTTCTTTCCTTTTGTGCTCCAGCTTGGTGCAACTCGGTCGCAGTCTGTCCCTCCCCTCCTGTATTCATCAATCAATGGCAGTGGTCTTACAGATTTAATTATGAACCAGTTGACCCAAGGTATCCTCTCGGGTAACACCAGCCAAGTAGCAGCATCGCAGGCAGCCAGTCCTTCGGGTACACAGGAGGACTCAGGGGACAACTGAGACAGCTCCCCCACCAACTAGTGTGTTTTGTGGACTTAAACTGACTCCTGCCAGTGTGGACTAAGGATTTTCTTTGGACTACTATCCAGGGTGGACTAGGGGACTAGGGGTTTTGTGGACTACAGTGTCAACTTTTTTTCGTTGCTCATGTTGGAATGTTTTTGTTCTTATGCTATTATTACTTATTAGTTGTATTATTGAGTAAAATAAAGAACTGGTTTGCCTTAAAAGTGCCTGTCTTCCTTGATTTATACTTTGAACAAATGTCAAAGCTCAAGATTATATGGTGCATGGGGCAAAATGATAACAAAAACCTCCCCCAAACCAGCCCCCCCCCCCCCCCCCCCCCCCCCACCCCAAAAAAAAAATCCGTAATTTTTGCAAACGGTAAACTTATTATAACCATTTGTTAAAACTGACTGTTTTTTTGGGGTTTTTTTTGGGGGGGGGGGGGGGGGGGGGCGGGCTTTGAAAGTAAGAAGTGAGACCGGAACCATTCTGGTATATAATATTAAAGTTAAGGTTGATTTTAAATAAGAACAAAAAAAACATTTTATTACATGTTTGACAGGTTGACACAATAAACTTCTACATGTTTATTCACACACGAATACATAAAATTAAATCATGAGTTCATGAAATTACCCCAGAGTTCATTAAAATCATGAGTGTCTGTAGAGTTCATAGAATGTCTGCAGAGTTCATAAAATTAAATCATGAGTATCATGAGTTCATGTGTTCAAACAACCCGATCTTGCCATGGTAGGCGGCCAAGTGGGGATTTGTAATAGTTCGCCAAATAGTTTCTCAAGGTTTTCCCTTCCCTTGAGTCCCGTTGGCCGACCATCTGGTTGGGTTCGGTCATCTGCACATCCTCCCTCCAGGCCCCAAGGACCACGTTCCCATCCTCATCCTCACGGTCCACATTAAGGTCCTGTAGTCCGGGCCGGCGCTTTCGCAGCCAATTGTGAAGGGTGAGGCAGCCCAACACAACGCGAATCACATTGCCAGGCTCCAACTGCAGAGTGGTGAGTAGGCACCGCCACTGGTGAGCCAATATCCCAAAACCGTTCTCCACAACACGACGGGCCCGAGAGGTCCGATAGTTCATCACCCTTTCTTTGTGGGTCATGGCACGGCGACTGTATGGCTTCATGAGCCACTTTCGCAGGGGAAAGGCATCGTCGCCCACGATGAAGAAGGGAAAGTCCCGGTCGTCGCCTGGAAGTGGATCCGGTGCTGGGAATCCAATGGTGTTGTCCTCCAGTGCCCCCCGGAGGGTAGACTGGTTGAACACGCCTGCGTCTGAGGAGGAGCCGTTGGCTCCCCACCTTGCACCACAAGAAGGAATAGTTAGCATCCACGATGGCCAGGAGCACCACAGAAAAGAAGCCCTTATAATTGTAATAGAGCGATCCACTTTTCTTGGGCTTCTTGATGGCGATGTGTTTCCCGTCGATCGCCCCACAACAGTGGTGAAAGTTCCATCGCGTTCCAAACTGGCGGGCGACGGCTTTCCACTCGTCCTGTGTGGAGGGCATGGTGAACATCTCCTCCTTATATTCCTCGTAGATGGCGGTGCAGACCTCCGGCACGAACTTGGATATGCTGTTGTGTGCCACCCGGAAGTCGTAGGCAAGGGACCTGTAGCTGTTCCCCGTCGCCAAGAAGCGAAGGGTGATGGCCAGCTTCAGGCCAGGCTCCAGAGGGCGGCGACTCCTGAAACATAGAATGTATAGCATTAATATATAGCAAGGTCATGGCTGTTGTTATGATTTTACCATAACCAATACCTTAACCATTCCTTTTTCTTAAGGGGGCTCAAATTGGCACGGTATACTACTATTGACGTCCAATGCAATAATGTGCCATATCTCAGAAATACCAAGATAGAGACATTAATATTAATGGATTAATAGAATGTATTCGTGAAATGATAAGACAACATTTTCAAGCAAATACAAAAAGCAAAACCAAGCATTTGTTATGGCAGAAATGAAGACACATACCTTGGGCCCTTGGTGATTCGAGGGGTCACTCGGAGCAGGAGCTCGGCGAAGAGCTTGGGGTCCATTCGGATGTATCCGACATAGTCCCCCCTCGTACTGCCCGAAAAGCCTCCTCCTCTCCATCCATGGACAAACCCACCATCTCCTGCGTCGGCGTCACTGTTGCCTCTCCCTCTCCCGTATCAAGGCAAGTAATACCACGTCGTGCTCTAGCGCTGCCACTTGAAGCTGCTCTTGCAGCATCAGAACCCGGAGTCTCTGCGGTGGAATGGGCAGCATCTTGAGACAGCAGCAGCTCGGACTTCTGGAGAACCTCGGAATGTCGTTCTATATATCCCCCCCTCCCCCCGACATTGGGCGGAAAAACTCACGTTCGTCGCACTTCCACGCACTTACAACATGCGAGTGAGTAAGGACACAGTACGTGAGCAGCACGTGTAAGTACGGCCTCCGTACGATAACGTGGCAATCGCACGGAGATCGTACGTTGTAAGCAAGTTGTAAGCACGTCCAACTCACTTACCATGTGTGCATCGTACGATGCACGCAACCGCTCACGGCCAGGCGTGGCGTGCGGGCCACGTACTTACACCTTGCGCAACCGTGCGAGTGACGTGCGTTGACGTACTCTCTCCTTGCTCTTGCCACTCCCTCCCCACGTTTTCTGAAAAACGTGGCAGCCGTGGCCTCCCCAAAAAACGTACGGACTAAAAACACGCACGGTGGGTTGTGACCGGGCCTTTACCGGGAAGTCCCACGACAACATATAGAGTTTGTGACAACAATGACCACCATTCTACAGGTGAGGTACCAAAGTGGAACAGCGACAGTTACAGAAAATGGAGTAGCATTTACAGGAAATGCCGACACAGGGGCTATAACGTTTATATACGGGGAATAACCATGGAGCAAAACAGGACAACTTAGATTAAGAAGTACAACAGGTATCATTATTCCTGAACAGTAAAGAGTTAAAACCGATACATTGTTGCTGTGCTCATATATTTCAAGGTCCAAGATCTTATAAACAGAAAAAACAAACCGTTACTAAGTTTTCATTGTAAATTCCACGAATGTACGACACCTATAAAATATTTCATAGCAAGCCTTTATGAATACTTTGACGATACTGGGATTCAACCCACAAAGTCAAAAGAAAGACAGAATTGGCCAAAAATTGGATGTCACTTCCGTGAGAACTTATTGGCTTTTCTATACGTTATAAGAATTAATAAAACATTTTCAATATAAAGTTGGGAAACATTAGAAAAAAACGAAAACTATATACCTATACACGAATTCTACAGCGACAACGTCATAGCGAAAATGAAACCACATCAGAATGTAAAGTGATAACGATATTATGAAAAGTGACAACAACGAGTAAAAAGATACAACCCAATCATAATGTAAGAGGAAATCATCAAAATGAAAGGGAACCACATCATAATGTAGAGTGACTAAACGAAGAACACCACAAAATAAAGTGACATCATCCGAACAGTAGGAAACCGTCTCGTAATGCAAGTGACCCCACCGGAATGGAAATGAACCACAAAAATTGTGTTTGGCGTTCCACAGAAAATCGATAAGATGTCACCTAGAGGTCACCTTCGGATTTGTTTTTATCATGCAAGATATTTCAATGTACTTAAAAAGACTTAAATATTTCCTTCCGCAAGCAAATGGCAAACTTTCTCACATAAACGGTTGAACTGGGCCGGGCTCGAAACTACAACATCAGCAGTGAGTGGTAAATTGTATTAGATGTTAGCACTTTTAACCACTCGGCCACAGAGGAATCAATGGCAAGATAAAATGACTTAAAAATTCCTATTATATTAAAATACTTTGTGTGATATATTGTGTTTATTCGCTTGGGCTAACCGCCTGGAAACGGTCAGTAGAAAATATCGCCAGTGGGGAGATGAAACCTGAGTAAGGGGTTCACACAACCTCGCTCTCATCCGTCGTCACATCATGTACTGAAATAATGTAAGTAAATGTAGCACCGCCAGACTACGGCAGATTGCACTATTGTATGTATTTCAAGATAGGTTTACAAATATACAGCGACTTCCTCCGTTAAGGCCTTTGGAGCGCAACTTGCTATAATTGAGCCCGTATAGCTTCATTGACACGAGAAGCAAATGCGGTTTTAAGTGACAATGATCCAGGAAAATTTTAAGCGAACAAAAGGAATCGCCATACAAGTTAGATAATAACAAATGTCGGTGTTGTTTTTGTAAATAAAAGGAAGTAAAATATTAAAAAGCAATTAAGTAGTTAAGACATTATATATATTTAAATCTAAAAACGAGCTGCATCTTCCTAGCCAAACGTATAAGTTTGTATTTTAAAAGTAAGTCTGTGGTTTTAGTTAAAGTAAGATAAGTTGATAAGGTTGCATAAAAATAAATTGTCAAATACTAATAGATTTTCCTTAACCTTTATCGAGTTACAAGGTATTCTAAAATTCATTCCAGGTGCAGAATGTATATTCAATCTCAGAGGTGATTATTGGTTCTACGGATTGATACCTAAATCGCATAAAAATAAATTGTAAAATATACAATTCAATTCAAATTTAGGAAATTCAAGAAACAGTTTATTTTTGAAGATTATTTAGATGTTATAAAAAATAATGCCATTAGAAAACAGTTAACATGCCTTAGATTAAGCTCCCACGATTTAGAAATTGAGTTTGGAAGATTTAATAGTATAGATAGAGAAAATAGGCTATGTAAATTATGTTCCACGAAAGTTGTTGAAACTGAATATCATTTCTTACTATGTTGCCCAAAATACCATAGCATCAGAATATTATATCTAAATAGTTCATCTTGGCCTACAGTTCAGAAATCTTCAAGTATTATGTCGAATAAAAACAAGAAAAATATTTTAAAAATAGGAAAATATGTATCTGAAGCTTTTAAGATAAGAAAACTAGCACTAGAACAAGTAAATAATATTTGATAATGAAACTTCTTTACAATCCCTATATAATGTAACTGTTTCTTATACTCAATATGTTTATAGCTTAGTACATAACTTGTATGTGAATGATATTTATGATTTTGTTGTGTATTGTGTCTTGGCCATATTTATTTAAAAACTTTGTAAATGGCCAAAGGCAAATGTTTGCCGAAATTGCCAATAAAATTTGAATTGAATTGTAAAATATTGATAGATATTCCTGAACATTTATCGAGTTACAAAGTATTATAACATTCATTTCAGATGCAGAAAGTTGATTCCTTCCCCAACTTCATTATTTCTACGATCCAACGGTATGTCTAATTAAGAATATTTATATACATTAATCTATTGGTATCAGTTGAACTTGTTAATTAATGTTATATATTCTCAAGCTAGACATGTGTGTTATTATCCATTGATAAAGTATAAGTGTGTATAAGATAAATATAGTATCAAAGTTAAAAGGCTGTTATGATCCAATAAGATGTAACATAATCATAAAACAAGTAAATATATAACCAGCGTTGCACTGAAACGAAAAAATGCACCAAAGGAGCATAAACACAATAAATATGAAAGTTATTATAAGTTTCAATACTATATTACTATAATTAGTATAAAAAGTAGAAAGATATATACGGTATCCAGAGGATATCTAGTAAGGAACGGATAAAATTGGATTTCCAAGATGCTATATGTATATTTCAATTATCTCCCTTTATGAAACAAATATATATGATTTCATTGTAGCTTCATGATTCAACGGGTTTCAATGTTTGTCCTTTATATTGCATGTGAGTATTAATAGACCCGTGACTGGATCCTACTCAAATAAACCTATCAGTTCGTGTTTATAAATTGTCCGTCCAGTTGGCACAAGATTTATTGGTTTTGTAAATACCTTGATATTGTATAGATGGTTTGCATTGTATCTAGGCGCGAACATCGTAGTCTGGTGAGTTCATTTATTTCTGGTTGTTCACAAATAAATATATCCATAGATACGAGTTGAAGATGTTCTACCCAGTGAATATACATAATTGTGCTAATAGTATATGGAATATAAAACCGAATAGTAGATGGAAGCCTAAAAGTTGTTGACAATTTATCGATTTCGATGTATGGATAACACTATGCATAAAACTGCATCAGTTTACATCAGACATCGTATAACGTTGATATATCAACTTAACGTCAATATTGATGATTAATTGACGCTATAAGATTCGATAACGTCCAAATGTAGTTCGATATTTTAAGTACGACAGTCGAATTATACAGACAGCGCCAAGCGATTTAAAAAATCTAAGGAAAAGTGCCCGCTTTAGGTAACATTTTGCCATATAAAACTCGTATTATTATCGCATAATTTGTAAAGTGCATCGTTCCATACCATGTTCTCTTCAAGGGAACAAAATACACCGTTGTATTTTTTTGCAAAAAAAAATTTTAAAACGAGTTTGACATGGCCACTTAAAAGGGCTTATGGTTTATCTCAAAACAGAAATGGCGATCGTCTTTGTTTTGTGAATTTTAACTAAGTTTTAAGAGTTATCTGCAAAAATATTACCCGGAGCGGACACTTTAAATTCGATTTTTACACCGCTTAACGGCAATATGTCACATGTGTTCGCCACCGTGTTTAACGATATCGATCAGTGAAGAATAAAACTATTACATTGATGTTACTTTTACCTATTCAGTAAGTTATATGATAAATGAAAAAACACATACGTTAGTTTCCGTCATTCGTTAAATGACGTCACATCACTTTACATAGTATACAAGGTTTGTTTGTTGTTGTCTTGGTTTTGATTAAATTGAAAAGTAGCTCGACAATAAACGTGCGAAAATCTAGTCATGCTTGAGTTCTGGTTAACCATCCAGAATCCGAGGAAATATTGGTTAGGTTCTAATTTAACGTCTTAAAAGTGACTTTTATAAATAAGATAATGATAAAATAAGTTAAAATAGTTATTAATATGTTTGGTATGCAAGAAAAAGAATCATTGATGGCTTTTTCGGTTCCGATAGAAAATTCCGTCCCTTGGGATAACTGTTTTCACGAGAACCCGACAGAGCCTCTTTCCCTCCAAAACAGTTATCCCTTGGGACGGAATTTTCTATCCGAACCTCAAACCCATGTAAGATTTTACAGTCTCGAATATGTTGTTAAACAGAAAATCGCTCCATTCGACCTGCTTGCAATCTAGACAAGCACGTGTTTTATAGGTTGACATTGACAAACAAAATTGTTTTAGTACGAAATCACCGAACAATTCTTGAGGTGTTCTTTTTGATAATTAATTAAATCAAAGGCATGACCGTTAAATCAACGAGAAGTGTAATGTTCGACACTACTGCTGTAAGAAAACACTTTAAGACAATCAAGGATATTGTGTTTATATTTCTAGAGCATGTCCACAACTAAAGCATAATGGTCAAGTAAACATTTTCAAGTGAATTCATTGTTGAAACGACGTTTCAAAGGCCATACTTTATCATATATTTATCCAACTGACTAGTTCAATACCTTGTCGAAAAGCATATGATTATACAGACATAGCGCCAGAGCCTAACCCTGAGTTTTAATTGGCGCGAATGATAATCTTGATATATCAAACAAATCCTCAAAGGTACAACAATATAAGTATTGGAAAGTATGAAAATCCATGACAGATTATAGGTTATTATCTTAACTTTATTTAGGAATATAACAATTTGTAAATGAATAGATGTAAAGTAGCTTGAATCATTTTGTCATCATGTACTGATATTTGCCCACAATACATGTAGGCTAATGTAATATTAAATGAAACGTAAACGTAAACCGCACATTAATAATAGAAACAAAATATTCTAACACTGCTGATTTTTCTCTGTGATATCGGGTTGATATTTATTTTCATTCAGGGACCACCTTGGATTATTACCCTTTTGTACTTGAAAAATGAGAGATACATAATATTTGGAATTTTAATAAGTTTGTTAATTAACAGAAAGGCCACGATTTATAGTATACCTACTATAGACTGACATAACTACCTCGATGACATAAACAAGCGACGACTATTTTCTGTGGCTGGAGTTAACGAACAAAACATGTAAAAATGGCGATCACATTACAATGGGGTTTAACGCCATTCTCAACATATTACAGATTATATATGGCATATAACGTAATATTGGTCGAATATTTCATATAACAGATTATATATGGCACATTCAAATGTCATAAATTAATCAATACTCACCCAATAGACCAGTTTAAACTATGTCAAAAAGATGAAGATTTTAGAGTGTACACAATGTGAAGGTTGGACAAAGATGGTCGAGCGACATACACAGTGTGATTAGAAAAGTTCGACTTTAATCTTTAAAGGGATTGTATCGGCGGAAAAAAAAATCAATGACTTAAAAGTCATTTTAAAAAAATAAAAAGCATCTCATTATCATTAAGAAATAAAATCCATATTGTCTGGTATGTCAAATCCACCAAAGTGACATAATCGATTTATAGCAGTGGTTATCTTGAAAGAAATCCCATTCTTCAGAGAGACACCTCTTAAATACCGCTTGTCGTCATTCGGACTCTTTTTAAGATGAAACGATTTTACTACGTGTAAAACCTGTATCAATGGCGAATCTACTCTTAAAAAGAAAGGGTGTACACTTCTACCCTCCGTAACTTCCTTAATGTTTCATAAAAATCCGAAAAAAAGACGAACGCCGTCTCTGTATCAAAGCAAACAGTCCGTTACATAAAATGACAATGACAAACTTTTATTCTTTGCAAAAAATGCAACGTTGTTTTGTGCTTGGTTGAGACAGTTATGGTATGGTACCGTGCAATTTACAAAAAACGTCGATGAAAATTTTGAAAATATCTTTTTTTCCATGCCAACTTGGTTTCATTAGTGGTCAACCTCTGTACAGATAAAAATATCTATAATAAATAACCTTATTTTGGTTGATTCAGGGAGGGGGGTGTGGGGGGGGGGGGGTGTTTGAAATAAAATTAATTTTTATCTATGTTTATGTGTCTCTGTTGACTTACAACACAATGACTGTAATATACTGTACATCGACTTGGATCTTGAAATAATCATGAGAGATCCAAAACCCTATTAGATTCTGTGTTTTATCGAAAGAAAAACTATCGTGACAAATGAATATTTTTGTAGAAAGTAGTCTTCCAGTCGAATAAAAGGCACAGAAAAGCAAGAGTATATTCCATTGTTTAGATTTTAAATATATCTCTGCGGGATTAAGGATACGAGAAACGCTTAATCGCGCTATAAACATTCATGTAACTGTAATCATTGCATCGATTACGTTTTTCATGCACAGTACACAGAGAAACACCAGTGACCCCCCCCCCCCCCCCCCCACCCACACACCCACACACACACACACACACCACGGAAACGTCGCACAAAATCTTTTAGAGGTTTGCCAGACGATTACCAGTACACTTTCGGAGGCTGCAAGGTTGTCTACAGGGCTATGGTTATAACTATAGAACGTCCACTTACAAGCACACATTCCTAAAGCACCTTCTATACGGACTTAGACCAGGAACCAGGGGGTCAAAATGGTAGTTCCATAGAAAATTGACAGTGGTCATTCAAGACGGTGTGAGTGTGAAAATGCACTTGACAGGTACTATTGCAATGTGAATTTCTGAAGGGAGTATATTTTCCCAGAGAATGGTGCAAAATTGAGTGGACTGGTAGCTATAACACACAGATGGGACTATTTCTTAGACGGTAAGAATTTTGCATAATTTGGCTTATTTGACCTCTGTATGTGAAATAAGGACACTTACTTTCGCTTTGAGCAAAATTGTGAAATTGGAAGCAGTTAATGCCCATGTTTTTAACTGTGTTTTTTTGTGTTCTGCTTGAATTGAATATGAATTCTGGAAATTCCCAATGAATTTGGAGTACAACTGTAAGTGTGACAATCTATTGTGCTAATATTACGGTCTAGGTGAAATTAATGGTGGTCCAGCTTCATACAGTCATTATGTACAGTCATTATCCGGTCAGAACTGAGAAACTGACTGGTTACCGAGTTCTGTTATTACTTGTGTCTAGCGAACACCGCCCGGGAACCAATATATTAAAGGTGACGCCGAATAATATTTTGGTAAACTACACCAGTCAGATAAGAACATAAATCCTCGTACATAAAATACTTCATTTAACATATAAGCTTCATACTGCTGTAAAATATAAACAGCAACCCTTTTTTACTATATGTATTACTTACCACTTTTTAGTTAAAACTTATCAAGTGTTACGTCCGGCGGAAATAATATGTAGACGGTATATTATTAATTTGTATTTTTGTAAAAGCAGTACATTTTTTTTGTATTATTATTGCGTTGTAAGGTCTTAACCAGAACATTTACTATTCATAAGCATGTTGGAGAAACGCTTTTACACAACCTTACTCGTAAATCAAA
Organism: Panopea generosa; assembly: GCA_029582155.1. NCBI lineage: Eukaryota > Metazoa > Mollusca > Bivalvia > Adapedonta > Hiatellidae > Panopea > Panopea generosa. Next base: position 75,574,634 of record CM055899.1, read on the forward strand.
ATGTTATTGACAACATGTTTTTCTTTAACATACTTTCTTTATCAATCAAAACGTGAAACACGTGTCGGATACAGATGTGCCAAATGGTATCAGTCTGATACATAGCTGCCAAGAGCTAGTGCATGTAAGCCGAACATCCTATCACTTGATCACCAAGCGAATGCATAGGTAACCTTTAACAGTGTGTACTCTTAATTTTTCCAGCACTCAGCCTTGAGTAAAGGCAGACAGTACTATAAGTTACAAGTAGGATGGAAGCACTATACTCTGGCAGTTATCCAGTTTATGACAGAAAAAAAGTGTTGACATCATACATGTTGAATATAATCGTGTAAAAATTCCATTGCTTCCAAATACTGCCGAGTTCTGCTGGAATGCAGTGCATAAACATATTGCAAACATTCAACGTGTATCTCATGATAATTTTGAAATATCTGTCTTTTAACAAGCAAATCCACCAATGTATACTTTGATGTCTTAAGATACAGAAGGAAGCCGAGTGTTACGTTATAGGTATTGTCACGGTAAATTAGCCGTGGTTGAAAGTCAGTACTGATCAAAGAAAGTAAATAGTATATAGCAATAAAACTGGATTATTGTTACTAAGAAATGCTCCAAAGCACAATATTCGTCTACTTAGTTGTGCGTGTATACAAATCTTGAGTTAAATATATAGTAGAAATGTACTTTTACAATATATGAAACTTGCCACTCCTGGCTACATGTCGTCTGCATTGTTTTACGACGTGCACATGGAAAACACAATTAATAAACAACGGCATTACACAATTTGTTATTTGTATACTCCTGATACATTTCCATTACAAAATAAACAATCAATATATTAAAGTAATGGAGAGTGAAGTGGCCGAAAATGTAATACTAGGATTAGCACGACTGCCCATAGTTGAAACATAGAAAAATCCTTTGAACCGCCAACCGACCACGTACACTTATTTGTCGTTATTATTAAGATCTGCTATCAATGTCATAACACATGAACACACCTGCGTGCGATCGTGGATGCTGTTAAACGCAATGTATATATAACAAATCTGCCAAATCACGCATTAGTAATTGGCTATAAACGACTCATACCAATTACGCCATTAAATACATGTTACAATAGGCCATCAATGTAATCCAAGACGCAATAAACGCCATCCAATACGCAATAAACACAATCCAGTACGCAGTTAGCCTGACATATAGGCACATTCCAACAGACCAAAGTAGTGAAGGAGAGCAACGCCTGATAAACTGTTCCGGGCATCTCGCAGCCTTCCCTTTTACCTCATGTTAAGTTATCAGTACATAGCAGTATACTTATTTCTGACTTTGTATTATTGGCGCAATTGTTACCCAAGACGGATAATTCAAGGGAACCATATTCAAGGGAAACAACTGCTACAATTTTTTTCCCCAAATGAAGACACAGTTATCGCTCTTTTTACTTGACGTTATTAAATCTGTCACCCAGTTAAGACGATGATGCGACAAGATTGTAAAGTTTGTACACGATCGACTGTCGGCCGTCAGAAATATCCGCTACAAATAAATTACACAAATATATTCTTGGATCTTTTAAGGCTAACCAGTAGCATAGCAAACCCATCACGCAACAGGTCACTTTCCACTTGAATCAGCGGCGAGAGATGAAGGATACTGAGATACATTGCCGTACATCAATCATCCGAAAGTTTGTGAACGGGTGGCTATTCTAACTCACAACCCAAGAATAGTTAGACGCGTTACAGACTTAACTAATTGAGAACGCCTCCGAAATATTGTGCTATATTGACTGTTCCGGGACTTTGACCCATGTTACCAGTTCTTATCTATGTATGTACTTTATTTAGTGTAATTATAATGTATAATAATTGTGTTTCACGCTGCTTTGGCGATTGTCTCCTGTTGGTTATTAACCTACCTGAGCATTTCTGTGTTTTACATTATACACATTTGCTGTTGCATTTGTTAGAGAACAGTCTTACAGCGACATCTTTATTACACCGTGATACCTGTTAATGTTTTAATTAGGTGAGTGATAGTTTGTGTATATACATATTTTTCCTATTCTGGGTCTCCTAAAACAATACAACAATAGGAATTGACTTCGAACGTGTGGGGTATTGATCTAATAAAAATCTTTGCTGCAATCACACACTTAACACAATTAAAATCAAAATAATATAAAACGTCTGTGTTCAAAAAACGCTATTCATTAAAAAATATTATAATGCGTTGTCCGATAGCCTAACCTGATAACTTTTTGTTGTTGTGTGTTTTCGTGTTGTTATTTTTTGTTTAGATGGGGTCTTCTCGAAAGAGTTCTTCTTATGATAGATACGAACTGCCGGAAGTGAAACGGGTATTAAAGTTGAACTGTCCCCCCATGTTGTATATATATATATATATATATATATATATATATATATATATTGTAAAATACCAAATATTAAACGCCTTATGTTATTGAACGCCTTATATATAATACCGTAAATAGGTGCATTTCTTTACAAAATACGAAAGCAAATGGGTAAGTGAATATGCATAATGAAAGACAAGTCTGACATAAAAACGTGTTACCAGGTACACGTGTACTATCATGATGGAACTGTATCCACCGGCCCTCTGCTTACCTTTGGATTGTGTGCATTCAGTTTTATTTACAAGTATAAAGTAGTAGAAGTAGTAGAGGTAGTGATAATAGTAGCAGCAGCAGCAGCAGTAGAAGTAGTAGTAGAATTAGTAGTAAAAGTAGTAGTAGCAGAAGTAGTAGTAGTAACGTTTAACTAATAGTTCTGTCTGTCTACCCATGGCTGAGTTTTGGAAAAATTAATAGAACACACTGTTAAAGATTACATCCGTAAATCTATGGTGCACTCTAGTACATTCAGTTTTCTTTAAAAGTATATAGTAGTAGTAGTAGTAATAGTAGTAGTAAAAGTAGTAGTAGTAGTAGAAGTAGTAGTAGTAGTAGTAGTAGTAGTAGTAGTAGTAGTAGCAGTTGTAGTAGTAGTAGTAGTAGTAGTAGTAGTAGTAGTAGTAGTAGTAGCAGCAGTAGTAGTAGTAGTAGTAGTAGTAGTAGTAGTAGTAGTAGTAGTAGAGTAATAGTTGTAGTAGTAGTAGTAGTAGTAGTAGTAGTAGTAGTTGTAGGAGTAGTAATAGTATTAGTAATAGTTGAATAGTTGTAGTAGTAGTAGTAGTAGTTGTAGTAGTAGTAGTAGTAGTAGTAGTAGTAGTAGTAGTAGTAGTAGTAGTAGTTGAGGAATAGTAGTATAGTAGTAGTAGTAGTAGTAGTAGTAGTAGTAGTAGTAATAGTAGTAGTGGTAATAGTAGCAGCAGCAACAGTAGAAGTAGTAGTAGTAGAATTAGTAGTTGAAGTAGGAGTAGTAGTAGCAGTAGTAGTAGTAGTTCTAGTAGTAGTTGTAGTAGTAGTAGTAGAAGTAGAAGTATTATTATTAGTAGTAGTAGTAGTAGTAGTAGTTCTAGTAGTAGTAGTAGTAGTAGTAGTAGTAGAAGTAGTAGTAGTAGTAGTAGTAGTAGTAGAAGTAGTAGTTGTAACGTGTTACTAATAGTCCTGTCTGTCTACCCATGGCTGAGTGCTGGAAAAGTTAATATTACACACTGTTAAAGATTACCCAAGCTTTCGCTTTATGATAAAGTGATAAGGTGTTCGACTTACATGCGATAGGTCATGGGTTTGTTCCATAACCAGGTTACACCAAATATTTGACCATGAGCTGTCGCAGAATAGCATGTTCAACCATTGAAAGAATTAACATGAATTTTGAATGTAGATTCTGATGACGAACAATTCAATGGTATTTCAAAGTGAAGGAATAACATAATTTTGGGAACTTCTTAACATGAAACACTTTTTTTTTTATGAGACCATACTAGTGTCATCAATTTGTGTTCTGAAATGAACAGGACGATTTCAATATAATTGGAGCAACAACACGTTAAGAGACATTGTGTTATTTCGAAAACATAGACAATGATGTTAATATTTCAATAGGATAGCGTTGTGTAATAGCTTCTGTCCAACATGGTTATGAACAGTTAATGTTCTTGTTAAGACCTTATGACATAATGATAATAAAAAAAAATATATACAGCTCATTTAACAATACAAATTAACAAATACCGTCTGCATAATGTTCCCACCGGACGCAACACTTGATAAGCGTTAACTAAAATGTATTAAGTAATCAATGGTAAGTGGTAAGAGATCAGTGGTATATCTTAAATAGTAAGACAAATTGTCCCCTCTACGCTTCTGTAGAAACAAGCATGTCGGAAATGCAGTAATATACACATAATGACACAAATAAAAACATAGTATTGTAATAATCACTAAATAATAGGATTTGAAGGCGGTTTGACTGGTGTTGTTTATTATGACAATGGGATTCTAACCGTGACTCCGTCTTGCTGTCTTTGGTATCCATTCGACATGTGTTTAAGAGCTCTTGAAATATGAAAAACACTATTACTTTACTTATGATATTAAAAAAAATCGTAAATTATGTTGGTGTGAATTTAATTACCTCCCTTTATGAAATTAAATATATATGAATTCACAGTATCACTATGATCCAACAGGTTTATAAATCTGTCTTTTATATAGCATGTGGGTAGTCCTGAATCTCTTACCGGATCCTACTCATATAATGCTATCACCTCATGAATATAAAGTGTGCGGCCAATCCAGATGTGTTGCATGTAAATCCATAGTATATAAGTCATGATCGACACCAAATCTATTGTTTTGGCAGAGGCCTTTATATTGTGTCTATGGTTGGCGTTCTGTTGTTGTGAATTTAATTACCTCCCTTTTTGAAATTATATATAAATAAATTCACTGTATCACTATGATTCAACGGGTTTATAAATCTGTTCTTTATATAGTATGTGAGTAGTCATGAATCCTTAACTGGATCCTACTCATATAAAGCTATCAGTTCATGTATGTAAATTGTCCGTCCAGTCCAGATGTGTTGCATATCGCTAAATATTCAGCATTATGATACTTTGATTGCTATTATATTTTTATATATGTGTATCAACACTGTAATTTATCTGATGATAGTGGTTTTAAATGGATTTTATACAGACCAAAACAACCATTCCCTACCCACACAGAAGGAATGTAAATATATATATATATATATTAATGCAGCTTGTTTTGTCGATATAACATTCGAACATGTATTATATTAGTTCACTATATATTCATCATTGTGTTTAAGTTTGTTTTAGGTAACATCGTCGTGGACACTTTAGAGTAACAGTGGTAAGTTCACGAGTCGGTTTTTATGGTATTACAGTATCCGTTATAACAATGTGTTCTGGAATAACTTATAATTATAATGATTAGTACTGTAGTTTTAACTTTTACCGTATAATTATTCAATTTCACTTATTTAAAATGTTGGGGCGAATATAGGTCATTGACCATTGACACGCCGTAAAAGAAATTTACTGCAATCAAGTGGTGGGGGGGGGTGTAACCGTTGGTAGTATTATATCACTTTTGAGTAATTACTGTCTCTCTTGTTTAAAAAGAATAAATAAATAAATAAGAAAAAAAAATGAATAAATATAGATTAATTATTTAGAAAAAAAACAATTGTTTAAGAAATAATATAATCGGTTTGTGGTATACGGTTTTTGATATTTTATGCTGAATATATATATAGTATTCCACTGATTGTTGAGTTATACACTTCTCTCTCGATGGATTCCTGTATTAAACAGTGTGGAACCGTGCGATATTGTATCTTGTTTACGAGCACAAGCGCTCTGTTTGGATTCGAAATTAAAGAGTTCCGATTGACAGTCAAGTGTGTTAAGTATTTACATAGTTTAAATGATAATAATACTTTAACAAAGAATTGTTATGAATATGTAGTCAGTGGGAGATGTAAGTTATAGTATTTAACTACAAACATACCAAAGCGTCTTTCTCAGAGTCAGTATGGAACCCGGAGCAAGAAGGGGACAAATAATGAGAAAGAACCTCCAGCGGTGGTAGATGCTGATTTTTTGTAGCCTCCAGCAGTTTCACCGGAGCTAGTACAGGAGGTTGTGAGGCTGGTGATACCGCAGTCAGTCGAGGCCATCAAAGCAAGGAATGAGCCGGCTCCATTACAAGCTCCTCTGGCACCGCTACCCAGGAATGACTCGGGTAATTAATTAAGCTATAATGACGCTTTGGGTGTTAATTTAGGTGCCACCACAAAGCTAAACATGATGAACAGGGGGTTTGTTGAGTTTGGACTGCTCATTAGCAATGCGTCGCATCCAGGGGACTCGAGTAACAGGGTCTCTTTAGTTGAGGGGCAGCTGATGTTGCAGCCACGGGTTCCCACTACAAAAATCAATGACATAAGACAGTGGTCTGATGCCTTTTAAGTTTTCATTAGTATTTATACTATAAGCCATCCAGATGTGTTTATTTAAATACATGAGTACAGTCCGCCTTGGTGCACAGCGATATGGTGGCATAGGGTGGAAGCTATATGATGAACAATTTAGAGAAAAAAGCTCGGGAACCTTGTAGAAGTTGGAGTATTGTAGACCAGGAACTATAGTTGCTGTATATATTCCATACGTCAGTGTCCAGTGACGGTTCGAAAAATGTTCGTTAATGTTATGACTTCATTAATGGTCAATGTAGCAAACAGACATGCATTTACAAACACATTTTTCACGCGCTGTTCTGGGAATCATCCTTATTGGGTTGCAATGTAAACGGTTTGGTATGAACGGTTCTAATTTTAGGAATGGTGTCGGCAGTCAGCAAGGGTTCCACTTCACATCTACACAAAGGTTCCACGTTAAGAGCCAATGCACCAGTTCGAGGTTCTACACGGGGAGTCCCGTAATACGTTGGTCCTCGGTCAAACACCAATCAAGTAGTATGGATTTAATTTTCTCTGTTTCAAACACACACGAAGATATTGTATTGTTATTGTTGTGTTTTTTTTTGATCCCGCATACGATGAATAACACAATAATTCATAAAAGAACAATTGTTATACGCAGCAGTATAAGACATTTTAAAATGAAAGGCAAAATCAACACTTCCTATTTGAATTGTGTAAATGATAACAATTGGTATTCTCAGGTGACTTTATTTTATTAGCTGATATTATATAACCGCATACACCAACAGTTAAGAAGACAATCTGAATGCAGTCAGGTAAATTTTAATTAATATTTAAGAAAATAATGTAAAAAAATATAATTAAAAATATGGTTGAAATGATAATATTGCCGCAGATAGCAAATTTTAACAGTTAAAAGGATTATTTGACTTACGACATTGAATACAAACTATTTAAATCGTATGATAAAACAACCAATTTGATTACTAAAGCAAACAATAAATCCGGACATATGTTATGTAAAGGGATTTATACCACTGGTATGTTTTATCTAAATATCCAATAAAGTGGTCCAAATAAGACTAAAATAATTTGGGCTAAAGGCAAGGACAACGAGAGATTTGACATTGATACACGCATTAAAAAGAACAATCTTGAAACACACTTCTTCAATATTTAAAAACTAAAATGTAGGAAATCATTCAAATAACAATGATTTAAACTTCGTCCAGTACAACTACATATAGTGTTTTAAATGATAAGTAAATAACCAGTCAAATTATGTTAAAATTTAAAGTATTTAAAAAAATAATAGGTAAAATTCTTTATCTAGATAATAATACATTATAAAATGATTCATTCGAAGCAAGAAACGAAACTAAAAAGCAGACTCGGTTTGTTTATACTGTTAATAAGGGGTAATTGAACATATAACACCTCTCGCGTACACTATCACCGTCTTACGCGACAGTCTATTTCTGAGCAAAACTGGCTTCTGTTTCACCAACATTTTAGTTGAATACTTACAAACTTAACTAAGTTTTGATTGGTTAATTATCTATTATATAATCAATATCAATTATACCGTATACAATAATACTGGTACCAGTCATAAAACATTATCACCCGGCTGCTTTTTTAAATTTAAGTTTTTAAGTGTTTATGTATATGTTGGTGTAACAGTGGTCTGGATGTTCTCCATGGTTTAAATTTAAGTTTTAAGTGTTTATGTAAATGTTGGTGTAACAGTGGTCTTGATGTTCTCCATTGTTTAAATTTAAGTTTTAAGTGTTTATGTATATGTTGGTGTAACAGTGGTCTGGATGTTCTCCATTGTTTAAATTTAAGTTTTTAAGTGTTTTATGTAAATGTTGGTGTAACAGTGGTCTTGATGTTCTCCATTGTTTAAATTTAAGTTTTTAAGTGTTTATGTAAATGTTGGTGTAACAGTGGTTTTTATGTTCTCCATGGTTTAAATTTAAGTTTTTAAGTTTTTATGTATATGTTGGTGTAACAGTGGTCGTTATGTTCTCCATGGTTTAAATTTAAGTTTTTAAGTGTTTATGTAAATGTTGGTGTAACAGTGGTCTGGATGTTCTCCATGGTTTAAATTTAAGTTTTTAAGTGTTTATGTAAATGTTGGTGTAACAGTGGTCTTTATGTTCTCCATGGTTTAAATTTAAGTTTTTAGGTGTTTATGTAAATGTTGGTGTAACAGTGGTCGTTATGTTCTCCATGGTTTAAATTTAAGTTTTTAAGTGTTTATGTAAATGTTGGTGTAACAGTGGTCTTTATGTTCTCCATGGTTTAAATTTAAGTTTTTAAGTGTTTATGTAAATGTTGGTGTAACAGTGGTCTTGATGTTCTCCATGGTTTAAATTTAAGTTTTTAAGTGTTTATGTATATGTTTGTGTAACAGTGGTCGTTATGTTCTCCATGGTTTAAATTTAAGTTTTAAAGTGTTTATGTAAATGTTGGTGTAACAGTGGTCTTTATGTTCTCCATGGTTTAAATTTAAGTTTTTAAGTTTTTATGTAAATGTTGGTGTAACAGTGGTCTTTATGTTCTCCATGGTTTAAATTTAAGTTTTTAAGTGTTTATGTAAATGTTGGTGTAACAGTGGTCTTTATGTTCTCCATGGTTTAAATTTAAGTTTTTAAGTTTTTATGTAAATGTTGGTGTAACAGTGGTCTTTATGTTCTCCATGGTTTAAATTTAAGTTTTTAAGTTTTTATGTAAATGTTGGTGTAACAGTGGTCTTTATGTTCTCCATGGTTTAAATTTAAGTTTTTAAGTTTTTATGTAAATGTTGGTGTAACAGTGGTCTTTATGTTCTCCATGGTCCAGATGAATCATAAAAACTTAAGAAAATATTGGTGACACAGAAGCCTGGTCCATATTTCCCCTCCATTAGATTCTTGATAACAAAACTACAACGTATCGTTTATATTGGTTGATATCGTAATGTGACAAGGTCACAAATATTGTCACATCAACCATAATAACAGTCTTACCTGAATGCATTTTTTTCATTTTCAAAAAATAATATCTGCAGAAGTGCTATTTTTGTGCAACAGATGTCTAGATACATTCCATGGAAATTTGTCAGCTTTCGAATTTTATAAAAGATTTCGTATTATACTAGAATTGGTGTTAATCAGCGTAAGTCAGTATGAGTTACATAACAATGATGTATAAGATGACATCAAATATGATTTATATTTTGTAATTGATCATTTTAATAAGTCGCATGCACATTTTTACCAACGGCATATAGAAACCGTATACATCTGATCAATACAATATTGTATTACGTATTGTACAATTTGATTATTGTTAGAAACCCACTATTCATTTTTTATTTCCAAAGGTATTTTCTATTCTAAATCACTAGCCAGAGCGGTCAATATTATAACAAACAGGCATTACTTTCTAAAACTTTTGAAATAACATATAATCTGACTAAGCTTAGGACAATTTTCATATTTTGGCGTTAGCTAAGCTTTTTCTGTAGTTTGGCTATTTCACTTTGTTAGTGACATTAATTTTTTTATACTGAAAAGGTATTGGTTATTTTTTTTAGAAGAAATGGCATTAATTCTACAAATAGAAACTTATACACATCAATACATTAGAATTCATTTGTATTGTACATGTAATATAGCAATTCATTATGATGTGTATTTATAATATACACTCAAGAGATAAGAAAACACAACACATGAAAATATATATGAGATCGCACCGCATTAAGCATTAGAGTATAAACATTATATCCATATCCTACAGTAATTGTTGTCAGTTGATGTTATTGGTTGTTTGCTGAAGATGGTATTGAATAATTGTGTACCTCCGTGTTTTCTCATATTGTCATGTATACCATGAATTGAGTGAATAAACTATTGAATTGAATTGAACTGAAAATTGAATTGTATTGGTGTCACTTTTTTCAAGTATTAACTTAGTCTATTCTGAACCCTGTGTTATGTTTTCATATACATTTCTGTGTTGCGTTTTCATATCCCTAGCATTTTCGATGGTTATATTAGGTAAACATGATGATTAATTCGCAGGGGCTTGTCCCGAAAATAAATGTTTTAGTTCAATTCATAAAAAAACACAAGGTAGGAATCTTCACATCTGAAAATCTCCACCCCACACTTTTCATACAACTACTTTATTTATCTAAACAACCGAATTCAACGTAGTTTTCGATATATTGATGAAACATACGTTAAAATTAGCAAACATGGTCAAAATCATGCATTTCTGCAAAATCATCATTTTTTCACATTTTTCTTCATATTCGATATTTTGAACAGCATTGTCCATCCAGTTAGGTGCAGTTCGGTTTTTTCCCTCACTTTATCCGAGAGATTGCGATTATTGCAATGAATAATATGTTTATTTTCACTGATTCATCGCAATAATCGTTATTTTCTTTTCATGGCTATAAAATAATTATACCATTTTCAACCAACTATTTTTTTATATCCTTACAGTAGAAAACTGTTTTCGGCAGCCTAAATTCATTTACCAAGCCCTTTTAATCGGCATCTTCCCCATGCAATATAAATAAATGGTAATCACTATTCATCCTAGTGAGCTCCAGCTCTAATTACGCAACCCATTTTCCTGATTTACTTCTCTCTGGTGCTAATGGTTTCATAAGTACAACAATATATGACAAAAGAGATGACGTTAAGTTCGATATCGTTAATTTACCTCATTTTGATAAAAATGTACCACGAGCTACATATAATGGGTTAATAGATGTATACTCAACAAAAATAAGAACGTCACTCTTGTATTACCGATATAGCTCTATGTGTGTTTTTGTTACATGTTCAATGTACAAGCATTTGTATCATGACGATCTTGAGAATACGATCATGTGCAGATTACCTCATATTCATAATTCACTTCTTCTTTTTCACGTGAACGCTATAAATGTGATCGAGAGGTTTTTCTCAGTCCACGTCATACAATTCATGCAATAGAGGCCAATTTGAAAATCAATTCATTTTTTTTTTTTTTTTACAGTTTTTGATCAAGTCACGAATTTCTGAAAAAGGACAAAATTAATGTTAGTGGGTGGGATGATGGCCATGACGGTCGCGTGCGCATCAGTTCGGATGCTGCTGCAAAACAATTGAGCGACTTGCAGCACGTTACCGACATACTTGGGCTGCTTGGTCTGCAGCGACCTGGTAGATCTCGAGTGACGAAGACCGAAACCGACCAAAACATCACATTAACGCACTTACGTCAACGTGGGTGACCAGCCACTGTCACTGATAAAAGGCATGGTGTCTCGGTAATCGTTTGTGTCGTAACACCCAGCCTATCAGATCACGGCGTCCATACACTGGTCACCGCTTTTTTGGGCAGGAAGATATCTATACTGGAGAATAGCATACCAGGTTCACCACGCAATACTTGGCACGAACAAATATCCCTAAACCTTACCGAAACAGCATATCCTGCTAATAAAGTCAGAGCAAACTACCAATTTGATAAAATTCGTGATCTGACTTGCAACGGGGACGAACATTTATGCTCAAACTCGATGACCTAAACGTTACACAACGAGTTTCTGATATTTTGTAATTTTTTTATGTAAACCCATACCAACTTCGATATGGTGCTACTATCAAACTGCTCGTACTAGTCAGATGTAGGTAATGAAATGACATCGATCCACAAAACATAAACTTTATATTTGATTATGATTTATAACTGTAACCTTTTTGGATCTCTAGATAAATTTATTTAAACAGGAGGGGAGCCTTTCTTTTTGTTTGCTCAGTTTATATATATATGTTCATAAATAATGTGTTCGTCACTTGCTTATTTTGTTGTTAAATCATTTTTCATAGTAACAGACGAGTCTTCATTTGGATTATCAGTTATCATTTCATTTTCGGTTAAGTCTTCAAGATGTAATTTTATATTCATCATATCTGTTTCATTTCTACGATCATGATTTTGAATTTGTTTAGAAATTAAATCTTCAGCATAGGGATCTTTATCCTACTGTTGTGGGGCGTCAATTGTTTCTTTTGTTGTTCAATCTGTATTTTCAGACTGCGGATGCATTTCGTAATCATCGCCTTTAATTGCGATTTCAAGTTTTTGTCCAACAAGTGAGTCTGCATTAGAACTGTCCATAACAGATTGTAGGGGTGGCAGGTTTTCCTCAGGAGAATTAACCTTATTTTCTACATCAAGTATGACTTTATCAACGGCCTTCTCTTTTCCATTTTCCGTAGTTACAGACGAGTTTTCGTTAGGAATATCCGTCATTATTTCATTTTCGGTTTGGTCTTCTTGATGCGACTTCACTTTCATCATATCGGTTTCATTCGTGCATTCGTGCTTTTGTATTCGTTTAGCAATTAAATCGTCGGCATTAAAATCTTTATCATACTGTTGTGGGGCGTCAATTGTTTCTTTTGTTGTTAAATCTATATTTTCAGACTGCGGATGTATTTCGTAATCATCACCTTTAATTGCGATTTCAAGTATTTGTCCAACAAGTGAATCTGCATTAGAGCTGTCCATAACTGATTGTAGGGGTGGCAGGTTTTCCTCAGGAGAATTAACTTCATTTTCTACATCAAGTATGACTTTATCAACGGCCTTCTCTTTTCCATTTTCCGTAGTTACAGACGAGTTTTCGTTAGGAATATCCGTTATTATTTCATTTTCGATTTGGTCTTCTTGATGCGACTTCACTTTCATCATATCGGTTTCATTCGTGCATTCGTGCTTTTGTATTCGTTTAGTAATTAAATCGTCGGCATTAAAATCTTTATCATACTGTTGTGGGGCGTCAATTGTTTCTTTTGTTTTTAAATCTATATTTTCAGACTGCGGATGTATTTCGTAATCATCACCTTTAATTGCGATTTCAAGTATTTGTCCAACAAGTGAATCTGCATTAGAGCTGTCCATAACTGATTGTAGGGGTGGCAGGTTTTCCTCAGGAGAATTAACTTTATTTTCTACATCAAGTATGACTTTATCAACGGCCTTCTCTTTTCCATTTTCCGTAGTTACAGACGAGTTTTCGTTAGGAATATCCGTCATTATTTCATTTTCGGTTTGGTCTTCTTGATGCGACTTCACTTTCATCATATCGGTTTCATTCGTGCATTCGTGCTTTTGTATTCGTTTAGCAATTAAATCGTCGGCATTAAAATCTTTATCATACTGTTGTGGGGCGTCAATTGTTTCTTTTGTTGTTAAATCTATATTTTCAGACTGCGGATGTATTTCGTAATCATCACCTTTAATTGCGATTTCAAGTATTTGTCCAACAAGTGAATCTGCATTAGAGCTGTCCATAACTGATTGTAGGGGTGGCAGGTTTTCCTCAGGAGAATTAACTTCATTTTCTACATCAAGTATGACTTTATCAACGGCCTTCTCTTTTCCATTTTCCGTAGTTACAGACGAGTTTTCGTTAGGAATATCCGTTATTATTTCATTTTCGATTTGGTCTTCTTGATGCGACTTCACTTTCGTCATATCGGTTTCATTCGTGCATTCGTGCTTTTGTATTCGTTTAGCAATTAAATCGTCGGCATTAAAATCTTTATCATACTGTTGTGGGGCGTCAATTGTTTCTTTTGTTGTTAAATCTATATTTTCAGACTGCGGATGTATTTCGTAATCATCACCTTTAATTGCGATTTCAAGTATTTGTCCAACAAGTGAATCTGCATTAGAGCTGTCCATAACTGATTGTAGGGGTGGCAGGTTTTCCTCAGGAGAATTAACTTCATTTTCTACATCAAGTATGACTTTATCAACGGCCTTCTCTTTTCCATTTTCCGTAGTTACAGACGAGTTTTCGTTAGGAATATCCGTTATTATTTCATTTTCGATTTGGTCTTCTTGATGCGACTTCACTTTCATCATATCGGTTTCATTCGTGCATTCGTGCTTTTGTATTCGTTTAGCAATTAAATCGTCGGCATTAAAATCTTTATCATACTGTTGTGGATCATTACATGTTTTTTCAAGATTTGGAACTGTCACTTGTGGTTCTGATTTAACATCACGATCATCTGGTTCAGTTTCATTAATTACTGCTATGTGCCCAATAGACGACTTGTTGCAACCGGTGTCAGGAGTTACCTCTTTCTCTGAGGTTTGTTCTTTTTCATTTGGTTGTAATTTAGGTTTTTGGATGTTGACATCATTTTCACAAACAGTATGATTTTGCTCCGATATTAGTTCTTCATTATTTGCATTAGCTGTAGTTAAACTTATGTTATCTTGGTTGCAGATAGCTTCGTAATGTTCCCCTTTAGGTTCATGATTAAGTGTTTGTCTAAGAGATATGTTGATATTTTCCTCATTGATTTCTATTGAATTTTGGTTTTGTTGTTGTTGTTGTTGTGATTCTGCATCTTGTTTATTAATATCATGTCCATTTTCAGATGTATTGATTAACGCACCAATAGGTGTAATGCAGTTTGGTTCTTTTGTTTCTGACTGAAAACTACTTTCACTGACATCTCCTTCATTTTCAATGTCAAGTCCTTGTCCAACAGCTGCATTTTTTGTGGTGCTGTCCTTAGATATTTGTTGTGGTGAAATACATTCATTTGGAGAATTATCTATATCCAATATGCCTTCATTATTGTGCATTGTTACCGTAGTTGTCTTCCCAAATGACTGTAACTCTGATTCTTTATTAATCTTTGTGTTTGCCTTGTTTTCATATTCTGGTGTGGAATCACATGCTTGTATTTTGCATGTATTATTTTCGTTATTGTCTTCAAGTTTTGAATTTATATTATCTTTCAAGGGACGCCCACAGTCATATTGTTTACCATTGCTATCTTGGTCTGAGGATTGCTGACTTTCTACTTGGTGTTCAACTTCTTGAGTCTTTACTCCCGATTGACTTTCAGAAAGTTGTATTTGTTCGGTAAAAAGCACTTCATCAAACTTTTGGAAAAGTTTTGGAATATCATCGACAGACGCTTGTGCACCCACATTATCTTCATTAATACATTCAACTTTTGCATTCTCGAAATCTGTAAGCGAATGATTTTTCTCTAACATATTCAAATTCGTTTCTGGTTGATTCCCGTTCCCGAGTCTATACCCTAAAGTGTTTTTGTTGGTAAACATTAACGCTTCGGAAAAATATTCGCTATTGTTTGGTATCGAATGGCATCTTGGATCACTGAATGCCTGGTTCCCAGTAGCATTTATTGTATCCGTAGCTTTAGAAAACATCTCATCTGTCTTCTCCTTGTTTTCTTCCACACTTTTCACTTTAAGTAGCATTTTGGCTGTTATTCCAGGATTTGTATTAATGTCAGAAGAATGATCGGTATAAGCATTGTCCTTCCATTTCGATGTAAAGTCTGCATTACAGAAAGAACCAACGCCACGATGTGTAATCAGCGGTTGAACACAAGATACGACGGGCCGTGCTAACCCTATTGGCTTCTTCCATAAATTGTACTTTTCTTCCATAATTTGCCGATCATGTTCTGCCTTTGAAAGCTTTTCAGTCGCTTCCTGGAAATGTTTGAATATAGTGATGTCATAAAGTATTGCGTATCAAATATATAGGATAATATTTTTTTTTAACAAAGACCTATTTTAACACCGACGACTGACACCTAAGTCATCAGAAACCATATCATTGCATGCATTAAAGAACGTGTCTGGGATAATTTCATAAAATAAAATTATATAAAAATTTTCATAATTATTGTTTTTTTGCGTTGAAATACCTCTTGAGACGATGTTTAGGATGTTTCAAATTCATAACTGCTAATGCTCAGACTCAATCAAAGCATGTTTTGTTATTTTCGGCTTGTTTCATTTGCTATCTTTGCTTATGGGTAGATATATGTCTTTTTATCAAATAGTATATATAGTGTATATATGCATTAGTATTCTTGATTAACCTTACACTATCTGTTAATGTTCTGAAATATACTTTATTTTCCTTATATATAGTAAACCAGTATAAATTTTCAACCAATTATTAAAACGATTGGACATATACTCTTATTTTTGCTTTTCAATTAAGACTAAATTAAGTATATTCTAAAACTTAAATTATTTAGTATTTTACTTTCGCTTTATATATATATATATATATATATGTGTGTGTGTGTGTGTGTGTGTGTGTGTGTGTGTGTGTGTGTGTGTGTTAAATTGACATAACACTTATATGTTAATCATGTAACTCTTACTTTCATGGTTAAGTAAACTATTCTATTTTATATGAACAGATGCAATACATTTATATTCAAATGTATTGTTGTCGAAAACAATGAAAATGTGTAAATATTAAAATAATGATATGCATAACTGTATATGGAATTATTTGTTGTTTTTTTCAAAAGTGTAATATGTAATTTTACAACTTCTTTACAAACCTGCATCTTATCAGCTGCTGCTGCCCTTTCCTTCTCCAGTTCTTCTAACATGCACTGTGCTTCTAGTAACGACTGTTCTTTTTTCCGTTTGTCACTTTCAAGAACAGCCTTTTGTTCTCTCTCTGACTTCAGTATATCTTCCTGTTGCAACTTTAATAGTTCCAATTCTTTGCGTTTTTCAAATTCTTCTTCAAGAAGCCTAATTATTAAAAACAGTATGATAAAAATGCTTAATAACGCAGATATGTTTATAACATCAAAATACGAAATTCATTTAAAGGTACACTCTAATACTTATAAATCACTGGAAAATTACAACAATAAAAATGCCTTACTGAGCCTGGCGACTTCGAGCAGTCTCTTCGTCTTTTCTTGCCTGTCTCTCCTCAGCTAGAAGGCGTTCTAATTCACGATTGATTTCTTCCAATTCTCGTAAGCGATCTTGCTCCGCTTCTCTGAGTGCTTGCTCTTCTTGTGCACGGGCCTCTGCTGCGGTTCTTCTCTTTGTTAAAAAATATGTAAATGATGAAATGCAATTGATTCACAGAAAGATATTCCTACAGTCATATTTTAACATTGTTGAACAAATGTTAACAACAATTAAAACTGTACAAAAAATGAAAACATAATAACTATAATTGTGACATTAATAATGAAAAGATATAAATTCAAAAATGTTCTCACTCGTTTTTCCTCTTCTAGTTCTTCAAACCTTGCGTTCAGCAACTTTTCATCTTGCAGTCGTTTCTAAAAAAGTAACATTTATTTAAAATATTTTGTATTTATTTTATTTTCAGTTAGATATTTTACCATAGATTTAATATACATACTGTGTTATGATGTTGTTGAATGGCGAATTTGAAATTTAAATAAAATTTATTTCCTTACCCGTTTCTCCTCATCTAGTTCATGTTGCCGCTTTTGGATTAATTCAGCATCATCACGGCGTATCCGCTCTTCTTCTTCTGTTCTTCTCTACAATACAGTAATATATGTCAACAACTAAGTATGTGAAAACACATCATTATAAAGCATGAATAAACTGTTTTTTAGGGGTTTTTTATAGCAAAGTTACATAATATTGTCAGGAGGTGATATTTTACATTGCGTTTGTGTACATATTAATATGTAAATTGCAGTAGCATGAATTTGTGCAGTCAAGTTTGAAACTTTCCTACTTGTGTTTCTTCTTCCATTTCATTTAACTTTGCTTTCAATAACTCTTCCTCTGCTAACCGTTTCTGAAATATAATAATTAGGTGTGTGAATGGTAAATGTTCGTTTATCTACAAATCCAATAGTTATATGAACATTGGAGCTTTTTTAAACGAAAACATTACAATAAGCTTTAAATGAATCTTTACTTTAAGTCATTATGTTTCTTTATTGCTTTATTCGCAATTATAAATATACTTATATATGCACTCAATGTGATATATTTCTTACCCGTTTTTCCTCGTCTAGCTCTTTTAACTTCGCTTTTAATAATTCTTCATCTGCCAGATGTTTCTTCAATGGAAGAAATATATATAAATACAAACTACAAATGTTTTTGTAAATGCGTATTCCATACAACAAACTAAATTGTTCAAAAAAAAGTTATTTAAATTAATTTTAGATTAATCGCTTCTTACTCGTTTCTCTTCATCCAATTCGTCTTGACGTTTCTTGCTCAGTTCAGCCTCTTCACGACGTTTCTGTTCTTCTTCTGTTCTTCTCTGTAATACAATGATATATCTAAATACTTTAATAGTCGTGTAATGTGCATTGACTTATTTAAATGACAGAAGTATTTGTTTAATTAAACCATAATAACTATAGAAATCAAATAGACGAATCCAAGATTATACGCCGGTATGTGAGGGAGTTAACGGATATATATATTGTATTTACAAAGCAGTTCAAGTAAAAGTTATTCAACATTTTAAAGATATTAGTACCAATTTTACTATTTTGTAAATTTCAGTACGGGTTTGTATGGGATCATATCCCTCTTAATCATCGAGTGAATCAATAGAAGAGTATTATAAGTTTGTACAGAAACAAGCAAACATAATGTATTTTATAAAGATTCTTACTCGTTTTTCCTCTTCTAGATCTTTGAGCCTTTCGTTTAATAAGTCTTCATCTTCTTGGCGTTTCTGAAATAAACCATAGATTTTTTTTAAATAGCTAAATTTTATATCCAGTAATTAACTATACATTTGCATGTTTTCTTACTTACCCGTTTCTCCTCATCTAGTTCAGATTGACGCTTCTCATTAAGTTCTTGCTCTTCTTGGCGTTTTCGTTTTTCCTCTTCTAGTTCTTTGAGCCTTTCTTTTAATAAGTCTTCATCTTCTTGGCGTTTCTGAAATAAACCATAGGATTTTTTTTTTAAAAATAAATGAATTCCATATTCGGTAATTAACTATACATTTGCATGTTTTCTTACTTACCCGTTTCTCTTCATCTAGTTCATACTGACGCTTCTCATTAAGTTCTTTCTCTTCTTTGCGTTTTCGATTTTCTTCTTCTACTAAAAGACGTTTCTCAGCACGTGCCTGACATCTCTCCAACGCAGCCAGTTTCTGGACATTAGGATCCTTTCCAACATTATCCAAAGCTGTATGTATTGCTGTAGAATAGAATATAAGTATGGACTCGTAAATAACATAACAACTGAATATTTAAAATCAGGTACAAAGTAAAATAAATGTAAACAGGAAGCAAACAAAATTGTGAACACTATTTACAAAAAGACTAACGATAGCATCCAACAATTATTAAATAACACTACATACGTTAATAGTGAAAATATTTGTTCCAATGATGAATGTTGATAAATAACGCAGGTAATCTTAAAAATATAAATTATCAATAAAACAAGTATCAATCCGAAACTAAATGCATATCTGTAAATGCATTTTCGGCTTAATATATCAAATGGATCTACATACCGGAAACCCACTCATTCTTCGTCTTTATGTCCGACGCACTCATATCGTAGGGCTTTTTAGTTGTATGGATAACAAACCTGTTAGGTTTATTGGTAGCGCGGTCAGGGGGTACCTGAAATATCAGTGAAGTATAATTGATACAATTGACAATGTAATGTTTTGTGGGAATATATGTCATACCACAGTGATACTACATGTGATACTATATGCAACCTGTTATTTATTTATACAATAGAACCTTTATTTGACCTCTGACAATATGTTATGCGGACTGTTTACAAATAGATGTCATATAGTGTTTGCTAAAAACTTCCAGTTAACTCCATGGCCTAGACCTTTAATGTAATAACTTACTTTGTAGCTCATGGGTTCAAGTTTGGTCTAATGCATTTATAAAAGAACGTGGCGTATAACCCCATTAAATAGTTTTCGAAATTGTCACGTTATGTCTTATATTTCTATGTGAAATAGACGTAACTTGAATACCTCTACGTTACATGCACTGTCAAAGTCAATCTGTCCTTTCATGTCCCGTTCGGAGGAAGTGACGTAATACTTCAAACATATTGGTGTAAGGACAAGCCAGCGCTCCTTCCAACTCTTAACCTTATATCCACGTTTCCACATCATCCCTTTATAATATACAATTAAATATCTAATATACCATCTATCTTACTCATTACTATACGTTTGTTTGATATAACGATGCACAATTACGGTGTTCAATTGTACTAGTATGGGGTATTAGCTTTTATTTCAAACGTTTTCCAGTAACTTCCTACGGTCAGCGTAGTTAATCATTGTTACTTGGAATTGCTAGGGGGAAACATTTTATCTCTGCAAGTCATTGCCTACATTCCTACATATTCTGAGATACATGGCCGCAGAACAAAATAACAACTAATCCTCATGGAGATTGTGGTTTGTGGGGATTTTACCTCTTGATCGACAGTCAGACAAGACACTGATTCACATACTAAGGGATGAAACGAAAAATGTGTTTCTTTATTTATATGCTATAAGACCTTTTTCGCTTTCACCCTTCGATATATATTGTGTGTGTGAATAAAAATGTTGTTACTTTAACACTTAAACTAAAAAAGTCAACAAGGATTACTTCTTCAAAACTGAAGGATTTCTCACTACAATGTTTAGAGATTTGATTAGGATTGTCGCGTATTTTACGCTATGAAATTGTGTGTGAAATTGTTTTTAAACAAATCTTGAAATAATATTTTACTTAATGGTTGATACAATTGTACAATAAAAGTACAAGTGAAAGTTTATATCAAACTAATGAATATATTTTAAACAAAGATTTGTATATCAAAACATTCAGATACACTCACTTATCATCCTGTAAACAAATTGGAGCATATTCCAGTTACCATGGAGACAGATACGCACTTAATAATGACGCTTCATTTGGATACCGAACACACTATAACTTAACACCCCATAACTTACAATTTAAACTGTGTCCTGATATGAAATTAAAAATCATTCGTATCCTAAAGGAACTGTAAAACAAACAAAGAGCACTTCCGCGACACATGATATGCATGTATAAGATGCTATAACGTTTTCAACCAATGACCTAAGATATGTACACCGTACCGACCAGCAGGCTCGAGGTTTACAATAGGTAAAAGAGAAGTAAGCCATGCAGAGAGGCATTTTTGAATAAATGCACACTGCACTACATTACTTGCTGATTATCAAACCATAAACCACTTGTATATATTTGAAATCCCCCTTTCATTCCTTAATGTGTATGTAATCATTAACGTGATATTCATACCGGTATAATTATGTACTGGTGTCATAAAGACGGGATCGTGTTTTGTATCTAGTCTAGGAAGTGGATAAGTAACCAAAATTTTCAATCGACTGCACAGGTCAGTTTGGGAAAGATGTAGCCATGATAAAGGTTTTGTTATTTTATCAAATTACATTTGTGGTGCTTTTTGTCATACAAGCCAATGGAATAGTAGCTAAATTTCAAAAATTGGAGAAATGAAATGAAATAGGACCAGTCGCATAAGCAAATACTAAATTGTGTTTTTTCAAAAGTGATCAGTGTACGCCAAAATGAAGCTTATGAATATATATATATATATATATATATATATATATATATATATATATATATATATATATATATATATACAGAGGACGATTTGTTTACATAGTTTTGATCATGTGACAAGCTTTGTCGAAATGGTGTGTAATGGTATCTCGGAATACCGATGACCACCCAAAGTATTTGGATGCCGCTTCGAGCCATACCAAGAACAATAATATACTCGGAGTAGAATTACGTCTCTGTAGTTGCATATAACGATAATATTTATAATGCATTTATTGAAGTATACTGAACATGTATCAAAAAATGTTCAGCTAACCCGCCATCTGACATGTATCAAATAGCTTTCAGCTAACCCGACATCTGACATGTTTCAAATAACATTCAGGTAGCCCGCCATCTGACATGTATCAAATAACTTTCAGCTAACCCGACATCTGACATGTATCAAATAAATTTCAGCTAACCCGACATCTGACATGTTTCAAATAACTTTCAGCTAACCCGACATCCGACATGTATCAATAACTTTCAGCTAACCCGACATCTGACATGTTTCAAATAACTTTCAGGTAACCCGCCATCTGACATGTATCAAAAAACTTTCAGCTAACCCGACATCTGACATGTATCAAATAACTTTCAGGTAACCCGACATCTGACATGTTTCAAATAACTTTCAGGTAACCCGACATCTGACATGTATCAAATAACTTTCAGGTAACCCGCCATCTGACATGTTTCAAATAACTTTCAGGTAACCCGACATCTGACATGTTTCAAATAACTTTCAGGTAACCCGACATATGACATGTATCAAATAACTTTCAGCTAACCCGACATCTGACATGTATCAAATAACTTTCAGGTAACCCGACATCTGACATGTATCAAATAACTTTCAGCTAACCCGACATCTGACATGTATCAAATAACTTTCAGCTAACCCGACATCTGACATGTATCAAAAAACTTTCAGGTAACCCGACATCTGACATGTTTCAAATAACTTTCAGGTAACCCGACATCTGACATGTATCAAATAACTTTCAGGTAACCCGACATCTGACATGTATCAAATAACTTTCAGGTAACCCGCCATCTGACATGTATCAAATAACTTTCAGCTATCCCGCCACCTAAAATTTAATGTATATTTTCTAAAGGAATCAAAGTAATTTTCATAAAATTAAGCCTTGAATAAGAAAGAACATTTAGGATAACAACAACCAACCGGGCTATGTAAAATAAGTACATAATTGTCTTTTATTGTCGTATACATTGTTTACAAAGCTACTTAATATTTTGCAGAAGATATTTGAAATACGAAAGTGGTGGGTTAGCTGGAACAGCTATATATCAGTATATATTGAAACCAGATGGTTTACCTTTTATGAGTATGTTAAGGATATATTTATCATACAACTGGTGAACTCCGTGACTGATATCATTTTTTGATAAACCATTAATGTAGTCCTTCTCGAACACATTCAGGAATTCCGTGAAGGTCAGTAAAGAGTTGTCGCTATGGGAATTCAGAAATTCCTTTATTTGATGCCCTAAACTGCTCTGACCAGTTGTATCAATAAAATCCTTAAACAGCATGGCTGCTTCTTCAGCGTCCAAACACACCGGAATCTTTGGGTTCCCTGATTCATCTGTCTCTGACAGAAAGTTGAATAATCGCCAGAGAAGCAAACAGTGGTCAGAGGTCATCGACTGTGACTTCTGTTCTCGTTCAAATGAACAAAGTGTCCAGCACGCTTTAACGATGTCATTTACACGCTCGCCAAACGATTTCCCGCCATTTTCGCTAATGGCTTCCAATTTGTCTATTAGTTCCGTTTTGACTATTTCAAAAAATGTTTCGAAATCTAAACTTGTATCGTTGTCTTTTAGATATTCTTCAGCCTTGTTGAATCCTAACTTTAATCCCAGTGTTGACATTATCTTCTCCTTTAATGAAACGTAAAACGCATGTTAAATTTTTTTATTTCATCATTAAACTTTGTTCTTAAAACGACAAATAAGGGTCCACCATGTCCGAGTGATCTAAGGTGTCGCCTCAATATCACATATCTATAACCGATTATGTTGTAAGTTCGAATCAAGTTCGTGTAAAAACTTTAAAGGTTTGTAAGTTACTTGCTAAAGGACGATGGTTCTACACAGAGTAATTCCGAGGTCTTCTATCTGCAATAAAATTACATTACACCAAATATTTTGAAAGTAGCGTTACACCCCATTCAAGAAAAAAGAAACAACAAAGGAAATTAAAATAAACTTGGTCGGAATGTACAATACTATACAAAGCTTTTATTCCGTAAATAAAAGTATCCTGTCCAAAACATATGTTATTTTTTACAAACATTTAAGTAGTGTTGAAATATAAAATGCAATAGGGCATACAAGTTCAGTTGAAATGTTTTATTAGTGGTCTTTTTATTATAATTGTGATTCATTTCGTACCAAAATAAGGTGGATACATGCAGCTAGTTTTTTTTCAAGTTTGAAGGTGTCATTTAGTTGTAGAAGCTGATAAAAATAAAAAAAGTTATTTTCACCGGAATACCAAGACTGTAAAAGTCGTAGTCTCAGATCCGCATATCTCGGACACAAATAGAATACATGAGTTTCGTCTTCTAGAATATTTATATTTTCATGAATATAAAAATATGTAGAATTTCGGTCTTCCCTTCTACGTTCTGATAACTGACTAATTTTTGTGTTTATATATTTGCATTGTTTAAGTATATCAAATGCAAAGCTGTTTTGCATAATGCTAAGGGTTGTGTTTTACATTCAACCGTTGTCGACATGTATGAATTTTGTATATAATTACTTTCTTGCCATTTCACTTTGTAAATTGTATATATGTATAACACATGTAAAATGAATGTATGCGCATGTCACAATGATAAACACTTATTTTATCTTGTTGTGTGTGAACTTACTTAGGTCACGAAGAGTCGTCGATGCTTTGTGATATGCGGTGGACGTTGGTAAGATACTGCGATGTGATTGCCGACCGCATGTACGATACAATGGCAATATGTAATTAAACCATATAAGTTGTATTGACAAGGCTTGTTTACTATTTACATTGTTGTGGTTTGTATACCGCATCAAAATGTCGCATCGTAACATTGAACACGATGGTACCACGGTAATAACCCTAAAAGGACCCCCATAGACTTTAAACATATTACATTGCTTTTTATACATGAAATAGCAAAAGGGTTGGGTCACAAATTAGCCATTACTAAAATTGGTCCTTCCCATCAACAAATTATTTACATAAAACAATCAAGATGGCAATTAAACATTATCATACAGGAAGAAAGAAGAAAATGAAATGTAAGCCATTGTAGGGGAGGGGGGCGGTGGGGCGGCTCCACTGTGACATAAATAATAAAACTTAATATATATATATATATATTATATTATATATATCAGAATGTTTAGTGTTTATAATAAAAATGTTGACATGTTTAAATATAAAAATATGTTCATCGTTTAAAAAACCCGAAAGTGACTTACAACAAGGAAGATTTACAGGCTTTTGAAATATTTGTGATTTAATCAGGGAAATACACACGGAGCATAGATTTGGTTTTAAGATATCGCCTTTAATGCAATAGAAGTTTCGTGAAATATTATCTCTTGTCACGGCACATTTTATACATAATTTATACGCAATAATTATCTATGTTTTCAAAAGTTCGGATATCCTAAATATATATTTGTTGACTTTTTTTATAGGAACATATGGCGATTTTGAAAATGTTCACAAAGTGTTTCGCTTTATATTATATATAACTTTTTGAAAAATTATACGTGGACATGAACACGAGCAAACTTTACTCAGCATCAAAATAATAAAATATTCTATAAGCCTACCTCTTATATGCAATGCAATGTGATAGAAAACATACACTACAGTGCAACAATGTTATTATAGAACTATAATTAAGAGAAAGCTTTTAATTAAATATTCAAAAGAATAAAAACAAAACATGAAAGTTAAATGATGTTTATGCTTACTGCTGGGAGTTATAATGTTGTTGTTCTATAGCATGTATTTGTTTCGAAAGATTTATATTTATTCATTTTTTTTTCCATGTTATCAAATTATCAAATTCATTTAATCTAAGCTATCTGCAATAAGTATGTTACTGATGCGAAATTTAAAGTACATTAACATATATTGATAAACTTTGTTTCTATAATGCAAAGAAACAAAACACTGGCAAAGGCTTGAAAGGCATCGTCTTTCGAAGATTTTTGGTAATATATGACAAACAGTGGTAAATAGATATTATTTTTGTCATTTTTTATCGGTATGATAGGAAATAAATCCTAGAAAAAAATTGTATTTTTTTATTTTCAAATATGCTTATTCATATTTTCAAAACTAGACGTAACTTGACTAGTTTAACAAAAATGTTAATACTTTCTTCCATATAAAGTTTGAGACAGTAATACCTAGATTTTATCGAGGACTTAGTGTAAAACTTCTATATCTAACTTTATATCTAAAGTGAGATTGACTAGTTTTGCGCCTAGCCTCTGATAACGTGATATAAATAGTATTACTATTGATCGTCGGTAACATTCGATTTCAACACTGTCACGTGTCACTTTAAAAACGTCTACAGTGTATAAAATAAAGACCCAAGGTGTGTACAATAAAGGCCCACAAAGTGTTCAATAAAGGCCAACAACGTGCATAACAAAGGCCCACAGTATGTAAAATAAACGACCACAGTGTTTACAATAAAGGCCCAAGGTATGTAAAAGAAAGGTCCACAGTGTGTAAATAATATACCCACAGTGTATAAAATGCGCACAGTGTGTGTGTTTTTTAATTAGCTTTAACGTCATTTCAACACATTTCAGTTTATATATGGCATATCAAGTTTTACCGGGTGAGGAAGACCGCATACTGTGAAGACTGAGTAGAACAACCGTCCTTCTGTATGTAACTGGAAACTTTCTCACTTAAAGTTTTTTGAAAGGATCGGTACTTGAACTTACGACCTTAACGGTTAGAGGTTAATGATCTTGAGACGGCGGCAAAGTATGTTAAAAAAACGCCCGCATTTTATAAAATAAAGGCCCGCAGTTTGTGAAGTAAACGCCCACAGTGTGTAAAATATAGCACATAGTACAATAAAGGCCAAAAGAGTGTAAAATAAAGGCCCATAGTGTGTACTATAAAGGCAAAACAGTGTGCACAATAAAACCCCACAAATTACAATAAAGGTCCACAGTGTGCACTATAAAAGCCCACAGTATGTACATAATAAACGCTCACAGCGTGTAAAATAAACGCCCGCAGTGTGTACAATAAAGGCCCACAGTATGTAAAAGAAAGGCCAACCGAGTGTACAATGAAGGCCAACAGAGTGTTAAATAAAGGTCCATAGTGTGTACTTTAAAGGTCAACAGTGTACACAATAAAAGCCCACAGAGTGTACAATAAAGGTCCACACTGTGCACTATAAAAGCCCACAGTATGTACATAATAAACGCGCACAGCGTGTAAAATAAACGCCCACAGTGTGTACAATAAAGGCCAACAGTATGTAAAAGAAAGGCCAACAAAGTGTATAATAAAGGCCAACAGAGTGTAAAATAAAGGTCCATAGTGTGCTTTAAAGGCTAACAGTGTACACAAAAAAGCCCACAGAGTGTACAATAAATGCCCACAGTGTGCACAATAAAAGCATACAGAGTGTGCAATAAAGGCCCACAGTATGTAAAATAAAAGCCCATAGAGTGTTAAATCAACGCCCCCAGTGTGTACAATAAAGGTCCACAGTATGTAAAATAAACGCCCACAGTATGTAAAATAAACGCCCACATATTGTACAATAAAAGGCCCACAGTAAGTAAAAAAGGCCCACATTGGGTAATATAAATGCCCACATGGCGTACAATAAAGGCCAACAGTATGTATAATAAAGGCCCACAGTATGTAAAATAAACGCCCACAGTATGTAAAATAAACGCCCACAGTGTGTACAATAAAGGACCACAGTATGTAAAATAAACGCCCACAGTATGTAAAATAAACGCCCACAGTGTGTACAATAAAAGGCCCACAGTAAGTAAAAAAGGCCCACGTTGGGTAATATAAATGCCCACAGGGCGTACAATAAAGGCCAACAGTATGTATAATAAAGGCCCACAATATGTAAAATAAATGCCCTAAGTGTGTACAATAAAGGCCTATAGTAAGTAAAAAAGGTCCACATTTGGTAAAATAGGTACCCACAGTGTGTACAATAAAGGCCTACAGTATATAGAATAAACGCCAGCGGTGTGTACAATAAAGGCCCACAGTATGTAAAATAAATGCCCACAGTGTGTACAATAAATGCCCACAGTAAGTAAAAAAGGCACACATTGGGTAAAATAAATGTTCACAGTGTGTACAATAGAGGCCCACAGTAAGTAAAAAAGACACACATTGGGTAAAATAAATGTCAACAGTGTGTACAATAGAGGCCCACAGTAAGTAAAAAAGGCACACATAGGGTAAAATAAATGTCCACAGTGTGTACAATAGAGGCCCACAGTAAGTAAAAAAGGCACACATTGGGTAAAATAAATGTCCACAGTGTGTACAATAGAGGCCCACAGTAAGTAAAAAAGGCACACATTGGGTAAAATAAATGTTCACAGTGTGTACAATAGAGGCCCACAGTAAGTAAAAAAGACACACATTGGGTAAAATAAATGTCCACAGTGTGTACAATAGAGGCCCACAGTAAGTAAAAAAGGCACACATTGGGTAAAATAAATGTCCACAGTGTGTACAATAGAGGCCCACAGTAAGTAAAAAAGGCACACATTGGGTAAAATAAATGTCCACAGTGTGTACAATAGAGGCCCACAGTAAGTAAAAAAGGCACACATTGGGTAAAATAAATGTCCACAGTATGTACAATAAAGGCATACATTTGGTAAAATAAATGTCCACAGTGTTCACAATAAAGGCCGACAGTGCGTAAAATATACGCCCACAGTATGTAAAAAGGCCCACACTGTGTAAAACAAAGGCTCACAGTATGTAAAATAAACGCCCGCAGTGTGTACAATAGAGGCCCACAGTAAAGTAAAAAGGCCCACAATGTGTAAAATAAACGCCCACTGTGTGTACAATAAAAGTCTATGGTATGTAAAAGAAAGACCTATGGTGTTGAAAAAAAGGCCCACATTGTGTAAAAAAGGCCCACAATGTGTAAAATGAATGCCCACAGTGGGGACAATAAACTCCCACAGTGTAAAGAAAGGCCCACAGTGTGTAAAATAAAAGTCCACAGTATGTAAAAAGGCATGATATAAAATGTTTTAATCAATATTGTTTCCTTCTATTTATAAATATTCTGGACTAGTAAATCCAAAATCAATCTAATTCAGGCCTACCATTAACTGAAAAGGAAGCATATCCGGATATTTCTAAATTTTAAAATTGACTAAAAACAATAATAATGTGCTCACATGAACCCAGTATTGCCATACGGATATTTATATA
This sequence comes from Panopea generosa, assembly GCA_029582155.1. Lineage (NCBI taxonomy): Eukaryota > Metazoa > Mollusca > Bivalvia > Adapedonta > Hiatellidae > Panopea > Panopea generosa. The sequence goes on from CM055899.1 coordinate 75,604,018, forward strand.
AACATGCCATAATAAGATGCTTTGTTAATATAAAAAATAAATAATTTTCTATTTATGGCAGGCAGGTGTAGCGTTATTTTACCTGATGTACTACCTGTAAACCGCATCACACGACACTTTTCTGGATATCTCCATCACAATGTATAAATTGTATCAAGGTAGTCCGTTGCGCATTTTTACTAAGGTGTTTTATATTACGGAAGTTATCGGTAGATGTTAATAAAATTCAAAATATTCTGGTTAAAGATGATAATATTATATTTAAAAAAAAAGCAACAACTGTACATGGATGATTGAATGAATGAATAAATGAGAGAGTGAGTGAGTGAGTGAGTGAGTGAGTGAGTCAGTCAGTCAGTCAGTCAGTCAGTCAGTCAGTCAGTCAGTCAGTCAGTTAGTGAGAACAAATTAGGAATGAATGAATGAATGAATGAATTGATTAATTGATTGATTGATTGATTGATTGATTGATTGATTTATTGATTGATTGATTGATTGATTGATTGATTGATTGATTGATTGATTGATTGATTGATTGATTGATTGATTGATTGATTGATTGACGTTTGAAATGATGAAAAAATAAAGAAAGCTAGCTAGAAATTAATGATAATTAAAATGTTTTAATTCAGTAAAATATTGCACAATCATTTAAAAAAAAAATCTGAAAATGAATAATGCTGAACATTATGCGCAATTATATAGGACTGAATACATTTTTACAAAACTGTTTCAACAAAAGTGGCTTTGTCTTTCTTGTCAATGCCATAAAAGACCGCCGCATTGTCATTTGAACATATCGAAAATGTGCCTGAAATTGACGGTCAAAACGTCTGCAATAACGAACTGCGTGTTACTTGCCATTTTATTGTTTGCCATTTCTCTCTTTGGTATTGTGCTCAATCTACTTTTCACAAGCATTAATATTTAAATGACATACTTTATATTAAGGTATTTCAAAACGTCTTGTTTCTCATGCTTTACCTTAAGTTGAGTGACATCGACCTTTCCGGTACCCTGGGTATCCAACATATTGAAGGCGTGCCACACCGTCCTTTTGCTCTCCGTATGAAGCTCCGCCATGCTTAGGTCTGGTTTCACCTGCATTTCGCACGTTACGCGTTGCTGGGAAGGCGGCGGTCGTCTCATGGAACTCAGCATTGACATGGTTCCGGAATGATGTTGCAGAATGAATATTCCCGCACTATAAACTGAATGTTTAATCTCCGACTTATATACACATCGTCTTATACAATATGTTGTCCTTCTCCTAGTATATTTAAGACTGGAAGTTATATGTAGTTATATCAGGATATCTGACACCCTGGCCTATACCGAAGTTATACAAATAACACGACAAATTAAACAAGTTTGAATGAAAGAGTATTTATTTCAAAAGATGTCTTTGTGTCTATAGAAGAACGTTTTGCTTGTTATGAACTCAAGTATGAAATGCTTGGCTTATACGAGTCAGCACGCTATCAGTAGATCTGTGTCTATATTAACTTCCTTCTCTAATAATGTCCTTGTTATTTAGTTTTATTTCTATACGTATAAACATAACAACTTCAAGCATGGTACCATGAGGTTTAAAAAATATTGAAATGATCTAAAATCAAAATAATTCTAAAAATTTGCACTTCGTTTATCTAAACATTGGCCACCAACTGTTTTGAAGCTAGTTTTGGTAAACTTAAGAGAAAAAAATAACTGCGAATAACTGTGGTTTTATTATGTACTAACACGTGCCAGATAAGGAAGGTCGTGACTTCGATTCCCAGCAGAGGTATAAAACGGCTTAAAATTATACTAATATTTTCTTGGCTTGGTGATAAACATTTGGAGGATGGCTGCCCGCTGAGCACAATGTAACTTGATGGGGGTACCATATCATGCGTCAGCGGTACGATACCAGTGTAACTAAGTAATCGCTTATAAAAACTATTTAGACAACGTCGTATTTGGAATAAAATAGTGTCGCAGAGGTTACGTTTAATGGCATGAAGTTCAAAACATACCGTTGGTTTATAGAAAATGAAAGAAAATCTTCAATAATTTTATGATCTGCACTTCTGCACTCCATGATGGTGTTCGGTGTTAAGCGTCGTCTTTAACAATCGTAGAGAGAAAGATATATATATATATATATATATATATATATATATATATACACACTGTAGTATATATGTATTCACTGATAATCACCTCAAACCCGTCGTCAGTTTGAAATGGTGTGATTGTGGTACACATAAGTTACCACGGATTCACATGAGAAACATAATGACAGATTGATGATCATTATGTTTCCGATAGATTTTTTTATATTTTAATAATTATAACTAATGATAGCTTTCGGGAAGTAACTGTGTACAGCATAAAGGTGACTCATAAGCACGGTGTGGCTGACCCTTTCAATAGGGGTGACACTATAATAAACAAACACTTTTTCCTATCTTCCAGAAATCTCCTTCAGATTACATTGGAAACCTCTCGAGATGCGAAGTATGGCAAAAAGATAACTGATAACACAAGGATCTGCCTTAGCAAGTTGTTGGTTATTTCCCTTTGACCATTGAATATTAGAGAACGCCCATAACATTAACAACAACATGCTTGTAAAGTAAACAGCGAAAAGGCAAAGTATTCTAGTGCAGTGTGTCCCATCACTAAGCACACAAAACTACTCCGCCCTGTTACATTTTACAGGACTATGCATTTAAAGTCCTATACTATCTCCATAATTACAGAATGATGTTTCCGTGACTGAACAACGCCCCTCAACCCCATATATAGTGTTTATTTTTTACAACTCAAGTATCCACAATCTTTCTATAATCTATTAAGGGATTCATTGAAATATTTTCACTGTACATAATGTTCCATTTTTTATCTTAAGTCTGTATGCATTCTTTACGTAATGTGTGCCTCCTGTTGGCAAAAACGGCAACTTGTTGAAAGTGGTCATCTACGTGGCAGCCATAGAAACAGATGAATACTTAGAAAGAGAGAGTGATAAATATACTTACTTTGGAGAAGGATTTATATAATTTATATATAATTTAGACCAAAAAGGGAGATAACTGAAATCACAACAACGGTATTTCCTATTTTCGGGATCTCTTCAGATGCACGTTCAAAATGCATATGTGTATGGAGATAATTATTTGTAAACAACCAGACATAAATCTACAGACCAGATGTGCTGTATGTAAAACCACAGTATATAAGTCATTGTCTACGAAACTGGTTAAGTGTATGATCTTGTGTCTTTGGTTTGCGTTGTAGCTGGACGTTTGCAAGTTACTTGCGAACGGATCGTGGTTTGACTTACATATATATGAATTCTGATCGGACGCCATATATAACATGTCATGTTTTGAAATTGCCATTAAACCTCATTTTATGCATAGCTGTTTTTTGTGTTGCTGTCAACGTAATGACATCAATACAACGTATGGAATATTGCAATACTTAAAACATGTGTGCTGGTGTAAGTTATATACTATGACATATACGCAGTGTGGAATATGGAGACAGCCTGTCCGAAATTCAACGTGACAAGGTGACATGATGCATGGACCTGTGTAACTATGACCAGATAAACTCCCTATGACTGTGTTAAGGTATCTAATCCAATCAGATTCATGTATAAAGCGTGATTTGCAAGGAAGAGACGATCGTATTTACATATATATAACATTAAATATGCCTTAAGTGGGACCTTCCTAGATATTGTATTATAAATATTGTTATACTCTTAGAAAAATATGCTGATTAACGACGGAATTCATGAACAGCAGTTCGTATTTATTTCATATAAATATATTGAAATATCAAATCAATAACACAATGCTTACAAAAAGTGTTTTTATAAAATCGTATTATTTACACCAGGTCTATTTATAATCCACCATTCTTACAGTAACACATTCTCATGCTGCTATTCTTTGTCCTGTTTCATGCAAATCATTTTTAGACAAAGATATGAATATGTATAGAGAGAATAAATCTTACATGTGTGCTCATTTAATTCTGAATTTATCAAACGAGTTTGTTCTAAATATATTATGTGAGGCAGGTGCCAAGCATCTATCATTTTTGCCAATGAATAAAACATTCTTTTTACTACATAACTCAGCCCAACAGTGTATATACACATTTTTTTCATGTAAATAATTTTCCGTCAGTCATCACGTGACATGACGTCACAAAATAGTGTCTGTTTTTTATCATAGCATACCGAAGTCATTTCGATGTTCTGACAAGTTGGAAAGTAATTTGTTCTTTACGTACAAATGCCAATTTATACAAAAAAAACACCGAGCAATGAACCGGCAATGATAATGCACAAGTTTAATATAAAAATAGATCACTCCTGCAGCGGTAAAGCATGTGATAGATCAAGCATTATGCTTCATTTAATATAGCTGGATGATAACTTTTCATATCATATGGTAGCTTAAACAAATAGTACAAACTATGAAAACTGAACTGCTTATTCCGCAACATTTGCATTAGATGCTTGAATATTTAAGAAATTATAATTGGCTTTTCTAACTTAATATTGCCACATATCCTGTTTGGTATATCCTAATAATTTCCTTAGTCAAGTTTATCCAAATGGAAATTAAGCTGCTTTGATTTTCATTTATCTCCACTTTCATTATTTGGCCTCTGATTTTCCTCTGGCGACTGCGATTCATCACCATTGTTATTGTTCTCACTAACTTGTGTTTTTATAAGATTTCTTCTACGTGGTTTTGGTATAATGCAATGTGATGGTACGTCAGTTTTATTGTCCAGTGTCTGTACCTCTGGTTCTTCATCACTTTTGATCATTATGGTGTCGTCACAAGTTTGCGTTTGACCAACAAAGGAATCTTTTGCATTATCATTGTTATCATGACCATCGTTGTTCAACGTTTCTTTAGGTTCTTGAAATTGCGGATTTACTTCTTGGGAATTAACCTCATTTCGTATTTCATTTGTTTGAATTTCTTCTGGTCCATTATTTTCAACATTATCATCATCTATGGCTGACCTTAGTTCGTTATCATCATTACCTTTGTCATGTCCATTTCCATTTTCATTTGATTGTGTTGAAACGGGGATTTCAATAACTGGGTTAGTACTATTATTATCCAATTCCTGCGACGAACTACTGTTCATTGATGATAGAGAATCATTTTTATTGATGGTCCCGTTTTCAGATTTTGGCTCTTTGCTGTCTTCCACGATTTGCTCCAAGGTGCAATCAGTATCTTCGCATATGTCTGGTATTGACTGGCATTTAGCATTCTCTTCATCACTATCTGTATATACGACGTTCTCATTTTGACTATTATCTTCATTGATATCTTTTGATTCGCCTTTGTCTGTCAAGCATTCGATTGGCTTTAATGTTTCTAAAGTTTCAGTTTTTTCTATTTCTGGTCCATCCGAAACTGGTTCTTTTATCGACATCTCACTTATTTCTCCAGAGTCTTTAGTACTTTCGGACGAATCACTTTGTTCGGCCCCGCTTTTTTTCTTTCTACTAAAGTCCGAGTTGCAGAAGGCACCGAGACCGCGATGTGTGACCAGCGGTTCTGGATGAGGAAGTATCAGCCGCTTCAGTCCCACTGGAGTCTTCCATAATTTTTCCTTTTGTTCCATGATGTGTCGATCACGTTCTGCTTTAATTAGCTTTTCAGATGCTTCCTGAAAATACATAAATATAGCGAGTAGGTTTACATTAAAAAATGACGGCAAAAAATGTTTTAACCAATAATAGTGCTGGTTATCAACACGTTTAACTTTCAGCGTAAAATTCTTTAAATTTGAAATAGAAAAAAAACACCCAAAATTACTATTCATATCTTTCTTTTAATACCAAAATCACAAAATCTTTTGGAGGAGTTATGTTTACAATTTGAAAACGCCAAATGTGCCACATGAACCTTCAATTGCTTCTCTCTGTTTACTGTCCGATACAACATATACTGAGTTCCAAAAGTTTTGCACCTCTTTTAGAAATGGCAGTCTTTCGAAAACGGTTAAAGGTTGATGAAAGATAAAAGTATGTATGCTTAGAGCAACATTTAATTCATCGAATCTCATTACACACATCAAATGATACATAGCAAATCCGTGTAAACACGTAAACCATCACCAACTCTCAGATCAAAAGTACAGGTTATGTCAATATCGGGTATGACCCCCGTTGGCGGCTATACAGCTAAGGCACCGTGATCGCATTGATCGTATCACTGTCCTTATATCCCTTTGTGGTATGAGATTTCATTCTTGGAGAAGTACCACTTCCAGTTGCGCTATAGTCTGAGGTTTAACCTCTGACCCAGCATGTCCCGCTCATGCTGAATGGGGGTCAGGTCTGGTGACATCGCTGGCCATTGGAGGACATTGATACCATTGGTGTGCAAGAACTGCTGTGTCACTGAAACTGGCGGGAAAACTGACACACGAAAGCTTGACCTTTATGGAAGCATCCCAATCTCGCTCTTTCTCCAATCACCACATCATGATACTAAACGGTGGTTTAAAAGACAGATTCAGCATTTTGTCCTCTTACAAATGCCACATGTCCATGGTGCTTAATAAAAATATAATGGGATGTAAATTTATATGAGTCATCCTAGCCCGAGGGGTCTAGGGCGCCGTCTCAAGATCATTAACATCTCGCCGCTAAAGTCGTAGGTACAAATCCAGCTCGCTCTAAAAACTGTATGTAAGAAAGTTTACCAGTTATTTGCGGAAGAACGATGTTCTATTCAGAGTCATATATATATACTGCTATATGTGGATGATCTCAACACAAAAATATGGATTAGAGTCAGTCACATTAAATAATTTTTCACAAATCAAATTTGTTGGTTTAGGCAGCGGCTTTGGTCTTACAGATACAGGCCTGTGTTTGGAATACAAGCTTTAAGTAATTAGTTTGCCTCTAGTTTACATATTTGTTATCTTGCGATTTCCTATAATTGTTTGAATAATAATAATTAACTTTTGAAAATTGATTAAGAATGAATATCACCAAAAACCAATAAAGTATAAAATCTAGATACCATGCATGATAATATAAAACATTTTAGATTTAGTATACAAACGCAACAAATTGATATGTTGATAAACAATGTATGAATGTACCACTTTTATTTAAAACCGAGGCAGGAAACATTTTGGCCTCACGATCTACATACAATATGTTAACTCTCATGCTGCTTCCCTCGGTTAAAGTAAGTACATGTATATCAGAGTATGTATTATGTATACGATTCCACGTCGACGATCAACGTTACCAGATTACATATGATACTTTCATTGATTAAGATCATTTGTTTCATTTGAGCGCATGACCGAGACAGTCTTATACAATATAGTGATGCGTGTATTCCTATGTGAATAGTACGAGCCAATGGTAATAATAAAACAACAAATGCTGTCCGATCCTGCGAGAATTACATAAACGAAAGCAACGTCATCAGGATGTGTTTAATTTCAAGTATCAGAACTTTGGTAAATTTATCAAAAGGATATTTAATTTAACAACAGTATATATCAAAACTAATGATCGCCAGTACGAAACATCTTTTTAGTTATTTGAACCTAAATTTACATAAAACACAACTAATGATGGAAACCAGTCATCAATGGTTAATACGGTTGCACAGCATATCATAAATAGATAGTTTATATTGGTTTATGTTAGTTTATATTAGTTTATATTGGCCTGATTGTGAGGTAAGCGCAGAGCTTATTACAAAATCATATTATGGAATTATGCACATCGTCTTTATATTTTGTTTGGGGATTGCATTGCTGTAGTTTATTCAATTTAAAGCCAATGGTCAAGCTCTAAAACGCACATGCTACATGTATATGTGTAACTGATCTAAACGAGATATAAATGATATGGCCGTTCTACGATAGTTATATGCATTGAACCAATGTGCCTATAAATCCATTGTGTCTATTGTTAGTATAAGCTTTATGAAATTAATTTGTATCCGTCTAAACATCACGATATGAATACCTATATTGCCCTAGACATTTATGTATATAGGACACATTTTACATGCAGTATGTAGATCTACACTATGATAATATTCATATCTACTTGCAGGCGAGCTTATTGTTGATACAAACTTATGAGTATTGGTGACGTTTGTATACCTCTTAATATACCAGTAACTTCCCTGCACGTTGAAACATTTGAACTCTATAATATAAATAGAAAACAGGGAAATCCTTTGGAAACATTTCTCAGTTATTCAATCAAACCTTACAGAGAGTTCTACAGAAAATCATTCGTGCAACAAGAGAAGTAGCAATCAAAGGACACAGTTGTCAGAACTGTACAAACACACTTAGTACAGGAATAGAACAATCGTAAGTACAATACACACATAAAAGAAACGTCGAATGGTTTCCCGCCTTCGAACGCCCCGTAGCAAACCGATACTTTTCACATCAACATGGTTTACGGGTATACCAAACCTCTCCCATTCCAGTCACCACACCACAAAACGAAACAATGTAAATGAAAGTAACTACGCAATACTACCATTTTACAATGCGAGTTAAACTTTGGAATATATATATATATATATATATATATATATATATATATATATATATATATATTCAAAGATTCAAATTGAACTATTGTTAAAATAATATTAAAGGACCTTGTTTGAAATCGTTGCTTTGTTCAGTGATATTTATTGATTGATTGATTGATTGATTGATTGATTGATTGATTGAATATTTAGCGTCATTTTTATGTCATCCTAACCACCGTTTCCTGGGATCTTGAAAGGTTAACCAGTACTCGAGCACACCCGATCTCGCACAAATAACTTGAATCAGCGGTGAGAGACGAATGATAATGAGACACAATGTCGTATATCGTACTCACGACTCCTGGATTGACAGTCAAACGCGTAACCGACTGAGCTTATCGGGCCAGGCGTTCAGTGGTATAAAATTAACTGTGACTTGAGTTTCAGTTTTCTTTTAGATACTCGGAATCTTTCTTCAAATAAGGCGTCACATGGATATATTTTAATGTAGTATCATGATGAAAAAATATCACGGGCATAAATATATATATATATATATATAGAGAGAGAGAGAGAGAGAGAGAGAGAGAGAGAGAGAGAGAGAGGAGATAGAGAGAAAGTGTAGGTATATACAAATACAACCAGAGAGAGAGAGAGAGAGAAAAAAAAGAGAGAGAGAGGGATAGAGAAAATTATTTAAAAATTCTATTAGTTATAATTGAGCTATAAACTGAGATTCCAAAAGGGTCCCTACCTGAGGGAAACTACAGTGCACTATTAAGGAAAAGCATCTAGTATGCAAAACTTAATAATACAGTAACGTGATTGCCTGTTCTACATACCTGCATCTTTTCAGCTGCGGCGGCTCTGTCTCTCTCTAATTGCTCAAGCCTCTCTTGGGCTTCTTGCAGCGCCCTTTCCTGTTCTCGTCGGTCACCCTCAAGAACAGCTTTCTGTTCCCTCTCTGCCTTGAGCATCTCCTCTTGCTGCTTCTTTAACTGCTCTAGCTCCTGTCGCTTTTCAAATTCTTCTTCCAGAAGCCTGTTATATAAAATTAACGTCAATATACACAATGAGTTTCCATTTGATTAATGTGACATTCTTTTGGCGATTTTACATTTATTAAAAATACAATTATATTCGATATTGATATTTATATATTATAATGAAATTGTAATGTATATTTAACATCACGTAGTATTTCAGTGAATATCATTGGTTACATTATAAGCCATAACGTTTGATTATCATTCACTTACTTGGCTTGAAGATTCCGGACAATTTCCTCATCTTTTTTAGCTTGTCTCTCCTCAGCCAGAAGACGTTCAAGTTCAAGTTTAATGGCTTCCAATTCGCGCAGCCGCTCTTGTTCCGCTTCTCTTAGTGCTTGCTCCTCTAGTGCACGAGCTTCTGCCTCCTCTCTTCTCTTTAATGCAATATATATTGAAACAGTTAAATATAACAAACGCATTTTTGTAATTTTTAAATGAACCATTGTTTTCATATTAGAACGATATATCAAACAGTGTATGTATGAAATGCCCTGAAATTAAAAACAATTGTTAAAACTTCAAACAGTATATTAGTTAAGCTTAAGGAACTTTCTTACTAGTTTCTCCGCTTCGAGTTCCTTCAGTCTTGATTTCAGTAGCTCTTCATCTTCCAGACGTTTCTGAAATGTAAAATTCAATTGTGTTAGGAAATAGGTTTTTGAATGATTTTGGTTTGAGCAATGACATAGACATATGTTTAAATTTTGATATCAAGTTAATAAGTCTACGTCCATAAATAGCTATAACTATATATACTATGTTAAGAAATATTCAACAGTTTAGCAAAGCAAACCTAAATATACATTACTGGTATGACCAGTCATCGATATTTTACTTCTAAATTATTTAGTATTTACCCGTTTCTCTTCATCTAGTTCATCTTGGCGTTTTTTGTTTAGATCTGCCTCTTCTTGGCGCTTCCGTTCTCCCTCTTCTTCTAAACGACGTTTATCGGCACGTGCCATGCATCGCTCCAAGGCAGCAATCTTCTTGAGATTAGGATCTTTATCAACGGAAGCTAAAGCTTTCTGGATCGCTGTAAAGTATATGGACACATGTCTTCATACGTCGTGGATATTAAAAGTAAATATGGCAATTCATTGGATAACGATGGAAACATTTACGTTTACTAACGACATATTTCCAACCAGTAGCCGAAATAATTATTGAACAATTTAGTTTATACTTGCGTGTTATGTACAGATAACTAGCATATCATTCAGATTTAAGTCTCATATCTACAGATAAAAAGCCATATTGGAAAAATACATGAAGATGATGTTATTTTTGTCAGCGTTTGTACCCGACGGACGTACACGATGTAAAGTTTTCATGAACAGCCCCTGTGTTGAATAATTTATTTTACACAAAATGCACGTAACAACAAAAATTAGAAGTTTTAGAATGTATCGTAAGTGACTTTTAACTGTTTCTCTTTTCATACTAAATACTAAAACACACACACACAAGAAAACATTGTTTTTCATTATACATATATGTACATACCAGAAACCCATTCGTTCTTAGTTCTTATGTCCGGGGCGCTCATTTCGTACGGCTTTTTGGGAGTCGTGATGATAAATCTGTTGGGTTTATGGGTAGGGCGATCCGGGGGTATCTAGAACGAAGATATATGAACATATATGAATAATTCAGGTAGAGGAGACGTCACGAATATTAATGTCACAGGTGTTACAATTAACACATAACTCGTCATGCAGAAATCTCATCATGTTTAACATCATTTTGCTGGGAATTTCTCCTTTCAGGACGGTATGATTCGGTTACATTTATGTTAAAAAGTTTTCAATCAGCTTTTAAATGTTTTAATATTTCATAAAGTCCTACATACACGTAAAACGATTGCTTATCATTTTTGATTATTTTTGTGATTACGAAATGTCGGCTTATAATGAAAACATTGGAGATGCTAGACATGCTTACCAAATTAAGTTGTGTCACTTCATATGTTTAAAAATTCCAAGTACAAAGATCAGGAAACTGTTGTGTTTTTTTTTTCTCAAAATAACTTTCATTTTTTCTTTAGATAAATGTACATAGAGTGTATTCATTTATCACGCAAACGCTTGTTCTTCAAATTGTCAACAAATATCCAGTAGACGATACAAGATTATTTTATAAAGTGGAGAGGGTCGAATGAAACCTGGTTTATCAAAACATACCTCTACGTCACATTTGCTGTCAAAGTCAATCTGCCCCTTCATGTCACGTTCGTTTGAACTTACATAGTACTTCAAGCATTTCGGTGTGAGCACGAGCCAGCGTTCTTTCCAATGCTTCACTTTATAGCCACGTTTTGACATCATCCCTGGAATATAAACATATATTATCTTTAATAATTTTGAAAATGTTATGTTTAAATATTCATGCAATTCGTATATTTATAAATGCATTAAAGCTTCGTTTAAGTTTTACACATTTTGAAGATAACAACCCGTTATAACGGCTTTACGGGACATAACTAGTATGTAGTATACATCACGTTTGTCTTCATGATTATGTCCCTTAGATATTTTGTCGATAACTTTTATCTACGGTTAGTGTAGGTCAACGTGGACAAAATTGCAACAGAAAGTTTAAAGCTGTTTTAGTTAGATATATTGCTGCAAAACCTATCCAAAGTTTACTTCAATCTTTCGGTAGGAAAGCATATGTTTATAAGTCCAAACATACAACCTAAGTGAAAAATGTTTAATTTACTAAGATCTAAACTGTAAGTTGTGAACGCGGGTGGAAATTAAATTGATACCTTAAGTTGAAAAGAAAAGGTTCACAACTCCCCCTCACACACACACAACACACACACACGCACGCACGCAAGCACAGGCGCGCACTCACATACACACATACACACATACACACACACACACACACACACACATGGCTTTGTATATGCAATAAAATTAATCCTTTTTTTTTTTGTAATATTTGAAATTGTTTTATTTTGATTATAATTTTTTTTTTTTAATTTAAATTTTCTTTTCCAATTTTAAATTTTTCGTTTAATACAATATCATTAAAATATACACGTACAGTGAAAATATGCAATGTTCATACATTTCAAGCCATTTTAGATAAATTGATCATGTTTCAACAGTGAATGCACTCTTGTGACACAATATATACACATATTACAATTATCAAAATAAAAATCTTTGTGTGCAAGAATGCCTTCATAATAAAAGTAATATCAAATGCCAAAATTAGGACAAAACTTTAACCGTCTTTGTAGTTATTCTATAAATAAAAAACATAAAATTAAAACATTTCAAAACAATAAAGTATATTTAATTCAAATACGCAAAGCTTTGCTGACAGTAAGTATTTAAAAGCAATATAGGGCCGATATTAGGTCTTCGTGAACCTGGCCCTTTGCTGACTGAAATGTTTTATCAACAAATAGCTAAACCCATTGAGAATGGACAAAACCCACTCTATGTGAAGTATGGGTCACCTACTTCTAATGATATGATTCATGTTCCTTTGGCATACATGTTTTTATGTTTCACTCTTAATCAAAATTTGGATTTTTAGTTGGAAGGTTAAACATGGTCTGGCGATAATTCATATACATATATACAAATATTCATAGTCAAACCAGTCTTGAGCAGTCAGTTAAGTGAAGGACAAAATGGCCTTTTAAGACAGGTTGTTGCTTAATACATGTTAATTTACTTTGAAAGCATAGAAATGGGAAATAGGAAATGTAGCTGCTTAAGACAAGTGGCTGCTTAAAAGCGGTGGCCGCTAACACAGGTTTGGTTTGACTGTAAACGATTGTCCCAATAATTACTGTTTTTGGTTTAATTACTGTAATTGTTAAGAATATTAATATGCACATCACATACAGGTGAGTTAACATCATACTTTATTTTCAACCTGAATGACCTCTATTTAGCAATGTCTATATTGTATATATACTTTATATACATCAATCTGTTATTTGTTATTTATTGCTGTCGTTGCAATATCTCTCGTAATCGTATTTTGTAAATGACCAAAGGCATTCTGTAGTCGATTTACTTATTAAATTTGAAAACTATTTCGAAAACAACACGCTTCAGGTTTTTAAATAACCATAGATAACAATAACACAGATAGCCGAAGAACTAGGGGGATGGGGTGGGTAGGGCGTTACACACCACTTAGGACTCATTTAAGAATTGCATCCCTTACATTACGGTAGCAAGATTATTACGCCAAAGAAATAAGAGCTGTGTTAAGCGGTTGGGCATTTTTTTTTTGAAAATGCATGCATGGAATTGTCATATTTCTTTGTACATATGAGAAAATTTGGAGCATTTTCATGATTTCCGCCAAGTTTGGATGACATCTGGTACTGTTTGGTGAAGCTATAACAGTTTAAAGATGTGTAGTGATACAAGGCAACAAATGGGCAGAATTGTCAAAAATTAAGGGGTGCCATCAAACCATCGAAATTGTGAAAAACCAACCTGGTCAACCCCATGTCTTTTCTGCATAATTGGATCAACAGGAGACTATCTATGCGAGCAAGGCAATTTTAGATTCATTGGTAATATCTCCAGTGTCCCAGAAGTGTATTTGTCTATATATAGAACAGTACAAATTAATTGTGGAGTGAGGCACTTATCGTTATTAGCCTATGATAGGTACTAAAGCGTTTAGCATGTGAATATTTGCAAATATCATAATTGTTTATCCCTAGCTTACTTAATTAGGCCGAAGAAATTAAACCATTTTGTTAAATCACGTGAGAGTTAATCTCGTAAACAACCACAATGTATAAACACTGTGAGACATACACAGATAACCTACATTTTATTTGGATATAATACCTGAAATGTTATGAAACTGATTAAGTAGTCTCAAAGGAAGTTGATAATGGAATGTTTTGTGGATCGATATTCTCTACGTCTGCTTTGAATGGGTAGATAAATGTAGTCACTGACTTTAACCGCTGTGAAACCAATGCGCAAACTGCATTTCTGTCATTGATCTCTATCATTCAACTAACATGTTCTTATAAGTAAATAAAATCATGTATTTTTAATGTTGATTTTGTAGTAAAAAAAGGAGATTTTGAATATGAGCTTGATTTTCATACTTCAAAACGTTTTATGCACTTTGGAAATGGAAGCTAAATACTCTCAATGTGATGCTTTTAAAAATAATTAAATGCCTTCCTATGTGTCCGATTGCATACAGAGTGACGCTTACTAGTTTTGCTCGGGATATAAATGTAGCCTGTAGTACGGAACTTGCCGATTGGGTTCGTTACATAACACGTTTTAGCACGTTGATTGGTCAGTTGCTTTAGGGAAAATTGGAATAACGTCACAGTTTAGTAAGCACTGTTGAGACAGACATGGAATTCCTTACTTTTTTAATTGGAGGTAAACAGACCTGATTCGAGCGATATCAGGTTCTGGGATGATTATAAATGGAATATATGTCCATTAACAGTGATACCCACCTTTTCCAAGTGTATTAAGTATGTATGTCTCGTACAGTTGGTGTAGACCGTGACTGATATCATTTCTGGATAACCCAACAACATAATCTTTCTCGAACACATTCAGAAATTCCGTGAATGTCAACAGCGAGTTCTCGCTACGGCCAATCAAGAACTGATTTATTTGATGTTCTTTACTTCTCTGACCAGTTATATCAATAAAATCCTTAAACAATATTGCTGCCTCTTCAGCGTCCAAACAGATCGGGATCTTTGGGTTCCCTGACTCATCTGTCTCAGATAGAAAATTGAATAATCGCCATACAACCATACAGTGGTCTGACGTCATCGACTGTGACTTATGTTCTCTTTCAAATGGACAAAGTGTCCAACACGTTCTAACAATGTCATTTACACGCTGCCCAAACGATTTCCCGCC
Organism: Panopea generosa; assembly: GCA_029582155.1. Lineage (NCBI taxonomy): Eukaryota > Metazoa > Mollusca > Bivalvia > Adapedonta > Hiatellidae > Panopea > Panopea generosa. The sequence goes on from CM055899.1 coordinate 75,619,528, forward strand.
CTTTTCACAAATTGCTTCCAACTTGTCTATTAGTTCAGATTTGATTATGTTATAGAAGGTTTCAAATTCCAAGCGACCTGTTTCAGCCCCCTTGATAAACTCTTCAGCCTTGTCGAACCCTAATTTTAGTCCTAACGTTGCGCTTATAGCCTGAAAATGACAACAACAACAACGTGAATAAACATGTCAACTGGCTGATCCTAAAACACAATTTTTTTATTAAATTTATTTTCACTTTATATACCTAGACATTTTTATAGCTATATTCCATTTACATTAGTTTGGTAACATATGTTTATCGGACCTGAAACTATTGAACTACTTATTGTTCAACTGTTTTAGTATAATTAGACGGTTCGGTGGTTTTGTGCTTTTCCGCGGTGTCTGACGATAAGTTATGCACAATAGCAAGACTTTTACTTCAACATTTGTGACTATGTAAATCATCAAGATCGCTGCTTTATGTTTACATTGGTGGGGTAGATTATCATGTGATCACATTGGTGGGGTAGATTACTATGTGGACACATTTAAACAAATGTGTTGTTATCTGATATATCTGATTAACATAATGATATACTTTGCCTGTTATTTAGGTGACGCCTATTTCATTTTATGTATATAATATACAGTCTCTCACTATATATGTCAAATATAAAACGTAGCATCTCACTAAATTTTAAACACCAGCGAAATGGTGAAGAAAAACATGTTTGTAAAATGTCTCTTCACAAGTGTTCATAAACGTGTTATTAATGCATTATAGATATTTACAACTGCCTATTTATCAGCTTGCAGATGCTTAAGATAATTTTGTGTGAGTACGTGCGTTTGTATCATATATAAATAAATGAGTTTAGCTGTGCTGTGACAGTGACTATGCTTTTGTATATGGCTATCACTGTCTTATATATATTAGTTGTACATGTGCTGTATTGGTGACTATGTGTGCTTATTCTATCTTACGTTTCCTGTTCAGCAGATTTCTGCATTTGTTTTAACCTTTGACATTAACTGTGATTAGATGTTACTTTCCCAGCAAATCAAATCACCCATTTTCTGCCAAAATAAACCTTTACATAGGATGATAATTACCATCATTGATGTTGACCCACTTTCTTAACCAATCATATCATCACTATATAATTAAACATTACACTACTACCAATGTTGGAACGAATAGAGCTTTATCGGCAGTGATTATAAATTAGGCTAGCCCCTACAGTGCAAATACATGATAAACCATACAACTGCCACTTTATTTAAAGAATATACACACGACATTGATCGTCTAGTAATTTGTTATTTGAAAATTGATAAAATCAACACAAAAGCAACGAATCAGAGGCGAGAAAACCGAGGAAATGACAGCTTGTGTTGCCATTATCCTTACTATAAATATGTATGAAATCTTACATATGGTTAGTACATGTATCTCAGTATGCTACTACAAGAACATTTGGATTTTAATATTGTATCTAAAGCTGGTGTGCAGAGTGAAAATCGTGTCCTTGCTCTTTTGTGCAAAATGTACAATCATTGGTGGGGTTCCTTATAACGTGTATACAAAACTTTACAACTCCGGTGTATGGCCTGTAATCAATTATGGGGCTGCAATATGGGGTTGTAAACCATCTTCATGTTTTGATGCTGTTCATAACCGTGCTATGCGATTATTTATATTTTTTGTGTGTGTGTGTGTTGGGGGGGGGGGGGGCAAATATACGCCAAATTCAGCTATTGTCGGTGAAATTGCTTGACAACCTACTAGTGTTTGTCAATAGAAACTATTTCAACATACAGGTGTCGCTTATCCTCTATGAATAAAAGTAGACTCAATAAACGTATTGAACTTTGGTCTTACTTAAAAGCCAATGAATCTTTTAAATATTGAATGAATACTGTAAAGAAAAAATTGAGATCACGTAATCTTCAACAATATTCGAATACTTTATTGTTCTGGATATTTATATTAATTAGTGATTGGTTTTCATCTTTAGAAGAGCGGACAGTATATCTGGTAAAGAACGAAACAAACTACGCACCTACCGTTTATTTAAAACTCATTTTGAAAATAATTGTAAAATCTATTACATTTGAGGCATGGGTCCGCTTTAAATAATTTTCGTTTTCGTGTTGCCCAAATAAGAACATAGACCAGTAGATATGATAATCTTAAGTTAGAAGATAGAAAATGTCCCTTTTGTAACACAGTGGAAGATGAAAGTCATGTAGTTTTAGAATGCCATCTTTGTAATGATCTTAGAATGCTTTATTTGAAAAAGCAGTTTCATTGATGATATTTTTTATAATTTGTCAAATGTTGATAAGACAGTATTCTTATTACCTATCTATGACACGTGTTTGTGCCAAAACCTGTTTTAATATATTACAAAAACGTGCATCTTACCATTGTAAATAATGTTATGCTGTTTTATATCTATTATGTTACCTTTTTATCAAATCCTATGTGTTTGCTACATATTAGTTATTTTCAGATCTGGTCAGAGGGATACTCGATACTTCAAGATATTTTCATATTGCACAATAATAATTGCTCTTTTTTCTTGTCAGGGTTTTAGTATTTTGTTTATCTAAACACACTTTTAATAAATCGATTTGCTGCATTAGACATAGTCGTATTATGTGAATAGTTAATTGTCTTTTGCATTGTGTGATAGTCTCCTGTAATTCATATATGTTGAACAGATATGCACATGTATTGTATGAAACATATGTTATCATGAGACCAAAATAAAGATTAAATATACATATAATACAATTGTGAATTAAAATATGTGATAACATTCGTAAGATAGTACTGTATGAACAACAACATTACATGTAGTTAAACTTAATCACATGATTATCAACAAGTACTGATTTAACTAGATCTGACACTGACCCGGAAGTTGTAAAAGTGGTTTTCAAATCAAACTTGACCCGAGTAACGCGATCTTATAAAACTTGAATCGATATTATAGTGGAGATGTTTGTAACACAAACATATTTACGAGCAGCGGATCTTATCTATATACTGTCATGTGTATTTTATTTTTGAAACAGATTTAATTTTATGACTGTTATAAATATGCAGGAATAGCAATGCATATTTATTTGTGTGTAGCATATGCTGCATATGTGTGTATTCTTGTTGTGTATATATATATATATAAATATATATATATATATATATAAATATATATATATATATATATAAATATATATATATATATATATATATATATATATATGAGGGTCTGTTAGGGTGGATATCAATATGGCATATGCAAAAAATACTTTTTTCTATATGGAGAAAATAAAGATTGCGAGTCTCTAATTGTATGTATATCTCTAATTTTTAGTCGGAAAATGGCCAAACTGCATTAAAGGTAAAAAAGGAAGGTAATGTGTTTATACTTGAAAATAGTTCAAAATAGATCAAAGACTCAAAACAGAAGAAAAGTATTAGAATTTTCATTCAGTTGTCGAATAGCATATAGAAAAAATCAATAACCTGATATGGCATATGCCACAAAAAAATATTTCGCCAATATGGCATATGCAAAAAAAAACTAACATACCTTCATATGCGTATGCGTGTGTATATTTATGTATACGCGTTTACAGTTAACTAATAAGCTCATGGTTGTTATTGATATCAGATTACAATAAACATAGCGGAAAGGCTCACATGAACCTACATTTTGAACGATATTTCCCCCACAGGTTTCACATTTTCATGATATAAATTTCTGACAGATGATTGGAAACATCACAAACGTTCATGTTATTTACTCCAGTTACTGCTTTTTTGCTGTGATCCTATAAATGTATTAAATGTAAAATCCCACGTTTCAACGTAAACGTAAGAACCTTTACCATTCATGTTTTGTTTTATTAAACTTTTACGTCTATTGTGTCTAACACTATAGACAAATAACTCTTGAAAGTATTCCTGGGTAGAACCAGAACTAAGTATATGCGGATAAAGTGCCCAACTCAAGGACATCCGACACAAAACCACGGCACGGGATCGAACCCACGAACCATCGATCGCCGACCCACCGATCAATTATGCAATGGAAATGGATTCGTTTTTGCAATCATACGTCAATCTTTGTATTTTGATCATTATTGAGAAAATGTCACCATATAATACAAAGTAAAAAAATAAACTAACCTTTAGTTGAGACACCGGAACACTTCCGGTATGATTTGTATCGAACGTGTTGAATACCTGCCACACTGCACGTATGCTCTCGGCCTGCAGTTCGCCCATATTCTGGTTGGGATTAACCTCCATCTCGCACGTTACTCGCCGCAGTGAGGGTGACGGTCGTCTGATAGAGTTCTGAAGTCGCGACATACTTCCTTGTTAACGTTTTACGATCAAAGTTTACTTCCCTTATCCAAACATGTTTTTACGATAAGCTGGAGTGTTTGCTGTCGATTAAACCACTAGTCAGGTGTATACAAAGGCGTCGTCTAAAACGAGAAAGTTAAGTCGATATACACGTTATCATAGTTAACGGTAGATCTTTTAAATGATATTTAAAATACATCCACATGCATTAACAGTTCATGACAATAACAGAATGTTGTGTGTGTTATTAATTGTGTGTACCTTATTCACATTACCGACAGATGTTGTCAAATAATCGGAAGTAGATAAGCATATCCTTGTAATCTGTAGAAACCAGAGATTTAAGGTTATTTATATCGACTAATTATTTGAAATAATATTTCATGGTATTCTATTGATTTGTATATCATACTGTAGATTATAAAGAAGGTATTTAATTGTAACAATACAATCAGCGATCAGAGGAAATTTAACACAAGTAAATCATATACGTTAAGTCTTGTATGTGTATACCTGACATGTGAAAGCAGTGGTAAATATTAGTCAACAGTGAAAATTGATCTTTAACAGTCGTTAATTAATACGCAATGAAGTGGTCAATATGATTACAAAACGAGAACATTTTTTTATAAAAATATATCACTTACACTTTGAGACAAACACTTCTTTAGACATAACCAAAGTTCATTAGATGTGAGTTTTTGTTGAACAGTATAATTGTTTGAATATGCAAGTACAATAACATGCCCACAGTGGGTGTTTCGAATCCGAACTGCTTTCATTTGAACATAGAATAGAAAAAAAATTGTGTACTTGGTACTGAATCACGACTGATTGGAACAAATGTGTAATACACAATCCGCTATTTTTGTTTACTTGAGAACGGTTGCAAACGTTTTATCTATCGAGTTCATTTTTTTTCAGAAGAAACAGGTACTAGGTAAACAGGTATGAATTAGTTACATACCAACACCGTTAAATGAAGAACTTTGATCGACAATACATGCTTTATTAGCTATCTAATGTGATCCGGCAATATGGATGAAACCGGATCTGGTCTGATCAGGCGAATGGTTGCTTACAGTATAACGACAGCGGCTCACCCTCTCATAAGTCAGGGTTCAAGAAAATAAAAATGATAATACAAGCAAACACTTGATGGCACGGAACTGAACGCATTCAAAGAAATAACTACAAAAATATCTACAATACTCGTAGTGGTAACATTTAGGATATCTCATTTTCGGATATGAATTATTCGTGAATTTGTTCCAAAGCGCTGAATACACAATGAATTTACCTAAAACAATAGAATTCATACCGGGATGGAGACAAGGAAGAATAAATCTTGAATTTTGACATTTAGCTGACCTATGCATGTAAAAGTTTGGTATTAAAGGACATAATAAAAGACACTATTGGCAGGTTATTGGTCATTGTTATACATAAACTGTATATGCGGAAGTATAAGACCAATGCAAACAAAAAACCACATCAGTTAAACAGGAAAACTCCAATATCATTTGACATCAACACAAAGCATAAGTTAAATTGATGCTTTATCATAACTCACTGAACAATATCGATGTATCACGTAATATAATAACTTACTTTATGATTTCTAGAGATAAACAACTTTAAAAAGTGATTGATTGATTGATTGATTGATTGATTGATTGATTGATTGAATATTTAGCATCATTTTTATGTAATCGAGGGCTAACAGACGATCACCTAACCATTGTTTCCTGGGATTAATCAGTTATCGAGCACACTCCTTTCTCGCAAGTAACTGATAACTTTCCCACTTGAATCAGCGGTGAAAGAAGAATGATAATAAAACAAAATGTCGTATATCTACCATCACGGAGCAGGGATTCGACAGTATTTTTCATTCCCTTTCTGCTACTCGACAGGGGATGAAATGAGTAAATGTTAAAAATAAATTTAAACAGAAAACGGTTACATGAATTACGATAATAAGAAACGATTCAACACATTTCAGGAATACTTAACAGAGGTTCAGGTTATAGATGGATTGAGATTCTTATGTCGGTGTTTGAAATACCTGTCGTGGTTTCATCAACTATGAAAAGATATGAAATCGAAGTTTCAAGGCCAATCAATATTGTGACATAGACAACGTGTACAGAAGCACTAAATGAAGAAGTGGCAATGATCAAAAGGGGCCAATGGTAATTTTATTGTAGTTTAACCTTTCCAGCTTATTTATACTATTGAATACAACAAAATAATCATGAGTACAACCCAGGATCTGAGAGGGATCAAACCTGTGACCACTTGATTGGCAGACCCAATATCCGTACAAGTAACTGACAACTTTCCCACTTGAATCAGTGATTAGATACGAATGAAAATGAGATACATTATTGGAATTTGCATATATTTAAATCATCACATAGACTGGCCGAGCGGGGTTTTGAGCTTGCAACCCCTTGACTGCTTGTTACATAACATAAGAGTTGCATTCAGTAAAAAATGTCCACATACATGCAAATTTATAACAATAAGATTGTGTTCAATGTTATGAACATACATATATCATAACAGGAATTGCTGCTCAGTTACATCCCTTGAGTTCTCAAACTATACCCATATATTGTGCTGTTTCATTAAAGTACATTGTCAGTTTTTTAGCCAGACCGATTAGCACGATACTTCTAGCTAAGGGTTGGGAGTTCGATATCTGAGGCTGGCTAACTTACAGTGCTAACAGTCATTCAGATGGGACCTTAAACTGAGGACCTTTATGATTGTGCTATACACCGAGCATGCTAAAGAACCGGCTGAAATATATGATTGAGTTTCTATGATATTTATTTCCTACACTATCCCCCACAAACCTAAAAAGACTAAACTGTTCACTCTTCTGAGTGCATCACCCATGTTGGAAACTGGTGGCGATTTAAATTAAGCTGACATACGACGAAACATTGTCATTTATTTCTTTATCCCATTTAAACTTTCTTTAATTTTCAGTGATGAAATCAGTCAAGTAGTACACCAGGGCCAGGCCAATTTATTACTATATGTATTGCCAGAAGCATGGATTGTGACAATAAATCAGATTTTGGGACCATGTTAAGAAATAGTATTCGAAAAAACATATGATGTTACTTTCAAAAGACTGTAGAAAATGCACCTATTATGAAAAATTAAGAACAATCAATACCAGCTCACCAGTGTTCTAAAATTTGAACGACAATTTAAAGATTAACGTTGGAAGTAGCTCAGTACAGGAATAAAAATGTCCAAGTTAATGTAATAATAATGGACGACAGTGTCACTACTAAAGCCAAGATAAATACCAGAAAAATACTTGAATGGGCTTATAGAAAAAAACTCTGAAGATATTATGTGCAGTAGACGGTCACTGGTGATCCAACCTTGATTGATAGTACATTCATTTACCACTAGGCCTCTCACATTTCAAACTATTACTCACAAATATTGATGTTCATCAATTACCTGGTATATATAAAATATATAAAAGCAACATAACAGTTATTACAGTATAAATTTACAACTATTACAAATATTATAATTGCAATAAAGTTCATCATTTACAAATATGAAAGTAACCTCTGCAATGGAACTTCATTTATAAAAAATAACAACATAATGTTCATCATTTTGACAAATTTAGGCCATTTTATGAAAAGGGGAGATAACATTTAACATTGTAACTTAGTATCAAGCAAGGTGGCATGTATCTTTATTGTATTTTCTGATAATATAATGGTTTGTTAGGGTGCCTCTTGTAGAAATAATGAAACTAATCACTACATTAGAGCATTTTTTATTATTGGATTGGTGTGAAAATGCATCGATTGTGGCCATTTTATGAAAAGGGGAGGTAATATTCAGCACTGTAACTTAGAAACAAGCATGGTGACATGTATTTTTTATCTTATTTCCTGATTTGATTTGTTATAGTGTCTCTTTGTAGAAAGAATGAAACAATTCTCCGCATTCGAACTTCTTTTATTATTGAATTAGGGTGAAAATGCATCCTTTGCAGACATTTTATGAAAAAGGCAGGTAATATTTCGCACTGTAACTTTGTAACAAGCATGGTGACATATATTTTTTAATTTTATTTTCTGATATGGTTTGTTATAATGCCTCATTTTGGAAAGAATGAAACAATTCTCCGCGTTAGAACTTTTTTTTTTTAAAATAGCAATATTTGCGGCCAAATTTATAATCGTAGCCATTTATGAAAATCATTGTATGAAATGTGAATCCCAAAATAGCATTATGACTTTTTTCTGTTTTAGATACTTTATCTTTTATTACATGGATGACAACAATATTTTTAGTAAATAAAGCATGATTTTAACTTGCACTCCTTTGCTGTTTAAAAGTTACTCGAAGAAATACCTTTAAGTCGAGTACAACCCATTGAAGACAGTCTGTACCAGTCAGAAGAAATATTCCCACACTGTCGTACTGTTGTATTATCCAACCCATTTCTTCAATAACTGCAGAGTTTCGTATATATTTCCCCCACTCAAAGAAAACACGCATGGCTCGATTTTAAATAGCAGCAATAAGGGAATATATTTTATGCTCTCAAATGGTAGAACTGTAACTCGTATTGCAACTGGCCAAACAACGGAATCAAATATTTGTGTAAAACATTTCGCCCATTAACTGAGAAGGACAAAAGGTCGGTTTGCACATGGAGCAACGTGTTTAAATGTAACATTAAAATACAATGTATAAATGCTCCTGCAACAACTTTTTCCTAGACACATATACACATATATATTAAAGCGCACTCTCCACACGTAACGTACGGGTTGTAACGAGTTAGGTCGAAAATGTATGCATTGTTTTTTTACTATTAATATGCACATCATTTAAGGTAGATCGCTGCGTTCCTATCGGATTTTTGACATCTCGCGTAATTTATCAAAAGTCTGTACAAACATACAATGAAGTCTCAGCTTTCGTTTAAGCTTTGTTTTTATAATATAAAATTGCAGTTTCTCGTTAACAGCGCCTCCTGGTGGTACGTATTTTCCGGACGATTTTTTGCTGTTTTTTTTCTAGTAAAATAATCAATATTAATTCAAAATTGTTTTTAACAACATTATTAAATTGCTAATTTGATTTCCTGCGATAAGATTATAACTTTAATACAGATAAAATGCATGTTAATAAAACTTGTAAATCACCATGACTTTGTGTCAACAACACAATATCATCAGCATACATGGGCATACTTAAACATTCACCATCTGTTTGCACTCCAATGTCAGTACTTCAGATAGATAACTAAATCGTTAATGTAAAAATTAAATGATAATGCGATAAAATACAACTTTGTCTTTAACCACACTTGACATTCAACCACTCAGTTGTTAGATAATTTACTATAACACAAGACGATATTGACAAATAGTGTGTCTGACGTAATTGGACATAACACATTTATTACTGATGAAATATGGTCAATGATTCTTCGTTTGTTCCTAAAACCGTTATGTTGTTCTGCATTCTTAATATGACATCCTGTCCGGACAGTGTCTAGTTATGGTGATAACGATACCAAACGTGACACCCGATCCGGGCAAAGTATAATAAGTTTTTACTTCGCATATTTCTTTTCAATTTATAAAATCCATCGTTTTTCGCATATACTAATAAGAGAAATACCGATTTGTCTTTTTATGAACTCTACTCATATTTCCAAAACTAGTGAGACTTAACTATAGTTAGTAATGATAATTATAATACCGAGTTCCATATAGAAATGCTTGGAGATTAATATTCACATATAGGCGTGGGTTCCATGAGTAAGCATTGATCCGATATGTGGACATGAATAAAATATATTTCCATTTGGCCGTGTAGCACTATTCGAATTTATTCATCAACATGAACGTAAAGCTTATTGGGCATGTTAGTTTCCAAGTTAGTTTAAACTTATTTATTTTACTTCGATTGTGAAACAAGTTATTACAGCTTACACACAGCCGAGGCGAAGGATCGAACCAACGTCCCTCCGACAATGGGGTAGATGTTCTACCAATGTATCAATGACTGGTCAATGATTCTTCGTTTGTCCCTAAACCGTTATGTTGTTCTGCAATCATAATTTGACATCCTGTCCGGACAAAGTCTAATTGGTGGAGGGAAGACACATTCCGGGACAAGATGGAATATGGATAAAATCCAATGTGGCATGCCAATTCGGAGCAAAGTATAATAAGTTTAATTTGAAAGTATTAATGCAGGTTTGTAGTGAACGTTAACGATATTTGGTCGTTCCGTGGGGTTTTAACTGAGTATGAATTATTGAGCTGAGCATGAATACAGTTTAAAATCTCTGTATGATTGGATGACTATTGGGTAAACTCGTCTCCACTAGCATCCTTTCTTTTATTATTAGTTTTAATTATTTTTTTCTTCTTCCTAGTCTTTTCAATTTTTCCTTCTTCCTGTTTTCTTTTGTTGCAAGTATTTTAAGAATTTTAAAAAGATTGCTTCTCAATCATGCACTTTTTAACAACATACAAACACTTTCCGGAAGTTGCTAATTTGATACTATTGGATAACTATAACTACCGGAAGTCGCCGTTTTATCACAAATTGAGCACGTTATAGGAAACCGTAGTATCTAAAATAAATGGGTCATCAATTTTATTTTATATTAAATGGTATTTCAATTATAATGTAGTTGTTATATGCAGCATATGCACATGTGTATACAGAGAGAATTTGTAAATAACCAAAAACAACTAGACAGACCAGATAATGAGAGCTGTACACAAGACTCAGCTTACTGCACCATACTTAGTTTTCAGAATGGAGTTGATTTCTTTATTTAAATATTAGCGACATGTAATGGCATCGATGGCTAACAGACGATCAACTAACTTAACCTAGCCACATTTTTCTTGGATCCTATCCTGCAAGGCTAACCAGTACTCCAGCACACCCATCGCCGCAAGTAACTGATGAATTCTGCGGTGAGAAACAAATGACAATGAGAACCAATATCGTACATCAATCTCGCCCTGGATTAATAGTCGGACGCGTTACCGGCTGATCTAATTGGGCCTGGTAAAATTGAGTTGAAATGTGTAGTGGGAATGCTCCATTTAGATATATATCATGAGCTACGTTCATTCTTGTGTTGAAATTAACTTTTCCATATGTTCTATATGTTAGTGGTTTTTTTTAAGTTCCACTACTCTATATCTTGTATCTGACAATGTTGTTTCATTAACAAACCTCACATAACTATTAAATGTATGTCACTTAATTGGTTATGATAATTTTGTCAATGTATTATTTTGTGTATGGGACGGTGGTCTAAAACCAATTATAAGTAATTGAATTGAAGTGAATGAAAATATTCAATAAAACCAAAACTTTACACCCTAATTTAATGCATCTGAGTAGTAATGGCAATTTACGTGTGTGTAAGGACAGCTTATATATACTGAACGAAACAAAAAATTTCAGATTTTTATACATATATTTTTTACGTTAGAAACAGCTTGGCCCGATCAGCTCAGTCGATTACGCATATGACTATCAATCTAGGGGTCGTGAGTTCGAACCCCTCCCGGCAAAAGTCTCCGTTATGACTGATATACGACATTGTGTCTCATTATCATTTTTCTCTCACCTCTGATTCAAGCGGGGAAGATATCAGTTACTTGCGGAGATGGGATGTGCTCGAGTACTGGTTAATCTTTCAAGATCCCAGGAAACTGTTGTAAAAATGACGCCAAATATTCAATCAATCAATCAATGTTTTAAACATAAATAAACATGTTAAATGACCTACATGATTTCGAGCAAACTATTAAGTGTCAGATAAAACCAATGTAACAAGCACGTGCTCATTACGTGAAATTCGATTTTCCCGTGCGTGCACGGACCAGTATCTTCCGTGATTTTAAATCAAACTTACAGTCTGATTTTATAGACTTTATTATCAATAACAAAAACTACGTTCAAAAACATTGAAATTCAGTTCAGTTTTCTTAGTTTAAATATGCCTAAAATTCCACAAAAAGTCCGTAAACGAGCCATTACTGAACTAAACACTTCCGCTATGTTAAAGTGTTTTCGATCACTACTACATTAATCAAGAGTTTCATCATTTTCCCGTAACAGGACTTAGAGCCATAATCTTTTTCCATACAAACGCATCTCAGACTTCTCTTGTGATATAAAACTCGACAATATAGGGAAAGTTTCTTTTTGTTCAGTATATAACAGGATCAATTAAAGGATTTAGATTTAGAAGTGAACGTAAATTGAAAATATTTAGATACCATGAATTGTATTTTCTTTGTAAGATTAAGATAAATCGACGCGAGCGGTCATATTAGAAAGCGAGTGGTAGCCATCATTAAGTATGTTAAAATGAGATACGCCAATTTTCAAATAAGAAAAAATCATAAACTCGGTTTCTGAAAATTATCTAAAGGATGCAAATATGACATTTCAGTATTTGTGAAAACTGTTAATTTAGTTTTTATTTCACATATTTCTTCTTAATTGATAAAATCCATCATTTTTCGCATATACTAATAAGAGAAATATCGATTTGTCTTTTAATGAACTTTACTCATATTTCCAAAACTAGCGAGACTTAACTAGAGTTAGTAATGGTAATTATAATACGGAGTTTCATATAGAAATACATGGAGATTAATATTCACATATAGGTATTGGTTCCATGTGTGAACATTGATTCGAAATGTGGACATCAATAAAAATATATTTCAATTTGGAGGTGTAACACTATTCGAATTTATTCATGCCTGAACACCAATATGAACGTATAGCATTATTGGGGATGTTAGTTTCCAAGTTATTTTAAACTTATTTATTTCACTTCGATTGTGAAACAAGTTATTACAGCTTAGACAATCCACGGCCAAAGGACACCACACACAGTCATGGCAAAGGATCGAACCCACGTCACTCCGACCATAGAGTAGATGTTCTACCAATGTGCCACTCGCCCGCCTGTTTCAAAGTTGTTGTGTCCGTGTGAAACTACCTACATGTCAAATTATTAACAGTTTGTATATATATATATATATATATATTATAGCTGTTAGTCTCACTAGTTTTTGGAATCAATATTAACATCGATCCGGATAGTTTAAAAACTGAAAGAAAGACTTGTTTGCTTGCATGTTGTTCTTTTTTGCACGTTTTTCAATAATGATATATTTCGTTAAAAAACGGTGGTCAATGCACATTATCATCACTTCTATGACCCACTAGGCGGTTAACTAGTAATAGACACACACATGTTTCACTGACTACTTCTCCACATTTCTAGGACACGCGAGGCGGTTGACCAGTACTAGACACACATATGTATCAATCTCTATTTCTCCGCATTTCTAGGACCCGCGGGGCGGTTAACCAGTACAAGACACATACATGTATCACTGACTACTTCTCCACATTTCTATGACCCGCTAGGCGAGTGACCAGTACCAGACACACACATGTATCACTGACTATTTCTCAAAACTTCTAGGACACACTAGGCGGTTAACCAGTACTAGACATACACATGTATCAATGACTACTTATCCCCACTTCTAGGACAAGCTAGGCGGTTGACCAGTACCAGACACACACATGTATAACTGACTATTTCTCCACACTTCTAGGACCCACTAGGCGGTTGACCAGTACCAGACACACACACGTATCACTGACTACTTCTCCACATTACTAGGACCAGCTAGACAGTTGACCATTCCAGAAACACACATGTATCACTGACTACTTCTCCACATTTCTATGACCCGCAAGGCGAGTGACCAGTACTAAACACAAACATGTATAACTGACTATTTCTCCACACTTCTAGGACCCGCTAGACGGTTGACCAGTACCAGACACACATATGTATCACTGACTACTTCTCCACATTTCTATGACCCGCTAGGCGAGTGACCAGTACTAGACACACACATGTATCACTGACTATTTCTTCACATTTCTATGACCCGCTAGGCGAATGACCAGTACTAAACACACACATGTATAACTGACTATTTCTTCACACTTCTAGGACCCGCTAGACGGTTGACCAGTACCAGACACACACATGTATCACTGACTACTTCTCCAAATTTCTATGACCCGCTAGGCGAGTGACCTGTACTAGACACACACATGTATCACTGACTATTTCTCCAAACTTCTAGGACACGCTAGGCGGTTAACCAGTACTTGACACACACATGTATCAATGATTACTTATCCACACTTCTAAGACACGCTAGGCGGTTAACGAGTACTAGTCACACACATGTATCACTGACCATTTCTCCGCACTTCTAGGACACACACGGCGGTTAACCAGTACTAGACACACACATGTATCACTGACTATTTCTCCGCATTTCTAGGACACGCTAGGCGGTTGATCAGTACTAGACACACAAATGTATCAATGACTACTTCTCCACATTTCTAGGATATGCTAGTCGGTTGACCAGTACTAGACACACACATGTAGCACTGACTATTTCTCCTCACTTCTTATACTCGCTAGGCGGTTGATCAGTACTAGACACACACCTGTATCACTGACTATTTCTCTGCACTTCTAGGACACGCTAGGCAGTTGACCAGACCTAGACACACACATGTATCACTGACTATTTCTCTGCACTTCTAAGACAGGCTAGGCGGTTGATCAGTACTAAACAAACACATGTATCACTGACTATTTCTCCGCACTTCTAGGACACGCTAGGCGGTTGATCAGTACTAGACACACACATGTATCACTGACTATTTCTCCAAACTTCTAAGACACGCTAGGCGGTTGATCAGTACTTGACACACACATGTATCACTGACTACTTCTCCACATTTCTAGGACATGCTAGTCGGTTGTCCAGTACTAGACACACCTATGTCTCACTGACTACTTCTCCACATTTCTAGGAACCGCTAGGTGGTTCTCCAGTCCTGGACACTCACATGTATCACTGACTACTTCTCCACATTTCTAGGACATGCTAGGCGGTTGACTAGTACTAGACACACACATGTATCATTGACTATTTCTCCTCACTTCTAATACACGCTAGCGGTTGATCAGTACTAGAAACACACATGTATCAATGACTATTTCCCTGCACTTCTAGGACACGCTAGGCGGTAGATCAGTACTAGACAAACACATGTATCACTGACTACTTCGTCACATTTCTAGGACATGCTAGGCGGTTGACCAGTACTAGACAAACACATGTATCACTGACTAATTCTCCACACTTATAGGACACGCTAGGCGGTTGATCAGTACTACACACACACATGTATCACTGACTATTTCCTCCGCACTTCTATGACACGCTAGGCGGTTGATCAGTACTGGAGACTCACATGTATCACTGACTGCTTCTCAACATTTCTAGAACATGCTAGGCAGTTGACCAGTACTAGACACACACATGTATCACTGACTATTTCTCCTCACTTCTCATACATGCTTGGCGGTTGATCAGTACCAGACACACACATGTATCACTCACTATTTCTCCGCACTTCTAGGACACGCCAGGCGTTAGATCAGTACTTAACACATACATGTATCACTGACTACTTCGTCACATTTCTAGGCCATGCTAGGCGGTTTACCAGTACTAAACACACACATGTATCACTGACTATTTCTCCGCACTTTTAGGACACGCTAGGCGGTTGATCAGTACTACACACACACATGTATCACTGATTATTTCTCCGCACTTTTAGGACACGCACGGTGGTGGATCAGTACTAGACACACACATGTATTACTGACTACTTCTCCACATTTCTAGGACATGCTAGGCGGTTGACCAGTACTAGAAACACACATGTATCACTGACTATTTCTCCGCACTTCTAAGACACGCTAGGCGGTTGATCAGTACTGGACACACACATGTATCACGGACTACTTCTCCACATTTCTAGGACATGCTAGTCGGTTGTCCAGTACTAGACACACATAGGTATCACTGACTACTTCTCCACATTTCTAGGACATGCTAGTCGATTGACCAGTACTAGACACACACATGTTTCACTGACTATTTCTCCGCACTTCTAGGACACGCTAGGCGTTTGATCAGTACTAGACACACACATGTATCACTGACTATTTATCTGCACTTCTAGGACACGCTAGGCGGTTGATCAGTACTAGACAAACACATGTATCACTGACTACTTCGTCACATTTCTAGGACATGCTAGGCGGTTGACCAGTACTAGACACACACATGTATCACTGACTATTTCTCTGCATTTCAAGGACACGCTGGGCGGTTGACCAGTACTAGACACACACATGTATCACTGACTATTTCTCCAAACTTCTAGGACACGCTACGCGCTTGATCAGTACTAGACACAAACATGTATTACTGACTACTTTCCACATTTCTAGGACATGCTAGGCGGTTGACCAGTACTAGACACACACATGTATCACCGACTATTTCTCCGCACTTCTAAGACACGCTAGGCGTCTAATCAGTACTAGACACACACATGTATCACTGACTACTTCTCCACATTTCTAGGACCCGCTAGGCGGTTAACCAGTACTAGACACACATATATATCACTGACTACTTCTCGTCATTTTTAGGACATGCTAGGCGGTTGACCAGTACTAGACACACACATGTATCACTTACTACTTCTCCACATTTCTAGGACATGCTAGGCGGTTGATCAGTACTAGACACACACACATGTATCAATGACTACTTCTCCACATTTCTAGGACACGCTAGGCGGTTGATCAGTACTAGACACACACATGTATCACTGACTATTTCTCCACATTTCTAGGACATGCTAGGTGGTTGACCAGTACTAGACACACACCTGTATCACTGACTACTTCTCCGCACTTCTAGGACGCGCTAGGCGGTTGATCAGTACTACACACACACATGTATCACTGACTATTTCCTCCGCACTTCTATGACACGCTAGGCGGTTGATCAGTACTGGACACACACATGTATCACTGACTACTTCTCCATATTTCTAGGACACGCTAGGCAGTTGATCAGTACTAGACACAAACATGTATTACTGACTACTTTCCACATTTCTAGGACATGCTAGGCGGTTGACCAGTACTAGACACACACATGTATCACCGACTATTTCTCCGCACTTCTAAGACACGCTAGGCGTCTAATCAGTACTAGACACACACATGTATCACTGACTACTTCTCCACATTTCTAGGACCCGCTAGGCGGTTAACCAGTACTAGACACACATATATATCACTGACTACTTCTCGTCATTTTTAGGACATGCTAGGCGGTTGACCAGTACTAGACACACACATGTATCACTTACTACTTCTCCACATTTCTAGGACATGCTAGGCGGTTGATCAGTACTAGACACACACACATGTATCAATGACTACTTCTCCACATTTCTAGGACACGCTAGGCGGTTGATCAGTACTAGACACACACATGTATCACTGACTATTTCTCCACATTTCTAGGACATGCTAGGTGGTTGACCAGTACTAGACACACACCTGTATCACTGACTACTTCTCCGCACTTCTAGGACGCGCTAGGCGGTTGATCAGTACTACACACACACATGTATCACTGACTATTTCCTCCGCACTTCTATGACACGCTAGGCGGTTGATCAGTACTGGACACACACATGTATCACTGACTACTTCTCCATATTTCTAGGACACGCTAGGCAGTTGATCAGTACTAGACACACACATGTATCATTGACTACTTCTCCACATTTCTAGAACCTGCTAGATAGTTGATCAGTACTAGAAATACACATGTATCTCTGACTAATTCTCCACACTTTTAGGACCCGTTAGACGGTTGACCAGTACCAGACACACACACATGTATCGCTGACTACTTCTCCACATTTCTATGACCCGCTAGGCGAGTGACCAGTACTAGACACACACATTTATCACTGAATATTTCTCCAAACTTCTAGGACACGCTAGGCGGTTAACCAGTACTAGATACAAACATGTATCAATGACTACTTATCCACACTTCTAGGACACGCTAGGCGGTTAACCAGTACTAGACACACACATGTATCAATGACTACTTATCCACACTTCTAGGACACGCTAGGCAGTTAACCAGTACTAGACACACACACATGTATCACTGACTACTTCTCCACATTTCTAGGACCCGCTAGGCGGTTGACCAGTACCAGACACACACATGTATCACTGACTACTTCTCAACATTTCTATGACCCGCTAGGCGAGTGACCAGTAATAAAAACACACATGTATAACTGACTATTTCTCCACACTTCTAGGACCCGCTAGACGGTTGACCAGTACCAGACACACACATGTATCACTGACTATTTCTCTGCACTTCTAAGACACGCTAGGCGGTTGATCAGAACTAGACACACACATGTATCACTGACTACTTCTCCACATTTCTAGGACATGCTTCTCGGTTGTCCAGTACTAGACACACATATGTATCACTGACTACTTCTCCACATTTCTAGGACCAGCTAGGCGGTTCTCCCCTACTTGACACACACATGTATCACTGACTACTTCTCCACATTTCTAGGACATGCTAGGCGAGTGACCAGTACTAGACACACACATGTTTCACTGACTATTTCTCCGCACTTCTAGGACACGCTAGGCGGTTGACCAGTACTAGACACACACATGTATCACTGACTAATTCTCTGCACTTCAAGGACACGCTAGGCGGTTGACCAGTACTAGACACACACATGTATCACTGACTATTTCTCCAAACTTCTAGGACACGCTAGGCGGTTGACCAGTACTAGACACACACATGTATCACTGGCTATTTCTCCAAACTTCTAGGACACGCTAGGCGGTTGATCAGTACTAGACACACACATGTATCACTGACTTCTTCTCCACATTTTTAGGACATGCTAGGCGGTTGACCAGTACTAGACACACACATGTAGCACTGACTATTTCTCCGCACTTCTAAGACACGCTAGGCGGTTGATCAGTACTAGACACACACATGTATCACTGACTACTTCTCCACATTTCTAGGACATGCTAGGCAGTTGATCAGTACTAGACACACACATGTATCACTGACTATTTCTCCGCACTTCTAGGACCTGCTAGATGGCTAATCAGTACTAGACACAAACATGTATCACGGTTGACTATTTCTCCCCACTTCTAGGACACGCTAGGCGGTTGATCAGTACTAGACACACACATGTATCACTGACTACTTCTCCACATTTCTAGGACACGCTAGGCGGTTGATCAATACTAGACACACACACATGTATCAATGACTACTTTTCCACATTTCTAGGACACGCTAGTCGGTTGATCAGTACTAGACACACACATGTATCACTGACTACTTCTCCACTTTTCTAGGACATGCTAGGTGGTTGACCAGTACTAGACACACACATGTTTCACTGACTACTTCTCCGCACTTCTACGACGCGCTAGGCGGTTGATCAGTTCTAGACACACACATGTATCAGTGACTATTTCCTCCGCACTTCTATGACACGCTAGGCGGTTGATCAGTACTAGACACACACAAGTATCATTGACTACTTCTCCACATTTCTAGGACCTGCTAGATGGTTGATCAGTACTAGACACACACATGTATCACTGACTACTTCTCCAGACTTCTAGGACACGCTAGACGGTTGACCAGTACCAGACACATACATGTATCACTGACTACTTATCCACATTTCTAATATACGCTAGGCGGTTGTCCAGTACTAGACACACACAGGTATTACTGACTACTTCTCCACATTTCTACGACCCGCTAGGCGGTTTACCAGTACTAGACACACACATGTATCACTGACTACTTCTCCGCATTTCTAGGACACGCTAGGCGGTTGACCAGTACTAAACACACATATGTATCACTGACTACTTCTCCACATTTCTAGGAGACGCTAGGCGGTTTATCAATACTAGACACACATATGTATCACTGACTTCTTATCCGCATTTCTAAGTCCTGCTAGGCGGTTGTCCAGTACTTGACACACACATGTATCACTGACTACTTCTCCACATTTTTAGGACCCGCTAGGCGGTTGTCCAGGTCTAGACACACACATGTATCACTGACTACTTCTCCACATTTCTAGGACCTGCTAGGCGGTTGATCAGTACTAGACACACACATGTATCACTGACTTCTTCTCCACATTTCTAGGACACGCTAGGCGGTTGATCAGTACTAGACACACATATGTATCAATGGCTATTTCTCCGCACTTCTAGGACATGCTAAGCGGCTGATCAGTACTAGACACACACATGTATCACTGACTACTTCTCAACATTTCTAGGATCCGCTAGTCGGTTGACCAGTACTAGACACACACATGTATCACTGACTACTTTTCCACATTTCTAGGACCTGCTAGGCGGTTGACCAGTACTAGACACACACATGTATCAATGACTACTGATCCACATTTCTAGGACCTGCTAGTCGATTAACCAGTACTGGACACACATATGTATCACTGACTACTTCTCCACATTTCTGGGACCTGCTAGTCGGTTGTCCAGTACTAGACACTGTCACGAAACATAATTAATAAAAGTATAATTTCTATCTGTATGTGTATATGTATATATATATAAAGCATTGCCGTAGTTAATATAGTATAGTATTACTGAAATAGTACACATGTTTGCCTGTATGGGAAAGTTCTGATAAGAAGAAACATTAAAGTACTGCAGCTGCAGATTATCTAAAGTAACTAAGTGATTTGTAAACAACTGTACTCGCTAATTGAAACGCCACACTGATAACATCTATTTTCTTAGCCTAATTGGGGAAACAGACAAGCCAGTGGTCATCTTTCTCATCATCTTAATTATGTGTTTATTGGTTAGAGATAGATAAAGCTCATGTATCAAGTGTGTGCGTGTGAATTTGACATATGAAGTGCATTGAAAGAGGGAGGGAGAGCAGAATGAATTTGACCGTCCGAGAGTTAAGATGCGAGGCTGTGTGCCATAGATATATATATGTGTGTAATAGTCGTGTGCTGAAATTAAGAAGCTGTGTGCTGAACGTAATAGCCATGTGCTAAAATTAAGAAGCTGTGTGCTGATTGAATAGCTGTGTGCTGAACGTAATAACTGTGTGCTGATTAATAAAGCTGTGTGCTGGTTAAATAAAGCTGTGTGCTGATCATAATAGCTGTGTGCTGAAATTTAGAAGCTGTGTGCTGAACGTAATAGCTGTGTGCTAAAATTAAGAAGCTGTGTGCTGATTAAATAGCTGTGTGCTGAACGTAATAACTGTGTGCTGAAATTAAGAAGCTGTGTGCTAATTAAATAGCTGTGTGCTAGGATAAATAGCGGATTGATCGGAAGGCTGTGTGCTGGGGTGCAATTGATAAGAAACAAAACTGTGAGTCATTTGTATTTTGTTAATGTTTCATTGTTTCGAATATAAATGTTTGAACTTTCTTATTAAATTTGATGTTTTGTGAATAAGATTACTATTATTACAGATTGATTAATAATTTACAAGTGTAATGACAAAGTTATTCAATACTGTTATGTTAACAGCATTAATAGTTCATTATGTCGCTAAATAATAGATATGTGTGAAATCAGATAACTTACAACGAGCTTATGATTGTTATATCATTTCTAGGGGTTATAATACCGACGGGTGCGTACGTGTAGCTACCGACGCATATTGATGAAGAGTTTGACCAGGACGTGTGCCATATAGGATGATGAAAATACTTTGAACAATTTTGAATAATAGAACATTAAAGACAATAAATTGTGTGCCAATAACGGATTTACATTAAGAAATAGAATATCATTACATGTATATTTAGTTCCTATTGTATTAAATAGTTTAGTTTTAAAAAGCTTCTATGCGTGGTTCTTTTCTACCGAGTGAAAGTCTTAAAATTATTTAACAACGATCCCACAATCACGAGAAATCGTGACAGACACACATATGTATCACTGACTAATTGTCCGTATTTCTAGATCCCGCTATGCGGTTGACCAGTACTAGACACACACATGTATCAATGACTACTTCTCCACATTTCTAGGACCTGCTAGGCGTTTGACCAGTACTAGACACATACATGTATCACTGACTATTTCTCCACATTTCTAGGACCTGCTAGGCGTTTGACCAGTACCAGACACACACATGTATCAATGACTACTTCTCCACATTTCTAGGACCCGCTAGGCGGTTAACCTGTACCAGACACACACATGTATCACTGACTATTTCTCCACATTTCTGGGACCCGCTAGCCGATTGACCAGTACCAGACACACATAGGTATTACTGACTACTTCCCCACATTTCTAGGACCTGCTAGACGGTTATTGATATTTATTCTTTATTCTGTTTGTCAACCTCTGCACTATCAAAATATGATTAGAAAAGTAGGGGTCATGTGTCATATAAGAGATTTTTTTTCTGCTCAGTGTGTACACTGGTGACAAGGTGAAAGTACCCTTCCGAAATCATGTAATCATACCCCAATTTCCAAGCATCAATTTTTTTTCTAAATTCACAATTCAAACATGACAATGCTATCAAAATGTTCAAAATACATCAATAATGCCATTCAAATAAAAATGAGCATTAAAATAAGGAAAATGCATTTTTAAAGAAGAAGAATTGAAGATATTTATAACCGCCATTATGCAAAGCACTTCCTATACTTCCTTCACTGATTACTCAAAACATTTCAGAGATGTAAGATGCATGCATGACGGTAGAACGAAGTTCATGGTCATGTCATCTCAGACATTGTGACCAAGCAGGGTTTTGAACTCACGACCCCAGACTTGACAGTCAGACGTTAATGACTGCTCTAGCCGACTGATAAAAGACGGACAATGTCATAAAACAATTACTTTGTTCTATTTAAATGGGTCTGTAAAACGTAAAAACATATCTTTCAAATCAATGCGGAAGATAATATTGACATCACGTCTGAACTACCTTCTGAAGACAGGGATGCCCAAGACAGCGATCTGGGATTATCCTGACTGGCATGTTTAATGCACGAATAGTTTTCTTCCCTCTGGCAATGATATCTTTTCCTTAAATGCGTACAACAAAGCAACAATCGCTGATTCAGGCTATTTACTTTGAGATAGAATAAATCAGAGGTCAATGTAGGGTAACAGAGAAAGAGAGAGATAGAGAGAGAGACTGAACGAGAGAAAGAGAGAGAGAGAGAGAGAGAGAGAGAGAGGGGGGGGAAAGAGAGAGATAGTGGGGGAAGACGATGCATACATAATAAGAGAGAGAGAGAGAGAGAGAGAGAGAGAGCGTTAAGATAATGAGAGAAAGGAAAAGAGAAGAAGAAGACGAAGAAGAAGAAGAAGAAGAAGAAGAAGAAGAAGAGAGAGAGAGAGAGAGAGAGAGAGAGAGAGAGAGAGAGAGAGAGGACAGCTAATGACTGTAATGATTCACTCATATAGCCCGACATGTAAAATTAGACTGACACAAAAAGTAATCAAAAATTAAATTGATTAAACTAATCATACACGTAAAAGGATTGCCTTATTCTTTAAACTATATATATCTCTCTCCAAACACAATAACACATGCTTCGGTATCCAAAATAAACTTTACATAAAGTTAAACTAATAAAATAAATAATAGCATTTAAGCACGCACGTTATATTTAGGTTGTCGTAACATGTACCTTAAGTTCACAATATGCTGTTTGTCGACTTGCTTCAGTTTTCACTATGAATGCATAACTATAAAGCAAAACGTACTTATAGCTCAGCTGTACATGATCACATTAATCCTATTTACGAGGCGACAAGTAAAACAGGATATGAATTCTTCTTAATTATATGTAAACCAATCGGAAGTGTTTATATATGTGAGTACGTGTTGATGGAAGACCGCAGCGTGGTCTAGTGGTAGAGCGTCCGCCTCGTATGCGGAAGGTCGTGGGTTCGATCCCCGGCCGGGTCATACCAAAGACTTTAAAAATGGTACTAGAAGCTTCCTCGCTTGACGCTCAGAATTTAGAGGAGAGTTCTAGGTCTGGTCGGCCCGGTGTCAGTATAATGTGACTGGGTGGGGTATCATACCATGTGTCTGCGGCATGATACTCCAGTGTGACAGCGCTCAGAATACTGTCTCAAGTAGACACCGTCGCGATATGACTGAAAATTTGTTGAAAGCGACGCTAAACACCATACAACAACAACAACAACAACGTGTTGATGGACGCGGGTGATAAAAATACGGGAACCCTAGCTAAGTCACGAGCCAATAGATTTAGTTACTCATTTGGTGTTAATGCACTGTTACACCGGCAGCAATGCAATCGTAGTGACTACCGACATAATTCGTCGCAAGGGTGCAAATGTTTTTAAAAAATTAAACGCATTTTGGTATTTGTCGACATCATCATCATCATCATCATCTTGTTTATCATCATCATCATCAGTTGGTGTTGTTGCTGATGATGGTTTTACCGATAATGGTATGACAGTAATAATTACCTTGATACAAATTATGAAAGTTATAATGATAACAATGTTGATGATGATGATGATGATGATGATGATGATGATGATGATGATGATGAAACAAATGATAATGACTGTATCGACTGTGATGATGATGATGATAATGATAATGATGATGATGATGATGATGATGATGATGATGATGAGTATATAAATAACCATCACCATCAACTTACTGATCATTGTCATGATAAACGTTACTGTAACTAATATATACAGTCAAATGCTTAAGGCATGTTATTTTGCTCTTAAAGCATAGAAACGGGAAATAGCAACTGTGGCTCCTTAAGATAATTGGCTGCCTAATAGAGGTGGCCGCTCACACAGGTTTGACTGTAGTGATTTTGGACAAAGAAAGTGATTTAAAATAGTCACAGGCATAATGGTATGGAACGTTTCTATATTATAGTTTAATTTGCATTTAGCAAATATTATAAGTTCCAAGGCTTTAATGATATATTGAACTCTTTTTTCAAAAATGTTCGGCTTACGCCTTCTTCAGGAGAATCGCAGTCTTTTAAAAACTATGTCACATCCATTTTGTAAAGTTTAACTAGTTAGTTAAGCTTTATAAAATAGATGTGACATAGTTAGTTAAACTTTACAAGATGGATGTGACATAGTTAAACTTTACAAGATGGATGTGACATAGTTAGTTAAACTTTACAAGATGGATGTGACATAGTTAGTTAAACTTTACAAGATGGGTGTGACATAGTTAAACTTTACAACATGGATGTGACATAGTTAGTTAAACTTTACAAGATGGATGTGACATAGTTAAACTTTACAAGATGGATGTGACATAGTTAAACTTTACAAGATGGATGTGACATAGTTAGTTAAACTTTACAAGATGGATGTGACATAGTTAAACTTTACAAGATGGATGTGACATAGTTAAACTTTACAAGATGGATGTGACATAGTAAGTTAAACTTTACAAGATGGATGTGACATAGTAAAACTTTACAAGATGGATGTGACATAGTTAGTTAAACTTTACAAGATGGCTGTGACATAGTTAGTTAAACTTTACAAGATGGATGTGACATAGTTAAACTTTACAAGATGGATGTGACATAGTTAAACTATACAAGATGGATGTGACATAGTTAGTTAAATTTTACAAGATGGGTGTGACATAGTTAAACTTTACAAGATGGATGTGACATAGTTAGTTAAACTTTACAAGATGGATGTGACATAGTTAAACTTTACAAGATGGATGTGACATAGTTAGTTAAACTTTACAAGATGGATGTGACATAGTTAGTTAAACTTTACAAGATGGGTGTGACATAGTTTTTAAAACACTGCGATTTTCCTGAAGAAGGCATAAACCGAAAATTTGCAAAAAAAGAGTTCAGTATAGACATTGAGTTTATAATATTAATAATATTAATAATTGTTCTATTAGTGGTATCAAACAGTTCAGTAAAACTCCTACATGTTTGGTATCTTATATTAATATTTTACGATTTCTTTGTTACACAGTTCACAAATTCTCAAGTTTCTGGCATTCTTTCTATATCTTCCTTGTTCTATGAGCAACCGGTGCGAAGAAAGTCTAATTTTAGATATGTCATATCTATTATTTTTATTCTATACTGATATTCAGAAAATTCGAAAATCTTTTTTAACTCTTAGTGACCACCACGAACTGTAGTGGCTGCTAGTATTACCAAGTTTTCGGTGTAACAATCAACTTCATTTATACAGTAATGGCGGGAGAGGGGTATGTATAAAATTTCAGTAAACAAAGAAGGGGGACAGCGAATAACAAAGAAATACATTATTTTAAGTAACTTTCAGAAATTAGTTTATTTTTCAAATTACTTAATAGTACTGTAGAATTTCAACAATATCACCCCATCACTCAATACGACCTTACCATTATTTATTTAGTATGGGCTGGGAAAAGTTAACCCCTTTACATGACAAACTGATTAAATGGACATGTCACTCATTCGGAAGATTCCTACCCCTCTATAGAGATCGACAGTGATTCTATTCTCAAACTTATGCTAAAAAACGGACCCTCACGGCTTAAAATGAACTGAAACATTTCATACACTACTCATTCAGTACCTACGCTACGAAGCACTGCTGATTATACATTTACCATATTTGCGTTTTCCGGGAAAAGCCTGGATCAGTCAATGTTTTTAAAGGCGTAATAAAACTTACGAAAGTAAAAATAAAAAGTCACATTTTCTACGCTCTACACAGGTTGACTTTAAAAATGTGACTTTTTTATTTTTATTTTGAATCGAGAACGATTCATGTAAGCTCTGATTTTACTCTACAAACGAGCTAAGATAAATTTATATGCACTTAATTTTACGGTCAAAAACTCTGCAAGCCTCTGATTCATATTTGGCTAGCCACACGCTGAGACACAAACATCCCCAGAGGGCGATGATCTGTGTAACAGTTTTAGGCTAAGGCAATTAACCATTATGTTTAATGACATCTGGAAAATGATGCGTGGTTTTAGTGCCGACACGACTATGGAAAACCGCGGCATATATGTACTAACTAAGGAATAGGAAATACCCACTTTCCCCGCCCCCAGGGTTGTACTACCCATGAAACGACTATGGAAAACCTCGGCACATATGTACTAACCAAGATATATAGAGTACCCCCCCCCCCCCCCCTCCTACACCCGGGGTTGAACTACCCATGACACGACTATGGAACACAGCGGCACATTTGTACATACCAAGATATATAGAGTACCCCTCCTCCTACACCCGGGGTTGTACTACCCATGACACGACTATGGAACACAGCGGCACATTTGTACATACCAAGATATATAGAGTACCCCTCCTCCTACACCCGGGGTTGTACTACCCATGACACGACTATGGAACACAGCGGCACATTTGTACATACCAAAATATATAGAGTACCCCTCCTCCTACACCCGGGGTTGAACTACCCTTGACACGACTATGGAACACAGCGGCACATTTGTACATACCAAGATATATAGAGTACCCCTCCTCCTACACCCGGGGTTGTACTACCCATGACACGACTATGGAACACAGCGGCACATTTGTACATACCAAGATATATAGAGTACCCCTCCTCCTACACCCGGGTGTGTACTACCCTTGACACGACTATGGAACACAGCAGCACATTTGTACATACCAAGATATATAGAGTACCCCTCCTCCTACACCTGGGGTTGTACTACCCATGACACGACTATGAAACACAGCGGCACATTTGTACATACCAAGATATATAGAGTACCCCTCCTCCTACACCCGGGGTTGTACTACCCATGACACGACTATGGAACACCGTGGCATATTTGTACTTACCAAGATATATAGAGTAACCCTCCTTCTACACCCGGGGTTGTTCTACCCATGACACGACTATGGAACACAGCGGCACATTTGTACTTACCAAGATATATAGAGTACCCCTCCTCCTACACCCGGGGTTGTACTACCCATGACACGACTATGGAACACAGCGGCACATTTGTACATACCAAGATATATAGAGTACCCCTCTTCCTACACCCGGGGTTGTACTACCCATGACACAACTATGGAACACCGCCGCACATTTGTACATACCAAGATATATAGAGTACCCCTCCTCCTACACCCGGGGTTGTACTACCCATGACACGACTATGGAACACAGCGGCACATTTGTACATACCAAGATATATAGAGTACCCCCCCCCCCCTCCTACACCCGGGGTTGTACTACCCATGACACGACTATGGAACACAGCGGCACATTTGTACATACCAAGATATATAGAGTACCCCTCCTCCTACACCCGGGGTTGTACTACCCATGACACGACTATGGAACACAGCGGCACATTTGTACATACCAAGATATATAGAGTACCCCTTCTCCTACACCCGGGGTTGAACTACCCATGACACGAATATGGAATAATTTTGATGACTGTGTCAAACTGTGTCAAATGACTCACACCACTTTTATCTCCCTTGAGTATTTCGGACAGATGAAAGAGGTAGAAATAAAATTTTAGATCTCTTTTTGCTGCTTTCGTTCAGGGCTTTGTACTACAGTGATTTATTTTGTGAATAATTAACATTTTATTACTCTGAATATCGATAGCTATCACAAAAGCATTGAATTAAAAAAAAACTGGTCAATGTATGCTTTTTTCCTTCATAATTGCATATCTTGAATCGGTGAAGAATTTTAGCCTAGACACAAGCTGCAGGTTTTGTTTTTTCACTGTGTTTTGAACATATTGTTACAATGGATCCCTATGGGAAATTTTATAGTGGTATGAGACAAACAGCGCTAAACCCAAACCCATTTACATTAAGCTGGGATATATGCTATAAATACACGAGCATTTCCGTTATTTTCATTATTCCTGGTAATTCCCAAAAATAATGTTTAAGTGATGTGGATTTTCCAAAAATGTGATAAACTTCTGTTCCAGGTTTTAGTCACTGATGACGATATTGCCAAACAGTTGTTCAACCGGCCTGAGGTCAAGTAGTTGTATCTTCCAGCTCGCGCCAAGCAGCTTGCGGTCAGAGTATCATGAGCAGTTTTACTTGCTACCTTGTATAAACTCGGGGCGTAATGCGTTAACTATTACCTAATACGGAGACTCGTCTTTCGAGTCATAAAATGTACTGCGCACAAATATTTCAGAAAATGGCATAT
The DNA here is from genome assembly GCA_029582155.1 of Panopea generosa. NCBI lineage: Eukaryota > Metazoa > Mollusca > Bivalvia > Adapedonta > Hiatellidae > Panopea > Panopea generosa. Next base: position 75,649,236 of record CM055899.1, read on the forward strand.
TACTGGTGTCATTATTCATTACATACATTATCATTGACTTTTCGCTTTAGCCTGTATTATTTTATTCTTGAAGGTAAATACTATTGGTATATACACTGCATATAATAGCTCACTTAGCTTTAACGAAACAAACGTGTCTTTCAAACCTATTTATTTTACTTCGATTGTGAAACAACTTATTACAACGTTTGCAAATCACGCTAGAAGTATTCATATGTAGAACCAGTACTAAGCATATACGGAAAAGGTGTGTTAACAAATTACACCTAATATGTGTTCTAATTACATTGCACACAGATACATGGCTTTAAATATTGTTTCGGTATATCAAATATTACAAATGGAATCCCACATTTTAGCATCAGCAGCATTTTCAATGCAGTTATGTACATGTAACATACTTAAAGGACATTCGTTTACTTCTGATAGCCTGTAGTGTTTTAGTGCTGAATCATTGCATGAAAAAAGTTTAGTATGTAAAGTGTTCATAAAAATGCTTTTCACGTGTGTACTTATATATAGTAAAAGAATAAACTTGTATGGGCCAACATCTATATGCGAGTGCTAAACGTCCATATCATTTATAAGCTGTTTACAGTGTTTGTCTTGCGTTTTAGCAGTAACCGTAAACCAGTCAATTCGTTTGTTTGCACGAGCATCCCACGAAAAAAGCATAGAAGCGACTAGACGATTAGATACCAGACGCAAATGCTTTCTGAACAACTTCGGAGATTAGAACGTATACTAGTATACTACCGGAAAAAAGGCGATGACGTTGACGATATGCCCACTGGCACCATATACTATTTGAAGACATGAACAAAATGCTAAAAACAACTAGTAAGAGGCTGTTTACTGGGATAGATGTGTTTCTTGGTGATCTTGGCCCATTCATCTATGAGGCCATTGGACTGAAGCCTTCGGATTTTATGTCACTTTCTCAGGCCAATATCATCAAGAGGTAGGTACACCTGTACTTATTACCAACCTCTCAGTATTGGTGGAGGACAACTTAGGAATGATTCTGAGGCGTATAACCGTCCTTCCTCGAGTAATTGGCAAATTGTCTAACATGAAGCATTTTGGATAAAGCGGGATCGAACGTACGACCTCAGCGATGAGATGTAAGTTATCTTGAGACGATGCCTTAGATTACTTGGCAACGAAGAACTAATGATCAGCTTCAAGTGGAGTTTATTGGTTGTTTTTTAATCATGTTTAACGTCATTTTCAACACATTTCATGTTATGTATGGCATATCCAGTTTTATTGATAGAGGAAGACCCCAAAATGAATCTGAGTAGAACCACCGACCTTCTGCAAGTAGCTGTCAAACTTTCTCAAATACTGTTTTTGAAGTGAGCGGGATTCGAACCTAGAACCTTAGCTGTGAGAAATAAAGCGATATTGACACGGCGCCTTAGATCATTCAGTCACTGAGGAACCCTCTGTTCTGTATTAATTATAAAGTCCTTGTTTAATTGTGCTTCAAACGATTGATTACTTTACAACTACTCACTTGTTTGTTATAAGTGTGTGGTTTGTATATCAATATCGCAGTAACAACGGTAAAGATCCGGTTGTCATCAAGTGTTTTGTTATATACTGAACGGAACAGCTAACCCGCCACCTGACATTTTATCTATATTCTAAAAAAGTATCAAAGCAATTTTTTTGAAATTTGGACTTAAAAAATAAGAAAGAGCATTTAACTTAGGATAACACTGATAAAAGTCTGTAAAATTAATACATTTTTTTTGTAAATGACGTAAACAAATGTTAATAACTCAATATTTTCACGAAGATAGTGGGAATACACAAGTTGTGGGTTAGCTGTTCCGTTCAGTATATAACTAGTGGTTCATTTCCATGGTTATTGTACACGTGACATTATATCTAATTAATAAACTGATTAAAACTGTGTAAATATCAATAGGAATATTGACATACAATCCCATAGTTCGCCTTCAACTGATAACGGTAAAATGAATATTGACATACAATCCCATTGTTCGATAACAACTGATAAAGATAAAATGAATATTGACATACAATCCCATTGTCCGATAACAACTGATAAAGATAAAATGAATATTGACATGCAATCCCATTGTTCGATAACAACTGATAAAGATAAAATGAATATTGACATACAATCCCATAGTTCAATAACAATCCCATAGTTCGATAACAACTGATAAAGGTAAAATGAATACTGACATACAATCCCGTAGTTCGATAACAACTGATAAAGGTCAAATGAATATTGACATACAATCCCGTAGTTCGATAACAACTGATAAAGGTCAAATGAATATTGACATACAATCCCATAGCTCAATAACAATCCCATAGTTCGATAACAACTGATAAAGGTAAAATGAATATTGACATACAATCCCGTAGTTCGATAACAACTGATAAAGGTCAAATGAATATTGACATACAATCCCATAGCTCAATAACAATCCCATAGTTCGATAACAACTGATAAAGGTAAAATGAATATTGACATACAATCCCGTAGTTCGATAACAACTGATAAAGGTCAAATGAATATTGACATACAATTCACAGTTCGACATCAACTGATAAAGGTAAAATGAATATTGACATACAATACCATAGTTCGACATCAACTGATAAGGGTAAAAGTAATAGTTACATACAATTCACAGTTCGACATCAACTGATAAGGGTAAACCCTGTCATCACCGGGTATATAATATACTTGCCTTCATAAGTTTTGCTCTGTTGTTAAATTATGAAACAGATTCGATTTGGGTTTTTACAAAACTTGGGTCGTTAATTGGTTATCCGGTTCAAATGAAAATAAATGTATGATATACCATATTTTCTATATAATTTTTTTATTTTTCTTAATTATTTTTTAGATATTTTCGAGAACATAACATTTCTAAAGTAGAGTTTTATGCTTTCACTTTTATAGTTTTTGTATTGATATATATATATATATATATATATATATATATAATTTGTCCACCCTGTCCAGATGTGTTGCATGTAATTCCATAGTATATAAGTCATGGTCGACACCAAATTTATTGGTTTGGCAGAGTCCTTGATATTTTAGCTATGGTTTGCATTGTAGCTGGGAGCACGCGTCGTAGTCTGGTCTGTACATTTATGTCTTGGTTATTCACAAATAATTATCTCCATATATATAACTACCGGTTAATGTGTGAAAATTGTCCGTCTAGCCCAGATGTGTGGCATATACGAGTACGTTATGGTTGACACAAATTATATTGAGTTGGTTAACGGTATAATCTTGTGTCTTAATGCAATTTGATGAAGGAAATAAAGTTATTACTGTAACATCTGCTCCCTATCTATTTCTTTACGCTAAAAATCTAAACGACAGTACAGATATCACAGCAAGTGATAATCGGTGATGATTTATGTAATAATATGCACGGATGTTTACATGTTATTGGGCAATACACTTTATCGATATCTACTTTGTACTGGGTTAAGGATTTGTCGAGTCAGTCATAATCGATGCAAGTTTAATACTAAATATATACGTTTAAACTGCATTTAAAAAGTATTCAAACAGAAATCATGTAGTGTGTCGGTTTGAAACGGGATCCCAGGGAAACATTTTCATTTTCACGTGATTCGTCACTAGGAAACGACATATGTGAACACGTAAAATAAAAATATGATACATGCACCAAACATCGTTATAAACCAAATACTTATCTGATGTGATATAATTTTGTTTAAAGTTACAGGTAGTTTTTTGTATTGAAACTTATTACTAATTTTAGCGTCCGTTATAAAAAAACAACATTTATACAGTAGGTTCCATCTAAAGTAGGATGACGTAGTTTTACAAAAGCGTAATGGATAAATAACTGAGACGATCCTTTGTCATCGTATATATATATACAAAATAACATGTCACTTCTGTGCAGCTATGAATCATATATGTGAAAAATAAAAAAAACCTACCTGTTGTGTCGGATAACGCTTAATTCCTTACCACTGCCAAGTTCTGGTTCACAAAGAAGATAATTGTATCCAATAACACAAAACAGTCACGACATAAAACGGCTGCCTAAAATATATTGCGTGTGTTTACAAAAGTTAAATGTTCCGCTCCAGGTAACTGCGTATGTAGGTAAAAATGTGGCAGGTAAAATGTGGCAGTATGTGTGCGTTGACTATCAACAGCCGCAAGCCAGTAGGCAGGGGCGGATGTTAGGTGGAGATAGCACCACGACAGTAGGCAGGGGCGGATGTTTAGTGGAGTTAACACCACGCCAGTAGGCAGGAGCGGATGTTAAGTGAAAATTACACCACCCCAGTAGGCAGGGGCGGATGTTAAGTGGAGTTAACACCACGCCAGAAAGCAGGGGCGGGTGTTTAGTGGAGATAACACCATTCCTGTAGGCAGGGGCGGATGATTAGTGGAGATCATACCACGCCAGTAGACAGGGGCGGATGTTTAGTGGAATTTACACCACGCCAGTAGGCAGGGGCGGATGTTTTATTGAGATCACACAACGCCAGTAAGCAAGGACGGATGTTTTGTTGAGATTACACCACGTCAATAAGCAGGGACGTTGTTTAGTGGAGATTACACCAAGCCAGTCAGCAGGGGCAGATGTTTATTGGAAATTACACAACGCCATTAAACAGGGGCGAATGTTTAGTGGAGATTACACCACGCCAGTAAGCAAGGGCGGATGTTTAGTGGATATAACATCACGCCAGTAAGCAGGGCAGATGTTTAGTGGAGATGTAAGCAAGGGTGGATGTTTAGTTGATATTACACCACGCCAGTAAGCAGGGGCGGATGTTAAGTGGATATTACACCACGCCAATAAGCAGGGCAGATGTTTAGTGGAGATTACAACAAGTAGTAAGCAAGGGCGGATGTTTAGTGGATATAACACCACGCCAGTAAGCAGGGCGGATGTTTAGTGGAGATTACAACAAGCAGTAAGCAAGGGTGGATGTTTAGATGATATAACACCACGCCAGTGAGTAGGGGCAGATGTTTAGTGGAAATTACTACACACCAGTGAGCAGGGTCGGATGTTTAGTGGATAATAAACCACACCAGTAAGCAGTGGCGAGTGTAAAGTGGATAATTCAACAAGCCAGCAAGCAAGTGCGGATGTTTAGTGGATATTACACCACGCCAGTATGAAGGGGTCAATGTTTAGTGGAGAGTGCAACAAACCAGTAAGCAGGGGCGGATGTTAAGTGGAGATTACATTAGCCAGTAAGGAGGGATGGATGTTTAGTGGAGATTACACATAGCCTGTAAGCAGGGATGGATGTTTAGTGGAGATTACACCACGCCAGTAAGCAGGGGCGGATGTTTAATGGAGATTACACCAAGCCAGTCAGCAGGGGTGGATGTTTAGTGGAGATTACACTACGCCAGTAAGCACTGTGTATGTTAAGTGGAGATTACACGAAGCCAGTCAGCAGGGGTGGATGTTAATGGAGATTACACTACGCCAGTAAGCAGGGCGTATGTTAAGTGAATATTACACGAAGCCAGTTAGCAGGGGTGGATGTTAATGGAGATTACACAACGCCAGTAAGCAGGGGCGGATGTTAAGTGGAGATTACACAAAGCCAGTAAGCAGGGGCGAATGTTTAGTGGTGATTAAACCAAGCCACTAAGCAGGGACGGATGTTAAGTGGAGATTGCACAACGCCAGTAAGCAAGGACGGATGTTTTGTTGAGATTACACTACGCCAGTAAGCAAGGACGGATGTTTTGTTGAGATTACACCACGTCAATAAGCAGGGACGGATGTTAAGTGGAGATTACAATAGCCAGTCAGCAGGGGCAGATGTTTATTGGAAATTACACAACGCCAGTAAGCAGGGGCGGATGTTAACTGGAGATTACACCACGCCAGTAAGCAAGTGCGGATGTTTAGTGGATATAACATCACGTCAGTAAGCAGGGCGGGTGTTTAGTGGAGATTACAACAAGCAGTAAGCAAGGGTGGATGTTAAGTTGATATAATATCACGCCAGTAAGCAGGGGCGGATGTTAAGTGGAGAGTACACCACGCCAGTAAGCAAGGGTGGATGTTTAGTTGATATTACACCACGCCAGTAAGCAGGGCGGATGTTTAGTGGAGATTACAACAAGCAGTAAGCAAGGGTGGATGTTTAGTTGATATAACACCACGCCAGTGAGTAGGGGCAGACGTTTAGTGGAAATAACAACACGCCAGTGAGCAGGGACGGATGTTTAGTGGATATTAAACCACATCAGAAAGTAGTGGCGGGTGTTAAGTGGATAATTCACCATGCCAGTAAGCAAGTACGGATGTTTAGTGGATATTACACCACGCCAGTATGCAGGGGCCGATGTTTAGTGGAGATTGCAGCAAACCAGTAAGCAGGGGCGGATGTTAAGTGGAAATTACATACGCCAGTAAGGTGGGATGGATATTTAGGGGAGATTACACAACGCCAGTAAGCAGGGATTGATGTTTAGTGGAGATTACACCACGCCAGTAAGCAGGGGTGGATGTTTAGTGGAGATTACACCAAGCAAGTCAGCAGGGGTGGATGTTTAGTGGAGATTACACCACGTCAGTAAGCAGGGGGGGATGTCAAGTGGAGATTACACCAAGCCAGTCAGCAGGGGTGGATGTTAATGGAGATTACACAACGCCAGTAAGCAGGGCAGATACTTATAGAGATTACACAACACCAGTAAGCAGGGACGGATGTTAAGTGGAGATTACACAAAGCCAGTCAGCAGGGTCGGATGTTAAGTTGAGATTACACCAAGCCAGTCAGCAGGGGTGAATGTTTAGTGGAGATTACACTAAGCCAGTAAGCAAGGGTGGATGTTAAGTGGAGATTACACAACGCCAGTAAGCAAGGACGGATGTTTTGTTCAGATTACACAACGCCAGTAAGCAAGGACGGATGTTTTTTTGAGATTACACCGCGTCAGTAAGCAGGGACGTTGTTTAGTGGAGATTACACCAAGCCAGTCAGCAGGGGCAGATGTTTATTGGAAATTACACAACGCCATTAAACAGGGGCGAATGTTTAGTGGAGATTACACCACGCCAGTAAGCAAGGGCGGATGTTTAGTGGATATAACATCACGCCAGTAAGCAGGGCAGATGTTTAGTGGAGATGTAAGCAAGGGTGGATGTTTAGTTGATATTACACCACGCCAGTAAGCAGGGGCGGATGTTAAGTGGATATTACACCACGCCAATAAGCAGGGCAGATGTTTAGTGGAGATTACAACAAGTAGTAAGCAAGGGCGGATGTTTAGTGGATATAACACCACGCCAGTAAGCAGGGCGGATGTTTAGTGGAGATTACAACAAGCAGTAAGCAAGGGTGGATGTTTAGATGATATAACACCACGCCAGTGAGTAGGGGCAGATGTTTAGTGGAAATTACTACACACCAGTGAGCAGGGTCGGATGTTTAGTGGATAATAAACCACACCAGTAAGCAGTGGCGAGTGTAAAGTGGATAATTCAACAAGCCAGTAAGCAAGTGCGGATGTTTAGTGGATATTACACCACGCCAGTATGAAGGGGTCAATGTTTAGTGGAGAGTGCAACAAACCAGTAAGCAGGGGCGGATGTTAAGTGGAGATTACATTAGCCAGTAAGGAGGGATGGATGTTTAGTGGAGATTACACATAGCCTGTAAGCAGGGATGGATGTTTAGTGGAGATTACACCACGCCAGTAAGCAGGGGCGGATGTTTAATGGAGATTACACCAAGCCAGTCAGCAGGGGTGGATGTTTAGTGGAGATTACACCACGCCAGTAAGCAGGGTGTATGTTAAGTGGAGATTACACGAAGCCAGTCAGCAGGGGTGGATGTTAATGGAGATTACACTACGCCAGTAAGCAGGGCGTATGTTAAGTGAATATTACACGAAGCCAGTTAGCAGGGGTGGATGTTAATGGAGATTACACAACGCCAGTAAGCAGGGGCGGATGTTAAGTGGAGATTACACAAAGCCAGTAAGCAGGGGCGAATGTTTAGTGGTGATTAAACCAAGCCACTAAGCAGGGACGGATGTTAAGTGGAGATTGCACAACGCCAGTAAGCAAGGACGGATGTTTTGTTGAGATTACACTACGCCAGTAAACAAGGACGGATGTTTTGTTGAGATTACACCACGTCAATAAGCAGGGACGGATGTTAAGTGGAGATTACAATAGCCAGTCAGCAGGGGCAGATGTTTATTGGAAATTACACAACGCCAGTAAGCAGGGGCGGATGTTAACTGGAGATTACACCACGCCAGTAAGCAAGTGCGGATGTTTAGTGGATATAACATCACGTCAGTAAGCAGGGCGGGTGTTTAGTGGAGATTACAACAAGCAGTAAGCAAGGGTGGATGTTAAGTTGATATAATATCACGCCAGTAAGCAGGGGCGGATGTTAAGTGGAGAGTACACCACGCCAGTAAGCAAGGGTGGATGTTTAGTTGATATTACACCACGCCAGTAAGCAGGGCGGATGTTTAGTGGAGATTACAACAAGCAGTAAGCAAGGGTGGATGTTTAGTTGATATAACACCACGCCAGTGAGTAGGGGCAGACGTTTAGTGGAAATAACAACACGCCAGTGAGCAGGGACGGATGTTTAGTGGATATTAAACCACATCAGAAAGTAGTGGCGGGTGTTAAGTGGATAATTCACCATGCCAGTAAGCAAGTACGGATGTTTAGTGGATATTACACCACGCCAGTATGCAGGGGCCGATGTTTAGTGGAGATTGCAGCAAACCAGTAAGCAGGGGCGGATGTTAAGTGGAAATTACATACGCCAGTAAGGTGGGATGGATATTTAGGGGAGATTACACAACGCCAGTAAGCAGGGATTGATGTTTAGTGGAGATTACACCACGCCAGTAAGCAGGGGTGGATGTTTAGTGGAGATTACACCAAGCAAGTCAGCAGGGGTGGATGTTTAGTGGAGATTACACCACGTCAGTAAGCAGGGGGGGATGTCAAGTGGAGATTACACCAAGCCAGTCAGCAGGGGTGGATGTTAATGGAGATTACACAACGCCAGTAAGCAGGGCAGATACTTATAGAGATTACACAACACCAGTAAGCAGGGACGGATGTTAAGTGGAGATTACACAAAGCCAGTCAGCAGGGTCGGATGTTAATTGCAGATTACACCGCGTCAGTAATCAGGGGCGGATGTAAAGTGGAGATTACACAACGCCAGTAAGCAGGGGCGGATGTTAAGTGGAGATTACACAACGCCAGTAAGCAGGGTCGGATGTTAAGTGGAGATTACACAACGCCAGTAAGCAGGGTCGGATGTTAAGTTGAGATTACACCAAGCCAGTCAGCAGGGGTGAATGTTTAGTGGAGATTACACTAAGCCAGTAAGCAAGGGTGGATGTTAAGTGGAGATTACACAACGCCAGTAAGCAAGGACGGATGTTTTGTTCAGATTACACAACGCCAGTAAGCAAGGACGGATGTTTTTTTGAGATTACACCGCGTCAGTAAGCAGGGACGGATGTTTAGTGGAGATAACACCAAGCCAGTCAGCAGGGGCAGATGTTTATGGGAAATTACAATACGCCAGTAAGCAGGGGCGTATGTTAAATGGAGATAACACCACGCCAGTAAGCAAGGGCGGATGTTTAGTGGATATAACATCACGCCAGTAAGGAGGGCAGATGTTTAGTGGAGATTACAACAAGCAGTAAGCAAGGGTGGATGTGAAGTTGATATAACACCACGCCAGTAAGCAGGGGCGGATGTTAAGTGGAGATCACACCACGCCAGTAAGCAAGGGTGGATGTTTAGTTGATATAACACCACGCCAGTAAGCAGGGCGGATGTTTAGTGGAAATTTCAACAAGCAGTAAGCAAGGGTGGATGTTTAGTTGATATAACACCACGCCAGTGAGAAAGGGCGGATGTTTAGTGGAAATTACTACACGCCAGTAAGCAAGGGACGGATGTTTAGTGGATATTAAACCACATCATTAAGCAGTGGCGGGTGTAAAGTGCATAATTTACCATGCCAGTAAGCAAGTACGAATGTTAAGTGGATATTACACCACGCCAGTATGCAGGGGCCGATGTTTAATGGAGATTGCAGCAAATCAGTAAGCAGGGGCGGATGTTAAGTGGAGATTAAATACGCCAATAAGCAGGGCGGATGTTAAATGGAGATTACACCAAGCCAGTCAGCAGGGGTGGATGTTAATGGAAATTACACAACGCCAGTAAGCAGGGCGGATTTTAAGTGTAGATTACACCACGCCAGTAAGCAGGGGCGGATACTATTAGAGATAACACAACGCCAGTAAGCAGGGGCGGATGTTAAGTGGAGATTACACCAAGCCAGTCAGCAGGGGCCGATATTAAGTGGAGATTACACCAAGCCAGTCAGCAGGGGTGGATGTTAATGGAAATTACACAACGCCAGTAAGCAGGGCGGATTTTAAGTGTAGATTACACCAAGCCAGTAAGCAGGGGCGGATACTATTAAAGATAACACAACGCCAGTAAGCAGGGGCGGATGTTAAGTGGAGATTACACCAAGCCAGTCAGCAGGGGCCGATATTAAGTGGAGATGACACAAAGCCAATGAGCAGGGGTGGATGTTTATTGGAAATTACACCAAGCCAGTAAGCAGGGACGGATACTATGAGAGATTACACAACGCCAGTAAGCAGTGGCGGATGTTAAGTGGAGATTACACCAAGCCAGTCAGCAGGGGCCAATGTTAAGTGGAGATGACACAAAGCCAATCAGCAGGGGTGGATGTTTATTGATAATTACACCAAGCCAGTAAGCAGGGGCTGATGTTTATTGGAGATTACACAAAGCCAGTAAGCAAGGGCGGATATTAAGTGGAGATTAAACCAAGCCAGTAAGCAGGGGTGGATGTTTAGTGGATATTACACCAATCCAATAAGCAAGGGTGGATGTTAAGTGGAGATGACACCACGCCAGAAGACAGAAACGGACGTTTAGTGGAGATTACACCACGCCAGTAGTCATTGGCGGACGTTTAGAGGAGATTACACCACGCAAGTATTCAAGGTTGGATGTTTAGTGGAGATTACACCACACAAGTAAGCAGGGGCGGATGTTAAGTGGAGATTACAAAAAAACAGTCAGCAAGGGCGGATATTTAGTGGATATTACACCACGACAGTAAGCAGCTGTGGATGTTAAGTGGTGATTACACCACGCCAGTAAGCAAGGGCGGATATTTATTGGATATTACACCATGCCAGTAAGCAGGGGTGGATGTTTAGTGGAGATTACACCACGCCAGTAAGCAGGGTTGGATGTTAAGTAGAGATTACACAAAGCCAGTAAGCAGGGGCGGATGTTAAGTGGAGATTACACAACGCCAGTAAGCAAGGATGGATATTTAGTGGAGATTACACTACGCCAGTAAGCAGGTGCGGATGTTAAGTCGATATTACACCACGCCAGTAAGCAGGGGCGGATGTTAGTGCAGATAACACCAAGCTAGTAGGCATGGGCGGACTTTTAGAGGAGATTACACCACGCCAGTATTCAATGGTGGATGTTTAGTGGAGTTTACACTACACCAGTATGCAAGGGCTGATATTTAGTGGAGATTACACCACGCCAGTTAGCAGATGTGGCTGTTTAGTGGCGAGTACACCATGCAAGTAAGCAGGGGCGAATGTTAAGTGGATATTATACCACGCCAGTAGGCAGAGACGGATGTTTAGTGGAAATTGCACCACGCAAGTAGGCAGAGACGGGTGTTTAGTGGAGATTACACCACGCCAGTAGGCAGGGACGGATGTTTAGTGGAGATTACACCCTGCAAGTAGGCAGAGACCGGTGTTTAGTGGAAATAACACCACGCCATTAAGCAGGTGTGGATGTTTAGTGGCGATTACACCATGCAAGTAAGCATTGGTGGATGTTAAGTGGAGATTATACCACACCAGTACGCAGGGACGGATGTTTAGTTGAGATTACACCACGCCAGTAGGCAGGGACGGATGTTTAGTGGAGATTACACCACGCAAGTAGGCAGAGACGGTTGTTTAGTTGAGATTACACCACGCCAGTAGGCAGGGACGGATGTTTTGTTGAGATTACACCACATCAGTAGGCAAGGGCGGATATTTAGTGGATATTACACTACGGCAGTAAGCAGGTGTGGATGTTTAGTGGAGATTACACCACGCCATTAAGCAGGGGCGGATGTTTAGTGGAAATTCAACCATGCCAGTAGGCAGAGACGGATGTTAAGTGGAGATTACACCACGCCAGTAGGCAGAGACGGATGTTTAGTGGAGATTACACCACGCCAGTAGGCAGGGTTGATTTTAAGTAGAGATTACACCAAGTCAGTAAACAGGAGCGGATGTTTGTCATTCGTGTCAGGCTCACCGCTGATTTAAGAAGAGAAGAAAATTGATCAGTTACTTGCGGAGAAGGATATGCTCGAGTAGATTTATACGATAAAGATTACCTAGACTGTCACATTAGTAAACAATCTGTGGTGCGGTATGGCTAGTTCAGCTGAAACTTATACGATAACGATTACCTACAATCTCACATAAGTAAACAATCTGTGGTGCGGTATGACTAGTTCAGCCGAAACTTATACGATAAAGATTACCTAGAATCTCACATTAGTAAACAATCTGTGGTGCGGTATGGCTAGTTCAGCCGAAACTTATACGATAAAGATTACCTAGAATCTCACATTAGTAAACAATCTGTGGTGCGGTATGGCTAGTTCAGCCGAAACTTATACGATTAAGATTACCTAGAATCTCACATTAGTAAACAATCTGTGGTGCGGTATGGCTAGTTTAGCCGAAACTTATACGATTAAGATTACCTAGAATCTCATATAAGTAAACAATCTGTGGTGCGGTATGACTAGTTCAGCCGAAACTTATACGATAAAGATTACCTAAAATCTCACATAAGTAAACAATCTGTGGTGCAGTATGGCTAGTTCAGCCGAAACTTATACGATTAAGATTACCTAGAATCTCACATTAGTAAACAATCTGTGGTGCGGTATGGCTAGTTTAGCCGAAACTTATACGATAAAGATTACCTAGAATCTCACATAAGTAAATAATCTGTGGTGCGGTATAACTAGTTCAGCTGAAACTTTTACGATAAAGATTACCTACAATCTCACATAAGTAAACAATCTGTGGTGCGGTATGGCTAGTTCAGCCGAATCTTATATCATAATTCCGTCGACTTTTCAATTTAAGTTGTTTATATTCTTAATGCTTTGTTATATAAGTACCAAATGTTACCAAATATTATCTATATTTACCTAAGACATGAAACTTAGCAGATCAAACTGTCTGTTTGTCACACCACAAATATTCAGATATTTCATTATTACCTAACCAAGTACAGTGTTCATGTTACAGTTTATGTTAATGTTATCACTTTGCATGTATTCTATTCTATATTAAAGTTGCATTCGACACTGCACGACAGGCTATTTGACAATATTGTAAAAAATGAAACTGTGGTTTTCATAACAAAGGATAACATTATACTATTCGGGTAAATGATACCAAGGCCAATCAAAATAGAATGAATAGTCAGTGGATGTATACTCTCCGCGTTCTTGTATTTAGTCTTCGTTACGCCCTGGAAGTACATCCTCATACACCCTCTCCTCAGGTTGGCTCCTACACCCATGTCCTCACTTCATTTTTTTAACATGTCCAATGTTTGATTACGTCCTCCGCGTCAGTGTAGACCACTCGGCGTCCTTATCGGTTTCTACTGTTTTCCTACTACATTGTACAAGTTCTTACTGCGTCCACTCATTTTTTTGAGGACGTAGTGCGAACGTGGCTGAGCGTGAGGGGTGTTTTAACGAAATAGAACATTTCATTTTACATAAAATGTTATGGATGTCAGTAGATGTTGTTCTACTAACCTAGTCAATAAAATCGCGCCCCCCCCCCCCCCCCCCCCCCGCCCCCACTCCCAGGAACAAGAAAGTAGATCAGCATCTAGGCCAGTAAGAAGTTACATGGACTTGTCTACTGACATATAACATCTAACCTTTACTGTTTTTGAGAGGCCTAGCCTGTACCAAGTAAATTGTGGCGGAGGAATAAAGCGAAGTCAACTATATCTTCCTATGCATATTATCTTTAGTACAGCAAGACCAGAGACTAGTTCACAGTATTTCAATACCGTGTGAAATGGGAAATATCAGCCACGCGGGCTGGTCTCAAGGTTGCTTATAATAATGCAAAATTGTAGATTGAGGTTCCACCAAGAGAATCAACTATATTGCTATTTAACGAACCGTACTGTACATATATGTATTATTGTAGATAAGATAATGCAAATAAGATTTTCTACTCGATATCGTGCACAATTTTAATGTTAAACTAGCAACAGACTGCTTGTTGGCATGTTTGTAAAGTTATTGGTCCATCTATACGTACAATATTAGACTCTGACACGATGGTGGCGGTGAACCTGCACGCATTCAAATTTGCATGTCATTGTATACAGATGGTGAAATAGACTACCTAATGCTAAATGGGGTAACACTTTATGACTATTGCCAATGTAATGTTATCCTTACTTGTGTGTGAACGTGCGCGTCTGTCTGTCTGTCTGTCTGTCTGTCTGTCTCTCTCTCTCTCTCTCTCTCTCTCTCTCTCTCTCCCACCAATTGTCAAATTACAATGTATTATGTATGTAATAATCTTCAACTGGAGGAACACACCACGAGGTCATCCTAATTCCCTATTAAACTGATAAAAGTCTTCCTTGCTCGATATCTTATAATAGATAATATGTGACCCATTTAGATAATATAATTATACATATACAGCAATGGAAGTTATTGATTTTGTTTTCGTGACAACAGTTATTTCTATTGTTCTTTATTATCTGGTACGTAACCTTACCTGTCTATTTGTGTTGACATTAGCATCAATAGGGTATATTTACCTAAAACGCACACTAAAACAACGCCAAAGTTATATTAAAGGAAACGGCCAAGCTGTCATTATCACAGGTTGTGATACAGGTATGTAACGCTAGTATACAACTTGTATATGAAACTTTATAACACAATGTTTAATGGTGAAGAGTAATTACATTCAGTCATCTAGTGTAGGTAAACATTTACATGTTTAAGAGGGAATCCCGATGAAGTTAAAATATCGAGGAATTACTGTACTGTTTATTCTAATAAGCGGGGACGGTAGTGTATTTGATAGGGTGTTGACAGCTCACACCAGAGGTTGCGGGTTCGAGTCCTAGCTCGACCCGATGCCTCTCATAAAACAACACTCAGTACTGGTTCTATCCAGGAAGCTGATAACACCCAGTACCGGTTCTATTCAGGAAGTGGACAACTCTTAGTATTGGTTCTATCCAGGAAGCTGACAACACTCAGTAATGGTTCTACCCAGTAAGCTGACAACACTCAGTACTGGTTCTATCCAGGAAGCTGACAACACTAAGTACTGGTTCTATCCAGGAAGTGGACAACACTCAGTACTGGTTCTATCCAGGAAGCCGACAACACTCAGTACTGGTTCTATCCAGGAAGCTGACAACACTCAGTACTGGTTCTATCCAGGAAGCGGGCCAAGAGCGGTTCATATAAACTCTGAGCTTCCATCTGTATCGAGCTAAAATAAATAAGTATAAACTAACATATATTCTAGCGGACATGTGTTCTAAACTACTATCAGCTATGCTATCAAAATGGGGAAAAAACATAACAAAATAGCAGACAACCAATAAGGGTTCTAAAAACATATCAAATACAGGCTGCATCTTCATTTTACGCCTGTTGGTACCCCGAGTTCATAGAAGCACAGATGGCGGTTAAGCAACGTGGGCCCAGCTAGCGGTGTTTCTTGTTTTTTAAAAGACATTTTCGGTAACACTATTCTTAATAAAAGGATATATACTGGTCATACCTAATACCGCGAGTTGAAAAAAAAATTCAACCATGTAAAGAATGGCATCAATACTTAACAGTAATAAGGTTACACAAGTGTGCTGAATAAAAAACAGTTGCCAATACGAAATGCAAACAAATGCCGACGCTAACGGAAGTTGGAGCTTTGCGCATGTCTTCCCAGATTGTTATTAAACGGGCATTCGCGGTAATAGGTATATCGCGGTATTAGGTATACAAGGGATACTATCCATGAATAATCTTAAAATACACATGCTATGTTATGCCGATAATACAGCGTTTATTCTCATTTCCCACAAGTGCTGCCATCAAGGTTGACAAATGTGGCTAAATGCTTGAGCTACACTAGTGTTATACATGGATCGACAACTCCATACGAATAACACAAATATAATGATATTCGAAATATGAAGATATATCTGAGTTTTATTTGTAAAAAAAAACACTCAAGTTGAAGTTGTCAAATCAGTTATATGTTTAGGTTTTAGAAAATAAGTGTAAAGAACATAAAAACGAATCATACGAGTCAATATCAATATTGTATTTGAATTTAAAAAGATCAAGAAAAACAATAGAAAAGAAGAAGCATGGTACTAAGATTTCGATTAAGCTATATTTTATCGCATGCAAGTCTTTATTAAATGGTCTTTACACTTGCTAAAAATAATTTGACTATCATTGAAACTTAATAGTAACTCTTTTTAAACGGCTTTTTTGATTGACCTTCATCTAAGTACATTCAATAAAAGATTCGTCACCTATAACTTTCTGTTCTATAAGTGATGGAAAGTCTGTTGTATCACAAAGAGGAAAGTCGCATTCGAAGATAATGGTTGATTCCGTCAATGTGGTTTATTTGGGAGAAATTCGTTACACAGCTCGGCATTTTTTCGTTTTATTCGTCAATGTTTTAGCATAACCCCATACTGGCCAATGGGTGACTTTATAGCAGGTCGCGATTTCGTATTTGGTCAACACTACGGAGACAAAATACAATATAAGTTATTGAACAGAATATCCATGATATAATTATGATGTTTGATATAAATTTGCATTTACTGTTACAATCAAAAGTATCGGCGATATATGTGAGGCCACTTTAACATCTTTTGTTTTTGAACATGTAAAGTCACCAAAATACACCCCGAATATGTCATTAAATATGGATAACATTTATCACATATACTTATCTTGTAAGGCTTGTGGAGGGATGGTTCAGCTCGACCCTCACAGTGAATAAATAGATCGTCATTAAGTTGGTGGTTGTGGTGTCTGGGATAGCTGCTTCATAAAGAAATACATTTTGAAATAATGAAACAAAGAATGATAGATATGCACCTACAAGGGTGGTAAACCAGTATAAATCCTTCGAGTATATTGTATACCAACATACGTCGTGTTTCTCTGTACATTTGTCCTTTTTAATGACTGTTTTGTAATTTGTGAGATGCTTCAAGCATCCGATGATGCGGCCATGCAATACCGAAAATTCATTTTTATTAACATTGTGTTAGAACGCTTTAAAACCCCATTCATTAATTCATTCATTCAGTCAGTCAGTCAGTCAGTCAGTTAGCCAGCCAGTCAGTCAGTCAGTCAGTCAGTCTGTCAGTCAGTCTATACATTTGAAAATGCAATACTGCAATATTTAAAGCATAGACATCATATGTATACAATATTTAAAACACAAGCGTGTAACTTTTAAAAACATTGCGAGCATGTAATGACTACAATGCGGATGGGTAAAAACCGTGGCAGGTAGGACACAGTCACTTTACCTGTATGTAACTTTTAAAACAAACAAAGGTATACACTATTTACAACGCAATCGATAAAACGTTATCGCCAAATATTTAGTATATGTGGGACTTTTGCATTTAAAATACAGATGTACACAACTACAGCACAGTATTAATGTAAATGGTAATCACATATGTGTTACTGTCAGTTTCAAACCGCACTGAATATAACTGACACTGTTTCTTCATGTCTCTGTCGGTGATAAAATTGAGAAAACATATTTTAAAACGTTGAACCTTGGTGAATTTTAATTGCTTATTTCAGTAGTAATTGCATGCCGAATATTGAATTATTCCAGTCGTCAATTGTTTAAGCGAATATACTTTCAATTAAATTAATATTTAGGTACTATACATGCAAGAATATGTACACACTATCTCTTAACCAACATTTATTCCATAAAAATATAGAAGTATCTCCACTCTGCGAATGTGGGATATAGAAAGTGTAGACCATCACTTTTAGACAATATCGAATTAATCCTTATATAGAAGCCAATATACACTGTGTCCATTTATATCTTAATGTTCGGTGACTCAAACGATCCGAATAACATAACCTCAACATTATTAAAATCAGTATTAAATATCTTTATATCTAGTAGAATATTTTAATAATGTGAGGAGACCGTCGGTCCCTGTACGGAACACATCACAGCCATTAGTACCGTAAGATTAGATTTTATAGATTCGTACTTCTCTATTTTCTTTTCTTTTTTTAGCCTGCTCTTACTTCTTTTCACGTCGTTTATTAAAGATTAATCTCCTCTGTTTTTTTTACACTACAAATATATTAAACATTTATTTAAATAGTATATGGCTCTCCATGACCGAGAGGTCTAAGGCGCCGTCTCAAGATCACTTATCTCTCATCGCTAAGGTAGTACGTTCGAATCCCACTCGCTCCAAAAACTTTATGTGAGAAAGTTTCCAGTTACTTGCGGAAGGACGGTGATTCTACTGTCTGATTCAGTCTGAGATTTTCATCCCCCAGTAAAACTGGACATGCCATATACAGTATAACCTGAAATGTGTTGAAACTGGCGTTAAATGATATAGTTTCTTATCTATTTTTCAATCACTTTGTTTAACTTGAAGTCATACCAACAGTTAAACATATTTATAAAGTAAATTACCGCTATTTTCATGAAAACAAATTTCACACTTTGGATAAGAATTCTATAAGATCTAATCTTTCCGATCATTTCCATATTGTGTACAAATATTTTGTATTGTTGTAATATACGAAATAACAATATGTTTTTACCAATTTAAATAATATCTCACTAGTTTAAACATATTTTATTAAGTTTGCTACATATATCGACACTATACAAATGAACATCACATGCTAACACACAAGTCACATATGCTAATACATTGAACAACAAGTTATAATAGCATATGCTATAGTTCTCTCCAATACGGGTGTGTAACATGATAACGGATCGAAAAAAAAAACGATGAATTACTGACACAAAAAAAAAGAGAGGAGAAACACTCACGAAAGAAAAATCAACCAATGGGAATACATAACACAAAATACATTTTTACCAATACTGTGCCGCTCAAAAGCCATAGAATTCACTCTGCATCGCCGTTCAAACTACCAACTGTAACCGCAACAGCATTTAACTAAATACATATAAGGTCCATAATCACGTTGGAAACGTTTTGTCTGTTTTATAAAATTCTGAAAATGTTGAAAAATAAGTCGATTGTTCTCTGATGTGAGATCTGCATTGCCGTATAATAGTTTACGGGTACACGTAGAAATCACGAGTATTTGCAAATAATTGCCGTCTTTCGATGCTGAAACGGTCATTTCGAAACATTTATTGGTCCGCATCTTCGAATTCTTTACCACAAACACTAATGGGATTGTCTCTTAAGCGGTTTAAAACATCTAGATTCAGTCACCGATCATTTCGTCAACTCAACATTTACATGATATTTGATGTTACCAACAGTAAACGAAGCATGAAAACTATTATATTATATATTTAGTATTACAGTATTAAGTTTGTGTTTTCAATTTTTTTGTTCTTTTTATTTTAATCTTTTTTTTCATTTTAGGAATAGGTCATGCAACGGCATTGAGGCTTCATGAACTAGGTTTCACCGTTTTTGCGGGGTGCCTCAATTCGAGGGGACATGGTGCCGTTATATTAAGAAAACATGGTTCAAAACGACTGCACGTGTTATCGTTGGATGTTACGGACGATAAAAGCGTGGATGAAGCATTGACGCATGTCACAAAGAATTGTACCGAAAGGGGTAAGGATAACGTAGACATGAGAATAACGTACAGTCAATATTTGTGATGAAATTTAAAACAAAACAACTGTAAATAATGTAACAGTGAAAATATTTTAGTTTATAAAAGAAAAAAAGACGAAATAAACTGTAAATAAATCAAAAGGTTTTTTTTCGTCAATTGCACGCTGTGTTTATAAATTTGAAAACCTCATTCATTGAAGAAATGTTGTTTTTATGACGTATTACAGAGACTAGACCCTAACTTTACCTCTCATGGGCGAATCTTGTGAAGATTCTTTTAAACTACAATTTAAAAAAAAATCAGAATGATAACTGTTCATAAACATGCTCATTGAATATATAAAACATACGTAAATGAATACAATTTGTAAAATAATTGACGGATAGATTATCAAAGATCACAACCGACGTGCAAAAAGCTGCTCGTAAAAATAAAGCCTATTTGTGACGACCTTAAAATCCCGTGTTTCGTCAAGCCGGTCTGAGTACAATATCAGGGTACACTTTACATATACCCGAAACATGTACATGAACATGTATTGTTGATGTATGATAAGGCCCGTATTACTATTGTTTGTGTAACATATTTACTATAATTACCGTCCATACTGGCTATATTAGATATAGAGGGAATATTTTGTCATGATTTTGTACTTCATAGTTAACCTATGTTTATAATAGCAGTATTTACGAATTTTGTATATAATTACTTTCTTGATTATTCTGTTGACATATAGGCCCAATGGACCTGGTGCCATATAATTGTGTCAATTGTGTATATGTATAACATAAAAAATGTATACACATGTCACATTAAAACGGGAAATATCGTATCTTATATGTACATGCTACTGATGTCAATTTTAGCAACGTATTGCTAAAACGTTGTAGCAAATTGGCAATGCATGTGCTTCACTTTTTTATCATTATTGTGTAAAGCGCCGTTTTCAACATACAACCGATATATCTATATTATGACACAGCTATTTTTTATTAATAAAATTTCCCAGACTCATCAACGTGAATATGCCCTTCCACAGGTACGTTTTATCTGGGCTTTATGCCAAAGGCATAGATAGACCTGCTTATGTCATCGTGATCAAAATAATTATACGCGTTTGGGACTACTTTTTATAACTCGAATTTCATTCTTTAATGTATTTCATATATTTAAGCAGCAACAAATCAAGCAATAAAATATGTTGTGGACATTGTATAACAGTTGCATAAAATAAACCAAACTCTACAGTAAGTATCAATCAAATTAGTAAGGCGTATGTACAAAATAAACCAAACTCTAGAGTAAGTATCAATCAAATAAGGCAGGCGTATGTATAAAATAAACCAAACTATAGAGTAAGTATCAATCAAATTAGGCAGGCGTATGTACAAAATAAACCAAACTCTAGAGTAAGTATCAATCAAATTAGTAAGGCGTATGTACAATATAAACCAAACTCTAGAGTAAGTATCAATCAAATTAGGCAGGCGTATGTATAAAATAAACCAAACTATAGAGTAAGTATCAATCAAATTAGTAAGGCGTATGTACAAAATAAACCAAACTCTAGAGTAAGTATCAATCAAATAAGGCAGGCGTATGTATAAAATAAACCAAACTCTAGAGTAAGTATCAATCAAATTAGTAAGGCGTATGTACAAAATAAACCAAACTCTAGAGTAAGTATCAATCAAATAAGGCAGGCGTATGTATAAAATTAACCAATCTCTAGAGTAAGTATCAATCAAATTAGTAAGGCGTATGTATAAAATAAACCAAACTCTAGAGTAAGTATCAATCAAATTAGGCAGGCGTATGTATAAAATAAACCAAACTCTAGAGTAAGTATCAATCAAATAAGTAAGGCGTATGTATAAAATAAACCAAACTCTAGAGTAAGTATCAATCAAATAAGTAAGGCGTATGTATAAAATAAACCAAACTCTAGAGTAAGTATCAATCAAATAAGTAAGGCGTATGTATAAAATAAACCAAACTCTAGAGTAAGTATCAATCAAAAAGTTCGTCTGTCAGTAATTGAGTACTTTGATTCGCATAAGTATTTGGACAGAGCAGAGCTCTAGGCACCATGATCTCAGCACTGAGAGGTAAGTTGTCTCGAGATTTCTGGCCACGCATCTAGTTCACCTTTAGTCAAGTTTCTTCTTCGTTAATTATTGATATATTTCTATTCTCTCTCAGGCGTGTTGGCCGTTGTTAACAACGCGGGGATCAACATAATGGCGGACATAGAGCTGGCCTCACTGGACTTTTACAGGCGAGTAGCCGACGTTAATATTTACGGAATGATTCGAGTTACCAAGGCTTTCTGTCCCTTGGTAAGGAAATATAAAGGTAATCTACATAAATTTAACAAGTTAACATGTAAATGTAATTGAATCACTGTTTCAACACCCACATATCCGACATTAGAAGGTCTTATGCAGTGCCCGACCATTAGTCATTAATACAGAGAATACCGTAATAATATTTAACATTTGTTTTCGTTGTAATAGTTAACATTTGATTTCGTTGTAATAGTTAACATTTGTGTCCGTTGTAGTAGTTAACATCTGAGTTCATTATAACATCTAACATTTGCGTTCGTTGAAATATTTAATATTTGTGTCCGTTGTAATAGTTATTTACCACTGGTATTGTTCCGTAAGAGAAGAAATATAGAGGCTAATGCTTTATCACATTTTTTTATGGAAACATGTCGACAGCCCTGCGTGTAAAGCATGCTATTCTGATTTTTTTTAAATATTGCATTATCAGCAATACGATCTATAGAATATCTGACTTTGCTCCTGGTCTACATTCGTTGCCAGGTCGGTTTGTAAACGTAACAAGTGTCAAGGGTCGATTAGCGGGACCTCTGGACTCCACATACACAATTACCAAGTGGGCAGGAGAGGCGTTTTCCGATATTCTCCGGAGAGAAATGGGTCGGTTTGGGGTGAAGGTCGTCATTATGGAACCAGGAGACTTTGGAGGCCTGACGGGTATGCTGAGTCAGCAAACGGTAAGTGTGTATTCATTACTGCACTGCTTATATTTTACTGTACAATAAAACAAACGCATTGGACAGTTCAAGCATGCTTCACACATCACCATATATGAATTTGTAGTTGGGCACAATAATTTATTTATAACATTCCTAGAGAATATTTTATCATTTTTAGAGTATGTTGATGTAGATTGTAATTTCTTGTGGACTCCAAATACCAAATACCAAATGTATATTAAAACAATATGTTCAACTATACCGTCTATGTATCTAAATGTGTTACTACTTTTATTTAAAGCCACTTTATGTTTACTAATGCCTCCAGAATGGTGAATAGCCAATCGAATATCCTAATATTAAAATGCTGCTCCTCCACAGATCGTGGCTTGGCACCAAAGTTACTAAACTTTTTTTCATGCTCAATTCAAAATTCGTATTTAACACAATTTCTAAGAATTATATATACACTCAATTTAAAGCACAAGCACTTGACTCAATCTCGAATTATAAGTATTAATGCAGATTTGAGATAAAAACTTACAGGTATTTTCATTTATTTGTTATAATGAGTCCAATCGCTTTTGTGTTGAGCATGAAATCTTGACTTGAACCCAGAACAAAGTATTACAACCACGGACCCAGAGGTCTATAAATAGAATTAGAAATTGCATTTATGTATTGCACTTTTGATTAAAATCTCGTTTCTTTTGTCAATGGAAGCATAGCTCAACATACTTAATTGATAAAAGAATAATGTATACATAAAAATATAAATATATGGTATTTTCACCCCCGTAGTTTCGCGTATGCAGTAAAATGGTCATAAAATGTATGATCCGTTGCAATCAGTAAATTTATAAGTTCAGAATACTTGTTTACTTTAGTTAAAAAATCTTTACATGTAATCTTTAAATTAGGTAATTTACTATTTTATTGCATTCTTCAGATATAAATAACCATTCTAACCAATCCTTATTTAATTAATCACATGTCAGTATAGACACTTCGTTAAAATATTTGGAAGTGGTAAATTTACTCCCTGTTTTTAAGGTAATTTTGAAAACCAAAGGGTATTTAGCTATTTGTAAATATTTGTTAAATTTACTTAAATAGTGCATTTTTTTCATTTACCATTCGTAACCCATTTATTCACCCCGTAAATTAGTGTGTTGTGCGTCTGGGTGGGCCATCCCACCACACGCTTTTCAGGAGCGTAGCTGGCTTAAGTTGGATATGTGGGCACGGGCAATGTAGAGGGGGTCTGGGGGCATGCTCCTTCATACATGTTTTATATATGAACTTGAAATGGTGGCTTCTGATGCATTTCAAGACATATTTACAGCTATTACTCATGGGGCATATGATGAATGAGCAAAAGTACGGTCACATACAAAAATAAACAGAAACCTATTTTACAGCATTATCAAACACAATAAATGCAACTTCTCGCCATATTTAACCACTTAGGCCTATTCCATTCACATTTTATTGCATTTTTGTTGTTGTTGGGTTTTTTGTAATTTTCGGAGAAAGGTGTACACGGCCTTAAAGCAGCCACGCCTCTGCTGTACAACGCCAGTATAGGTAAACAACAGTTTAACAACTTACTTAAATTCTGTAACCTCGGTCATCGTTCTTTCTTCAAATGAGCGCTCATATATTGCATATATTGGTGTTATTTTAAAAATGTTAATATTTGATAACATCAAAATTAGTGTTATGTTTTAGTTTAAAATTTGCCTAAAACATATTATCACACACATGTACAATTTTTTTGAAATAACGAATCAAGAAACTATATTATGAAATTTTATTTATTCCACCTAAAGTAACATCTATCGCCTATTTTTCCTGGTACGAAAATGACACAAAAAAAAACATAGAAAAAAAGTTGGACATGTTTGTGGCTTAAATAGTACAATGTATTCATAGCCATTAGACTGTACTATAACAAAGATAAAGGTTTCTTAAAAGAAATACAACTTTAATTTAAGATGTAACGTTCGCACTCGTGAAAATCTGAAAACTTCCAAGCAAACATTCTTAAACGGGCCTTTATAAAAGACAACAAATATATACTTTAATAAATCAATTAGCAATTTCATCTTATTAGAACAACAAACTTCAACATGTCTTACTGAATCATTATCAGCTGAAAAGAATGGAAACTGATTTAAACACAGCATGGGACAATGCAACACCGGAAGTTAAGGAAGCGTACGGAAGGCAGTACATCGACTCCCTGATAACGGGCATCAATGGCGCGGGAAAGACTTGTGCAGAAAACCTAGATCCAGTTGTCAACGCAATGCAAAATGCAATAACCAGTACCAATCCAAAATACAGATACCTTGTGGACGGAAGCTGCCAAACACTCGATAAATACTGTGTAAGTTATTTAAACAAATTGACATATATATCTATTAGGAAGTTAACTGGTTTCTGTTTCATCAACATTTAACTCAATTTTGATTGGTTATTTGTTTATGTGTATACTGAATGGAACAGCTAACCCACCACCTGACATTTTGTGTACCTGACATTTTGTGTATCTGACCTTTTGTGTACCTGACATTTTGTTTACCTGACATTGTGTGTACCATTTTGTGTACCTGACATTTTGTGTACGTGACCTTTTGTGTACGTGACATTTTGTGTACCTGACATTTTATGTACCTGACATTTTGTGTACCTGGCCTTTTATGCTTTTTCTCAAAAAGTATCAAATCAATTGTACTTCAATAAAAAACAACATTTAAGCTATGATAAGTGTCAGTTAATGTCGCATTACTCGTATATAATATTGATAATGCTACTCAATAGTCTGACGGAGATATTGGAAATACAAAAGTGGTGGAGTAGCTGTTTATAACCAATATCAAGGAAACAAATTAATAATTTGAGTTTCTGTACCGGACATTCAAAATTAATTGCATTTTCGTTCCCAAGTATGTCGGGTATACAGCATCAAGACATTGCCTCCAACCTCTCACCAATATATATTCATTTGAAGTTATGAATGGCAACTTCTCCATCCATATTGCAGAATAAAACGCCACTAACAAGTGTTATGTTGTGGGGTGATGGGTGGAGCACGTTTCTGCTACAGTAAATTTTTGTAGCTGGTGTAGTATTTTATTCCTTAAATGATGAGCCTCAAACGAATATGTTCCATAATCTCTCTCCTCTGTATTGTGTCATTTCTGCTGGTCTACTCTTCAATTGTCTAATATATAATGTTGCAACAATTATATTGCTCTCTCTCTCTCTCTCTCTCTCTCTCTCTCTCTCTCTCTCTCTTTCTCTCTCTCTCTCTCTCAATATTTTAGTACAAGCTATCGGATTGAATTGAAGATAATGTTTTATTAGCCAATGATACTTTGCAGGTATTTGCACGGCTGAATCCGTACATTCCTGAAGCGTTCATGGACATCCTTCTACCCTGGTTCTTCCCATTGCCAGATATTAAGTACAAGACGCAATGACGATTGCAAAACATGTTACACATATAAATAATGTATACATTTTGAGTCACATAGAAGATTGACTTTAAATGAGTTATGTGGTTTTATATTTTTGAATGGTGTTTAACGCCCATTTTGAACACATTTCCGGTTTTAAAATGATGACTTGTTCAATTGCATTGGTGGAGGAAGATCTCAGAATGAATTTGAGTAGGCTTACATTTTCACATTCAGTTTTTGGAACTAGTGGGACAAAACCCTCAACCCTCGATATCAGTAATAAGAGGGAAGTTATCTTGAGACGGCGGTTACCGAGGAAATAAAGCGTGTATTATTATTAGCAATATATGTAAACGTATATCTATTTTTGTAATAAGGGTATATACAAAACATGGCAACAACATTATGCATATGCAATATAACAATGGTGTAGAAATTATCATAACGATATACACATATAGTCCATGAAATGCACATGATACACTAAGGATAGCACAGCAAAAGAAAAAAGGGCTCATCAGACATGGACCAGGTTGATCGGATTTGCTATAGTGCAAATGCCCAAACAATACATACAGACGAGATTGAGACGATGTCATTACGATGTGTATACTTATACCCACCATATGATTTTTAATTTTATTTTATTTTACACTGTACACCTTCGGTGGGCGGGTAGTCTAAGGTGTTGTCTCAAAATCACTTACATTTCACCGCTAAGGTCGTATGTTCGAGTCCCGTTCGCTCAAATAAAACGTTATGTGAGAAAGTTTCCAGTAACTTGCGGAAGGACGGTGGTTCTACTCAGTCTTTCTCCGCAAGTAAAACTAGATATGCCATATATGACCTGAAACGTGTTGAAAATGACGTTAAACCCCGTGAAAACAATATGTATGTGTACATTGCAACAGTTTTACAATAGAAGATGTTAACAATGTTATTTGATGCTACATGGGCAACCAAAGTTAGAACATTACTGTTTCAATTTGGTTTAGGTTTTGCTTGGATCTAACAAGATATAGGTGATGTAAATTTCTTTATTCGTACATTTCAGCAACGTTTTATGGACAATGTTTTACAAAAATGGTGTTCAGAAATCTCTTAATCAAGAAAGGTTTTTGACTGTAATCATTTTAAAACTTAGCTAGATTTGGAAAGTATCTGACATTTAACATCCCATTTAATCACAAAATAACCCTTTCTAAATTACGTTGTTCAATGCATTCATTAGTTGTTGAAACTGGGAGACATTCTAATGTCCTTTACGTAGATATATATTTTATGTAATTCACATGTAATTGAAGATGAATTCTATGTAGTCATGAATTTTACCTTCTACCAAGATATGCGTGAACAATATCTGACAAATATCATTAAAAGTTATAATAATCATAATTTGTACGAATTTTATAGATCAGTGGGGACCCAGGACATTAGACAATTAAAAAAACAAACTTGTCAGATTTGTTTATGAAATGTTTGAAAAACGTACTATATCATCTCCTGATAGAGTCAGAATTAGAATAACAAACGTGTATGTTTTGTAACAGCAAGGCAGCTAATACTTAATTTAATTGTTATATGTATCTATGTTATAATACAACTTGAATGTCTTGTTTACCAAGTATGTATTTGTATTGTAAGCCGGAGGCCTACATACTTACTTGAAATATATAAAAATAGTGACTAAAAAATAAATTATGCACATAATTATAAACATAACATTTCTAGTTTTGCTTTGTCACATTTGAAAATTAAAAGCAAACTTTGAGTTTTAGTTATTTGTTGATAATATCGAATAAACTATAATGAATATAACATACGATTAAGTGTGTTTGTAGTTGCACTTCATTTTATTAACAGGAAAGTTTGCTCTTTATTCATATTGTCAAAAGAACTCTTCACAGACAAATGTCATAAAACAGAAAACTGTTTTGTGCTTCATATACACACTCGGGTCGCTGCGATTTAACACTGAATTCAGTAAAACTGCATTACGTTTTATGAACATTGGTTTCATTACTCTGAATTATCAATATATGTTTTAGGTTGAACAGATTTATAAATTTGTAAGCAAGAAATGTCATTGACTATCTTCTGAATCCTTAAAAGCGTCCAGTACCGTATGTGTGTATATGTAATGGGATTCTTGAAGTAAAAGTTTAACAATTAAGACACCACAAGGATATCGACCGCAGTGAGCGCCCGGGTTTCTTAATTATTAATTTTTTACTTAATGGAAACTATCTGACTTAGTGTTTATGTCATTTGACTGCCCGTTTATGTAATTCTGTAAGGAGCTACGATGAAAGCGGAGATGATTGCTGTTTGTGAGTCCATTCATTGAAGGCCGTTTCTAAGCATAGCTCGCACGGGTTTTGTAGTCTGTACATGACTCGTTCAGAATTGAATTACATTATTCTGTAGGCTATTTTACCAAACAAAAGTGACAAATTTTGAAAATTCAAGCGATTCCATTTGGTTGTCAAGTGAGGTTAAACACTAAATATATACGTATATGTGACGCATTGGTTTCTTTCATTAAATGTTGAGGTCCTCCGTGGCCGAGTGGTCTAAGGCACTGTCTCAAAATCACTTACCTCTCGCCGCTAAGGTCATAGGTTCGAATTTCGTTGTTCCGAAAACTTGATGTGAAAATGTTTGCCAGTTACTTGTGGAAGGACGGTGGTTCTACTCAGATTCATTCTGAGGTCATACTGCCATAAACCCAAACTCAAGTACGACTGTGTTATAAAAATATATTTTGTATATGTTTATAATGACTGTTTTGCAAGTGATGCCATGTGGGATTTTGTTATTTACTTTTAAAAATAACCAACTTTCACATGATCAAACTAATATATATGCACTGGATATTGAATACTGCCATTTTGTTTAGAAGCTATGTTTACCCTCCTTGCTGGAATAGAAGGTAGTGTGAACTAGTTATTAAAACTGATGGAGTCCTTCAAGGCAAAGTAGTTCGAGGTACTGCCATTTAATGACCACTTATCTCTCAAGGCTGAGACCATGGGTTTGAGCCCGTCTCGATCCAAAATCTTAATGCAAGAAACTCGTACAATGTCACGTCAAGAGTTTCACATGACATTTGCCTTAAATTGTTACAAAATTGCAGTTTGATGAGAATAATCTGCTCACGATTTCAAGAATCCTTCCGATCTTTAGGTCTCCTTACACAGTTGAATTTTGTTATTTGTTCTATATAAAATAAGGTCTAGTATTTCCACAGTAAAAAGTATCCTTTTTTTTCATAGCAGGAATGCATACCAATATCCTCTGCCGCGGCTAAAGCCTATGTGTGGTGTCCTTGAGTAAGACACTTTTATCAGCATACTTAAAGAACTGGTACTACCCAGGAAAACTTATCTAAGTGGTAAGAACTTTTTTCAGAGTGCAAGAAAAAATAAATTAGTTTAAAACAAATCTAAAATTACAGAACACAGCTCAGCTTTTATATCTCCAACACCTACATGTCAACTAACTCAATAACACAAGACAGACTATATTCCTCCAAGTCAGTGAAGAGATTGGCAAACTTGATGACAGGTATGATCATGGTACAACTGCTCACTCTGTAATGAGTGTTGTAACTGCCATTGTACATGCTAATGGTGGTGAGATACTTGCTTACAAGGTATCTGTGCTTGTTTTTAGTATGATCATAGTACAACTACTGACTCAGTAACAAGTGCTGTAACTGCCATTGTACTTGCTAATGGTGGTGAGATACTAGCTTACAAGGTATCTGTGCTTGTTTCAGTATGATCATGGTACAACTACTGACTCAGTAACAAGTGTTATAACTGCCATTGTACATGCTAATGGTGGTGAGATTGTAGCTTACAAGGTATCTGTGCGTGGAGGAATTATCATGGTACAACTGCTCACTCTGTAACAAGTGTTGTAACTGCCATTGTACATGCTTATGGTGGTGAGATACTAGCTTACAAGGTATCAGTGCTTGTTTCAGTAAGATCACGGTACAACTGCTCACTCTGTAACTGCCATTGAACGTGCTATAGTGGCGAGATACTAGCTTACAAGGTATCTGTGCATGTTTCAGTATGATCCTGGTACAACTGATCACTCTGTAACAAGTGTTGTAACTGCCATTGTACATGCTAATGGTGGCGAGATACTAGCTAACAAGGTACCTGTGCTAGTTTCAGTATGATCATAGTACAACTGCTCACTCTGTAATGAGTGTTGTAACTGCCATTGTACATGCTATAGTGGTGAGATTCTAGCTTACAAGGTATCTGTGCTTGTTTCAGTATGATCATGGTACAACTGCTCACTCTGTAACAAGTGGTGTAACTGCCATTGTACTCGCTAATGGTGGTGAGATACCAGCTTACAAGGTATCTGTGCTAGTTTCAGTATGATTATGGTACAACTGCTCACTCTGTGCAAATTGTGTTGTAACTGCCATTGTACATGCTAATGGTGTTGAGATACTAGCTTACAAGGTATCTGTGCTTGTTTCAGTATGATCATGGTACAACTGCTGACTCAGTAACAAGTGTTGTAACTGCCATTGTACATGCTAATGGTGGCTAAATACCAGCTTACAAGGTATCTGTGCTTGTTTCAGTATGATCATGGTACAACTGCTCACTCTGTAACAAGTGTTGTAATTGCTGTTGTACATGCTAATGGTGATGAGATACTAGCTTACAGGGTATCTGTGCTTGTTTCAGTATGATCATGGTACAACTGCTCACTCTGTAACAAGTGTTGTTACTGCCATTGTACATGCTAATGGTGGTGAGATACAAGCTTACAAGGTATCTGTGCTTGTTTCAGTATGATCATGGTACAACTGCTCACTCTGTAACAAGTGTTGTAACTGCCATTGTACATGCTAATGGTGCTGAGATACTAGCTTACAAGGTATCTGTGCTTGTTTCAATATGATCATGGTACAACTGCTCACTCTGTAACAAGTGTCGTAACTGCCATTGTACATACTGACGGTGGTGAGATACTAGCTTAAAAGGTATCTGTGCATGTTCCAGTATGATCATGGTACAACTGCTCACTCTGTAATAAGTGTTGTAACTGCCATTGTACATACTAATGATGGTAAGATACTAGCTTACAAGGTATCTGTGCTTGTTTCAGTATGATCATGGTACAACTGCTCACTCTGTAACAGGTGTTGTAACTGCCATTGTACATACTAATGGTGGTGAGATACATGTACTAGCTTACAAGGTATCTGTGCGGGTATGATCATGGTACAACTGCTAACTCTGTAACAAGTGCTGTAACTGCCATTGTACATGCTAATGGTGGTGAGATAC
Source organism: Panopea generosa (assembly GCA_029582155.1). NCBI lineage: Eukaryota > Metazoa > Mollusca > Bivalvia > Adapedonta > Hiatellidae > Panopea > Panopea generosa. The sequence goes on from CM055899.1 coordinate 75,681,083, forward strand.
AAGCTTACAACGTATCTGTGCTTGTTTCAGTATGATCATGGTACAACTGCTCACTCTGTAACAAGTGTTGTAACTGCCATTGTACATGCTGACGGTAGTGAGATACTAGCTTACAAGGTATCTGTGCTTGTTTCAATATGATCATGGTACAACTGCTCACTCTGTAACAGGTGTTGTAACTGCCATTGTACATACTAATGGTGGTGAGATACATGTACTAGCTTACAAGGTATCTGTGTGAGTATGATCATGGTACAACTGCTCACTCTGTAACAAGTGGTGTAACTGCCATTGTACATGCTAATGGTGGTGAGATACTAGCTTACAAGGTATCTGTGCTTGTTTCAGTACGATCACGGTACAATTGCATACTCTGTAACAAATGTTGTAACTGCCATTGTACATGCTAATGGTGGTAAGATACTAGCTTACAAGGTATCTGTGCTTGTTTCAGTATGATCATGGTACAACCGCTCACTCTGTAACAAGTGTTGTAACTGTCATTGTACATGCTAATGGTGATGAGATACTAGCTTACATTGTATCTGTGCTTGTTTCAGTATTATCATGGTACAACTGCTCACTCTGTAACAAGTGTTGTAACTGCCATTGCACATGCTAATGGTGGTGAGACACTAGCTTACAACGTATCTGTGCTTGTTTCAGTATGATCATGGTACAATTGCTCACTCAGTAACAAGTGGTGTAACTGCCATTGTACATGCTAATGGTGGTGAGATACTAGCTTACATTGTATCTGTGCTTGTTTCAGTATGATCCTGGTACAACTGCATACTCTGTAACAAATGTTGTAACTGCCATTGTACATGCTAATGGTAGTGAGATACTAGCTTACAAGGTATCAGTGCTTGTTTCAGTATGATCCTGGTACAACTGCTCACTCTGTAACAAGTGTTGTAACTGCCATTGTACATGCTAATGGTGGTGAGATTCTAGCTTACAAGGTATCAGTATGTGTTTCAATATGATCATGGTACAACTGCTCACTCTTTAACAGGTGTTGTAACTGCCATTGTACATACTAATGGTGGTGAGATACATGTACTAGCTTACAAGGTATCTGTGCTTGTTAACTCAGTTAGTAGCGCATCTGTCACTATCAATCCAGGGGTCTCGAGTTCGAATCCCAATTCACAATTCCCGTGATGATCGATATACGACTTATATCATGTTTGCTTGTCATTTATCTGTTTGTTGATTCAAGTGGGAAAGTTATCAGTTACATGTGGAGATGGTATGCGCTAGTACTGGTTAACCTTCCAGGATCCCAGGAAAGAGTGGTTAGGTTAACGAATTGTTTCTAAGCCCTTGATGGCATATAATGATGCTAAATATTCAAATAAAAAAACTAAGAGGCTAAGATATTTAAGGTAATATATCAGGAAAAAACGCTATATATGTCTAATAAAATAAAATTATTTTCAAAATGGATAAAAATCATCTCTTTGTCATTAATAAATAAAATCCAAATGGTTTGGTATGCCAATCCCACCAAAACGTGAATTTAAATTGTAGTGGTAAACTTGAAGCAAAGCAATTTTAATATTTTGCAAAATCCTGATATATTCCCTTTAAACAAGTACTTCAAATTAATTGGATCATTTTATCTTTAATGACAGTTGTGTAAAGGAAACAACTCCTCTAATCTTGCTTCACCAGTAACTAAACTCACCGCTGAAGTCACTGGTTTGAGGCTAGCTTGGTGGTAATCTACATGGATTCATGCAATAAACAAGAGTTGTCAGAAGACAACAAAGCTCGCCGATGGGATAAAACTTACCACCAATGAAAAGATTGAGAGTGGCGGCAAACACCAAAACTTAAACGCATCTAAACGCAAAAGTTTAACCTGTGTGTCTACAGACGAAAAATTTAGTCTTAAAGGGACATAACTCTGTCAAAATGCAACCCAGAGTTATGGTTCTTTTCTCTGTGTGTTTCAATGAGATTGTGAACACACATGCGAAGTTTCATTCATATCCAATGAGTGGTTGCATAGATATCTTACGTGATAAAAAACTTTAACCTGAAAAATCAAGTCAAAAAAGGGCCATAACTGTGCCAAAATGTAACCCAGAGTTATGTTTTTTGTCTCTGTGTTTTTAATGATGATGGTGAACACAAATGCAAAGTTTCTTTCATATCCAATGAGTGGTTGCATAGATATCTAACCTGATAAAAAACTTTAACCTGAAAAATTAAGTGGAAAAGGGCCATAACTGTGCCAAAATGCAATCCAGAGTTATGGTTCTTGTCTGTGTGTGTTCCATTGATGATGGTGAACACACATGTGAAGGTTCATTCACATCCAATATGTGGTTGCATAGATATCTTAAACGCAACTAAACTCAAAGTTTAACCTGGGTGTCTATGTCCAAAAAGGGCCATAACTGTGCCAACATGCAAGCCAGAGTTATGGTTCTTGTCTCTGTGTGTTCCATTGATGATGGTGAACACACATGTGAAATTTCATTCACATCCAATGAGTGGTTGCATAGATATTTTAAACTTAAATGCAACTAAACTCAAAGTTTAACCTTGGTGTCTAAGTCCAAAAAGGCCATAACTGTGCAAAAATGCAATCCAGAGTTATGGTTCTTGTCTCTGTGTGTTCCATTGATGATGGTAAACACACATGCAAAGTTCATTGACATCCAATGAGTGGTTGCATAGATAACTGAAACTTAAACGCAAAAGTTTAACCTGGGTATCTACAGACAACGACGCCGATAACGCCAACGACGCCAGGGTCATGACAATAGCTCTCCTTGGACCTTCGTCCCGGCGAGCTAAAAAATCAAAATCTGTGTCAATATTTTTGATATTTTAAGTTTTTATTATTATAGCTACTAGTTCTGGGTGATATATCTATATAAAGTTTGTCAGTATATCTAATAGCTACAGAGTATGAGGCAGAGTATAGAACAAAGAGCTGACAACTCTAGATGTACAGTGGACAAAGGGTAATCATAAAACAGTTCATAGATAAATAAAAGACACAGAGTGATCATAAAACTATTAATAGAAATACAACAGACACAGAGTGGTCATAAACAGTTCACAGATAAACAACAGACACAGAGTGGTCATAAAACAGTTCATAGATATACAACAGACACAGAGTGGTCATAAAACAGTTCATAGATATACAACAGACACAGAGTGCTCATAAAACAGTTTATAGATATACAACAGACATAGAGTGCTCATAAAACAGTTCACAGATAAACAACAGACACAGAGTGGTCATAAACAGTTCACAGATAAACAACAGACACAGAGTGGTCATAAAACAGTTCATAGATATACAACAGACACAGAGTGGTCATAAAACAGTTCATAGATATACAACAGACACAGAGTGCTCATCAAACAGTTTATAGATATACAACAGACATAGAGTGCTCATAAAACAGTTCACAGATAAACAACAGACACAAGAGTGGTCATAAAACAGTTCATAGATATACATCAGACATAGAGTGCTCATAAAACAGTTCATAGATAAACAACAGACACAGAGTGGTCATATGACAGTTCATAAATAAACAACAGACACAGAGTGGTCATATGACAGTTCATAGATAAACAACAGACACAGAGTGGTCATAAAACAGTTCATAGATAAACAACAGACACAAAGTGGTCATAAAACAGTTCATAGATATACATCAGACACAGAGTGGTCATCTGACAGTTCATAGATAAACAACAGACACAGAGTGGTCATAAAACAGTTCATAGATATACAACAGACACAGAGTGGTCATAAAATGGCACATAAATGCTCGCCTTTGATTCAGCTGTGCCTCACTAGAAGTCCACTGATAGCTAAAGGGAAATATAAACCAAAACGAACGATTACCACATCACAACTTTATATCACTTTTGTCCTGTAATTTATTGTTTAAAACATAAACTTCATAAATAGCAGATAGAACAATCTGGTTTTTCAATCAGCATAACAAATACTGATGTTCAACTCTATTTACATCGTATGTCACTATTCGATGATCTGCATGATCTATGTTTGTACAAAACATAACTCCTTCTTGATCATACTATATATAGCATCTATTCTCTTCTGATTTCAAGAAAGATGTCAGGTCCGTTTTGTGCAACATCCCCGAGTCAATACAAAACAATACATGTATATTAATCTGCTACATCTTCATGTCAGAGATCTAGAATATCAATTTTACTACTAGCACTGTTAGTTTCCTTTTCTTTGTTTTGAGTAGATTTTTCCTCTTCCTGGAAAAATAAAAAAACAGCAATTTATAAGAACCCTTTTTTGCCTTCATGTCTATAATTGGCTAAAATGTTATAGCTAGTAGAAGTAGATATGCTGAACATTAGGTACATTCAAATTGACCAAATCATCTGAATTTGGAAATATTCAACTTTAAGTCATTTTTAATACAAGAGAGATTATTCTACCAATTTTGTCTATATCTAATGTATTTGGTCATATTAATAGTATAAGAGAGATAACTCTTGTCTATTTTAGTCATTGGTTATACAAGAGTGATAACCCATGTACACAAAAATTGTCATTTTGTTTAATTCTATCACAGTCATTATATGAATGTTGATGTATTTTTAGGATAGATGTCATGTACCTATTTGACCAGAGTGTTAAATGCAAGTCAGACATTAGATATTAAAGGGAATTCATCAGGATATGGGGTGTTATGCCTTTTTTTACAGAGTAGATCTGCCATAAATACAGGCTTACAAGTAGTAAATATTGTTTCATCTTAAAAAGAGTCTGAATGACGTCAAGCAGTACTTAAGTGCTTTTTATTCTTGGAATGGGGATTTCATTTCAAGTTTCCAGTTTAAATACAATGTATTGATTTTGTCACATTTTGGTGGATTTGACATACCAAACCGTTGGGACTTTATTTACAAAAGATAGTGAGATGCTTTTTATCCATTTTAACAACTATTTCATTTTTTAATTAAGACATTTAAAGAGCTTTTTCCCTGATATATACCCTCTTTAATGGCTCTTACTATTCAGCTTGTTTTTGGTATCAATAGTAACAGTTATGAAAATTTCCCTGTTTACATTGGTATCACTCCCATTGCTTTATTTCCTAGTTAACATTGTTATATCTTAACGAAATGCTTCCCAGTTTCCATAAGCATATTTTCATATCTTTTCATGAAATATTTCCCAGTTTACATTAGTATCTTTACATAAAATATTTTCCAGTTTACATTTAATAGTATCTTTCCATGAAATGTTTCCCAGTTTATATTAATATCTTTTCATGAAATATTTCCCAGTTTACATTAGTATCTTTTCACGAAATATTTCCCAGTTCACATTTAATAGTATCTTTTCATGAAATGTTTCCCTGTTTACATTAGTATCTTTTCATGAAATATTTCTCAGTTTACATTAGCATATTTTCATGAAATGTTTCCCAGTTTACAAAAGTATATTTTCATGAAATATTTCCCAGTTTACATTAATATCTTTCATGAAATATTTCCCATTTTACATTAGTATCATTTATGAAATGTTTCCCAGTTTCCAATGGTATTTCCCAGTTTACATTGGTATCTCTCCATGAAATGTTACCCGGTTTACATAATTTTGACTCCAACAATGATAGGAATAGATTCAATTTCAAAGCATCAGAATTGTATATAAAACACAGAGCCAACAAGACCTCTTCAAACCAAACGCAAACTGTTCTGCTGCTCTTGTTTTATCTGTCCATATACATGACTGTATGCTGTCAGGAGTGAACATTAATGTGTAAAGAAAATACAATGAATACATTAAAATCTTTATTTTAAATAAAACTGGCTACAATTTAGAAACGAAATAGTAATTTGGGTGCTTGAATAAAATCTGAAGATCTTAATAAGGAATGTATGCATATGTTCAAAGTCCAAGTTTACACTATAAATCAGGGACCAGTCTGATATGCAGTATTATCTCCCTGTGTAAAATCTACATAGACGATAGTCACTGCAGTCCTCTATGTCGCCTTCACAGGTTCTTCATTAAACTTACGTTTACTTTTCTGTTCATGAAACCAGTTTAACTCTATAGACCCAAATCAGCAGTTACTAACTTGCACTGTCACAAAATCAGTTGTCACTAACTTTCACTGTCACCAAATCAGTTGTCACTAACTTGTACTGTCACCAAATCAGTTGTCACTAACTAACACTGTCAACAAAATTAGCTGTCACTAACTTGCACTGTCACCAAATCAGCTGTCACTAACTTTTACTGTCACCAAATCAGTTGTCACTAAATTTCACTGTCACCAAATCAGTTGTCACTAACTTGCACTGTCACCAAAATTAGCTGTCACTAACTTGCACTGTCACCAAATCAGTTGTCACTAACTTTCACTGTCACCAAATCAGACACTGTCACCAAATCAGTTGTCACTAACTTTCTCTGTCACCAAATCAGCTGTCACAAACTTTCACTGTCACCAAATCAGTTGTCACTAACTTTCACTGTCACCAAATCAGTTGTCACTAACTAGCATTGTCACCAAATGAGTTGTCACTAACTTTCACTGTCACCAAATCAGTTGTCACTAACTTTCACTGTCACCAAATCAGTTGTCACTAACTTGCACTGTCACCAAATCAGCTGTCACTAACTTTCACTGTCACCAAATCAGTTGTCACTAACTTTCACTGTCACCAAATCAGATGTCACTAACTAGCACTGTCACCAAGTCAGTTGTCACTAACTTTCACTGTCACCAAATCAGCTGTCACTAACTTTCACTGTCACCAAATCAGTTGTCACTAACTTTCACTGTCACCAAATCAGCTGTCACTAACTAGCACTGTCACCAAATGAGTTGTCACTAACTTTCACTGTCACCAAATCAGTTGTCACTAACTTGCACTGCCACCAAATCAGCTGTCACAAACTTTCATTGTCACCAAATCAGCTGTCACTAACTTTCACTGTCATCAAATCAGTTGTCACTAACTTTCACTGTCACCAAATCAGTTGTCACTAACTTTCACTGTCACCAAATCAGTTGTCACTAACTTGCACTGTCACCAAATCAGCTGTCACTAACATTCAATGTCACCAAATCAGTTGTCACTGACTAGCACTGTCACCAAATGAGTTGTCACTAACTTTCACTGTCATCAAATCAGTTGTCACTAACTTTCACTGTCACCAAATCAGTTGTCACTCACTTGCACTGTCACCAAATCAGCTGTCACTAACTTTCACTGTCACCAAATCAGTTGTCACTAACTTTCACTGTCACCAAATCAGTTGTCACTAACTTGCACTGTCACCAAATCAGCTGTCACAAACTTTCACTGTCACCAAATAAGCTGTCACACTTTCACTGTCACCAAAGCAGCTGTCACTAGCTAGCACTGTCACCAAATCAGCTACATGCAGAACAAAAGGGCCAAGATGGCCCTAAATCGTTCACCTGACTGACCTTGAGTCACCCAACTTAAGTAGATTATATAATACATGTACACTAAATATTTTCAGAAAAACAAGATGGGCGAGTAGTTAGAATTTTTATTTATTTAGAAGATGTAACAGATGCGTGGTAGAGGGTCACCCATGGTAAATGTCAGTGAAACTACATCGAAATCAGGTCAGTAGATTCTGACAAGAAGACTTTTGAAGTTTTTACTATAGCTGCCTACATAGTAAACTTGCACCTCACTGTGGCGGTCATGTTTTTTAACAAGTCACAAGGGCTTGAACAAACTTGGTAAAGGGTCACCCAAGGAACATTACTGCAAAATTATTTTAAAATCGATTCAGTGGTTTCTGACAAGAAATTTTAAAATTTTTACTATAGCTGCTTATATAGTTAACTAACCCCAACCCCTGGCCGCCATGTTTTTTTATGAATCACTTCGGTTTGAACAATCTTGGTGAAGGGTCCTTCAAGGAACATTTTTGTGAAATTATTTTAAAATCAAGCAAGTAGTTCTGACAAGAAGATTTTTTTTACTAATTAAACTTGCTCCGGCCCCTGGCTGCCATGTTTTTTTATGAATCAAGATGGCTTGAACAAACTTGGTAGAGGGTCACCCAAAGAACATTTCTGTGAAATTATTTTAAAATCGTGCCCAGTGGTTTCTGACAAGAAGATTTTTTAAGTTTTTACTAATCAAATTTACCCCGGCCCTTGGCCACCATGTTTTTTGACGAATCAAGATGGCTTGAACAAACTTGGTAAAGGGTCACCAAAGGAACATTTCTGTGAAATTATTTTAAAATCGAGCCAGTAGTTTCTGACAAGAAGATTTTTTAAGTTTTTACTTTAGCTTATATATTAAACTAACCCAAACCCCCTGGCCGCCATGTTTTTTGACGAATCACTACGGTTTGAACAAACTTGTTGAAGGGTCCTCCAAGGAACATTTCTGTGAAATTATTTAAAAATCTAGCCCAGTGGTTTCTGACAAGAAGATTTTTTAAGTTTTTACTAATCAAATTTGCCCCGCCCCCTGGCCACCATGTTTTTTGACGAATCAAGATGGCTTGAACAAACTTGGTTAAGGATCACCAAAGGAACATTTCTGTGAAATTATTTTAAAATTGAGCCAGTAGTTTCTGACAAGAAGATTTTTTAAGTTTTTACTTTAGCTTATATATTAAACTAACCCCACCCCCTGGCTGCCATGTTTTTTGACGAATCACTACGGTTTGAACAAACTTGGTGAAGGGTCCTCCAAGGAACATTTCTGTTAAATTATTTTAAAATCGTGCCCAGTGGTTTCTGACAAGAAGATTTTTTAAGTTTTTACTAATCAAATTTGCCCCGCCCCCTTGCGGCCATGTTTTCTGACGAATCAAGATGGCTTGAACAAACTTGGTAGAGGGTCACCAAAGGAACATTTCTGCAAAATTATTTTAAAATCGAGCCAGTAGTTTCTGACAAGAAGATTTTTTAAGTTTTTACTATAGCTTATATATTAAACTAACCCCACCCCCTGGCCGCCATGTCTTTTGACGAATCACTACATTTTGAACAAACTTGGTGAAGGGTATTCCAAGGAACATTTCTGCGAAATTATTTTAAAATCGAGCCAGAAGTTTCTGACAAGAAGATTTTTTAAGTTTTTACTAATTAAACTTGCCCCGCCCCTTGGCGGCCATTTGGTAGAGGGTCACCCAATGAACATTTCTGTGAAGTTATATCAAAATTGGCCCAGTGGTTTCAGAGGAGAAGTTGTTAGAAGCTAAAAGTTAACGATGGACGACAGAAAACAACAACGGACGACAGACAACGGACACCAGGTGATCACAAAAGCTCACCTGTGAGCCTTCAGCTCAGGTGAGCTAAAAATATGATAAAGTCAAACCTGTATAAGAGGTCACTTCTATTGAGCAGCCACTTGTCTTAAGCAGCCACATTTGCCATTTCCCATTTCTATGCTTTCATAACAAATTAACCTGTATTAAGCAACAACCTGTCTAAAATGGTCACTTTTGCTCCTTCCCTTGACTGGCTGCTTAAGAAAGGTTTGCCTGTACATGTACATTAAACTGAAATAAACCACTAGACAGACTGGTATAAATGTATAGCTATGTAAAACTTTACAGAAGCAACGTAGACATACCGCTACTAGAGACTCAGTTCTGCTGAGGTATCGGATACCCTCCTTTCTTGCAATGTCCTGAACTTCCTTCAGAAGCTGGTCCTCTGTTATGCCAGGACGCTGGTTCTCAATATACATCTCCACAAATCTGAATAACACAATCCATGATATTGAGGATCAAGTTTATCACATACAGACACTATTACATTTTTGTCAGGGTTGGTATCATTGTTTTAAGAGCAATTTCCTTGTATCTCAATATTGTTTAGTTCTTAATAAAACACATGTGCATGGCAGCTATGGACAAAATAATTTCTGCACAATTAAATGTCTCACCTATATCGCTTTATCACAAGTGATAGTAAGAGGTGAGACTAAGAAGAAATCTAGCTATCAATGCAATGTCACATCAGATTGAAATACAATACCGTATCATAACATTTGTCTTTTAATTTTACCAAATGTGTTGGCTGTTGAACAAACTGTATCAAAGCATGGAAGCAGATTTACACAAGTTTCAAAAGTTTTTTTCTGTGTCCTTTCCACATAATGTGCTAAATGTATGACTTTATTGCTTTATTATTAAATGTATGCTAAATATATGTACATATGTGAATAAAATATTGTTTAAACTAAAACAAGAGGCCCAAGAGGGCCTGAGGACGCTCTACTGACTCATAGTGGCCATAGCACTTTTTGAAATTCTACTATGCAATAGAAACATCGGCCATCTTGAATTTTAGATAGAAACAAGAAATGTCACTGTTAAGTGTCACATGCCCCCCAAATGGTCTGTGAAAATAAAAATATATGATATGTTATGTTGATCGTTTGTAGCAAGTATCAACAAAATCCATCAATGCATGACAAAGTTACAGGCCGGAAACGAAATCTCACACAAACTTAAAATGTTGTCAAACAAACTCAAATTGTGACTTTGACCTTTAAGGTACGGGTGTGGGTCTTACTTGCGACAGGTCGTTATACTATGTTCATCATTTGTAGCAAGTATCAACAAAATCCATCTATGCATGACAAAGTTACAGGCCGGACACAAAATCTCACACAAACTTGAAGTGTTGTCAAACAAACTCAAATAGTGACCTTGACCTTTGAAGAACAGGTGTGGGTCTTACTCGCGACACATCATCATGTTATTTTGATCATTTGTAGCAAGTATCATTAAAATCCATCTATGCATGACAAAGTTACAGGCCGGACACGAAATCTCACTCAGACTCAAAGTGTATTCAAATAAACTCAAATTGTGACCTTGATCTTTGAGGTACAGGTGTGGGTCTTACTCGCGACACGTCGTCATGTTATTTTGATCATTTGTAGCAAGTATTTATAAAATCCATCTATGCATGACAAAGTTACAGGCCAGACACGAAATACCGGATGGAAGGACGGAAGGACAGACGGAAGGACAGACGGAAGGACTGACGGAAGGATGGATGGATGGAAGGACGGACCGACGGACGCTGCAATTACTATGTGGGGCATAAAAACAGGAGAGCCACTTTAAAAAAACTTTGCTTTGATTTCAATAATTTACTGTTATAGTATGATTGTAATATGTACATGTAATATATAATGTATGCTACTTTTGAAATAAATATGTTTGTTTTGTCAAATAAAGTGAGCATGTGTAACACAGATGACTGTGCATGTGTAACACAGACGACTGTGCATATGTAACACAGATGACTGTGCATGTGTAACACAGATGACTGTGCATGTACAGCCATGAAGGTATAGCTCAGATGAATCAAGTTCACTTACTTCTGGGCCAATGTCTTTTTATTACTCTTCATATTTGTCAAATCTGGAAGATGATAATTCTTAAAGAAATATCTGTAAAAGAAACACAAAACATAATAATTATACATCTTACTTAGATGGTCTGATTATGTATAATATACACCAAAAGTACTAAAATGGTCTGACAATTGATGTAATATATATTACACCTAACTGAAATTGTCCGACAATATAATATAATCCAAAAGTACTAAAATGGTCTGACAATCAATGTAATATACACCTAACTGAAATTGTGAGACAATGTAATATATACCTAACTGAAATTGTGAGACAATGTAATATACACCTAACTGAAATTGTCTGACAAAGTAATATACACCTAACTGAAATTGTCCGACAATGTAATATATACCAAACTAAAATTGTCCGACAATCAATGTAATATACACCTAACTGAAATTGTCTGACAATGTAATATACACCTAACTGAAATTGTCTGACAAAGTAATATACACCTAACTGAAATTGTCCGACAATGAAATATATACCAAACTAAAATTGTCCGACAATCAATGTAATATACACCTAACTGAAATTGTCTGACAATGTAATATACACCAAACTGAAATTGTGCAGCAATGTAATATACACCTAACTGAAATAGTCCATCAATATAATATGTATATACACCTAACTGAAATTGTCGGTCAGTGTAATATACACTTAACGGAAATTGTCAAACAATGTGATATACAACCAACTGAAATTGTCCAACTATGTAATATACACCTAACTGAAATTGTCCGACAATGTAATATACACCAAATTGATATTGTCCGCCAATCAATGTAATATCTAACTGAAATTGTCTGAAATGTAATATACATGTAACTGAAATTGTCCAGCAATGTAATATACACCTAACTGAAATTGTCGGACAATGTAATATACACTTAACTGAAATTGTCCAACAATGTAATATACACCTAACTGAAATTGTCAGACAATGTAATATACACTTAACTGAAATTGTCTGACAATGTAATATACACCTAATTGAAATTGTCTGACAATGTAATATACACCTAACTGAAATTGTCGGACAATGTAATATACACCTAACTGAAATTGTCCTGCAATATAATATACACCTTACTGAAATTGTCAGACAATGTAATATACACTTAACTGAAATAGTCCAGCAATATAATATACACCTAACTGAACTTGTCGGACAATATGTAATATACACTTAACTTAAATTGTCCAACAATGTAATATACACCTAACTGAAATTGTCCAACAATGTTATATACACCTAACTGAAATTGTCCAGCAATATAATATACACCTAACTGAAATTGTTGGACAATGTAATATACACTTAACTGAAATTGTCCAGCAATATAATAACCACCGAACTGAAATTGTCCGACAATGCAATATACACCTAACTGAAATTGTCCAACAATGTAATATACACCTAACTAAAATTGTCCGAAAATCAAAATAATATACATCTAATTGAAATTGTCTGACAATGTAATATACACCAAACTTAAATTGTCCAGACAATCAATGTAATATACACCTCACTGAAATTGTCTGACAATGTAATATACACTTAACTGAAATTGTCCAGCAATGTAATATACACTTAACTGAAATTGTCCGACAATGTTATATACACTTAACTGAAATTGTCCGACAATCAATGTAATATACACCTGACTGAAATTGTCGGACAATCAATGTAATATACACTTAACTGAAATTGTCCAACAATGCAATATACACCTAACTGAAATTGTCCTGCAATATAATATACACCTTACTGAAATTGTCCAACAATGTAATATACACCTAACTGAAATTGTGAGAGAATGTAATATACACTTAACTGAAATTGTCTGACAATATAATATACACCTAACTGAAATTGTCCGACAATGTAATATATACCAATCTAAAATTGTCCGACAATCAATGTTATATACACCTAACTGAAATTGTCTGACAATGTAATCTACACCTAACTGAAATTGTCTGACAAAGTAATATACACCTAACTGAAATTGTCCGACAATGAAATATATACCAAACTAAAATTGTCCGACAATCAATGTAATATACACCTAACTGAAATTGTCTGACAATGTAATATACACCAAACTGAAATTGTCCAGCAATGTAATATACACCTAACTGAAATAGTCCAGCAATATAATATGTATATACACCTAACTGAAATTGTCGGACAATGTAATATACACTTAACTGAAATTGTCAAACAATGTAATATACACCCAACTAAAATTGTCCAACTATGTAATATACACCTAACTGAAATTGTCCAACAATGTAATATACACCAAATTGATATTGTCTGCCAATCAATCTAATATACACCTAACTGATATTGTCTGAAATGTAATATACATGTAACTGAAATTGTCCAGCAATGTAATATACACCTAACTGAAATTGTCCAGCAATATAATATACACCTAACTGAAATTGTCAGACAATGTAATATACACTTAACTGAAATTGTCCAACAATGTAATATACACCTAACTGAAATTGTGAATGAATGTAATATACACTTAACTGAAATTGTCTGACAATGTAATATACACCTAACTGAAATTGTCTGACAATGTAATATACACCTAACTGAAATTGTCGGACAATGTAATATACACCTAACTGAAATTGTCCTGCAATATAATATACACCTTACTGAAATTGTCCGACAATGTAATATACACTTAACTGAAATAGTCCAGCAATATAATATACACCTAACTGAACTTGTTGGACAATGTAATATACACTTAACTTAAATTGTCCAACAATGTAATATACACCTAACTGAAATTGTCCAACAATGTTATATACACCTAACTGAAATTGTCCAGCAATATAATATACACCTAACTGAAATTGTTGGACAATGTAATATACACCTAACTGAAATTGTCCAACAATATAATAACCACCTAACTGAAATTGTCCGACAATGCAATATACACCTAACTGAAATTGTCCAACAATGTAATATACACCTAACTGAAATTGTCCGAAAATCAACATAATATACATCTAATTGAAATTGTCTGACAATGTAATATACACCAAACTGAAATTGTCCAGACAATCAATGTAATATACACCTAACTGAAATTGTCTGACAATGTAATATACATTTAACTGAAATTGTCCAGCAATGTAATATACACCTAACTGAAATTGTCCGACAATGTTATATACACTTAACTGAAATTGTCCGACAATCAATGTAATATACACCTAACTGAAATTGTCGGACAAATGTAATATACACTTAACTGAAATTGTCCAACAATGTAATATACACCTAACTGAAATTGTCCTGCAATATAATATACACCTTACTGAAATTGTCCGACAATGTAATATACACCTAACTGAAATTGTGAGAGAATGTAATATACACTTAACTGAAATTGTCTGACAATATAATATACACCTAACTGAAATTATCTGACAATGTAATATACACCTAACTGAAATTGTCGGACAATCAATGTAATATACACCTAATTGAAATTGTCGGACAAACAATGTAATATACAACTTACTGAAATTGTTGGACAATCAATGTAATATACAATTAACTGAAATTGTTCGACAATGTAATATACACCCAACTGAAATTGTCCTGCAATATAATATACACCTTACTGAAATTGTCAGACAATGTAATATACACTTAACTGAAATAGTCCAGCAATATAATATACACCTAACTGAAATTGTCGGACAATATAATATACACTTAACTTAAATTGTCCAACAATGTAATATACACCTAACTGAAATTGTCCAACAATGTTATATACACCTAACTGAAATTGTCCAACAATGTTATATACACCTAACTGAAATTGTCCAGCAATATAAAATACACCTAACTGAAATTGTTGGACAATGTAATATACACTTAACTGAAATTGTCCATCAATATAATAACCACCTAACTGAAATTGTCTGACAATGCAATATACACCTAACTGAAATTGTCCAACAATGTAATATACACCTAACTGAAATTGTCCGAAAATCAACATAATATACATCTAATTGATATTGTCTGACAATGTAATATACACCAAACTGAAATTGTCCTGACAATCAATGTTATATTCACCTAACTGAAATTGTTCGACAATGTTATATACACTTAACTGAAATTGTCCGACAATCAATGTAATATACACCTAACTGAAATTGTCGGACAATCAATGTAATATACACTTAGGGCTTTTCCAGAATTAAATGTATGGGGGGGTCGGACGGCAGTATAATTAAAATTTTATGCCTGGTGGGTGTTTTCATAAAAAAAAATGATGCCTTGCGGGGTAAAAGCTTATTAAAATTTTATGCCTTGCCGGTATTTCCGTCTATGAACCGAATTTTTTCTTCAACACCGTTTTTCTTCTCGAAATTTTATATATTTTCTACCCAGATATTTCCTCCCGTCGTATACAAAAACATAAAATTGTCCTTCCAACAATATAATAACCACCTAACTGAAATTGTCCGACAATATAATATACACCTAACTGAAATTATCTGACAATGTAATATACACCTAACTGAAATTGTCGGACAATCAATGTAATATACACCTAACTGAAATTGTCGGACAAACAATGTAATATACAACTTACTGAAATTGTTGGACAATCAATGTAATATACAATTAACTGAAATTGTTCGACAATGTAATATACACCCAACTGAAATTGTCCTGCAATATAATATACACCTTACTGAAATTGTCAGACAATGTAATATACACTTAACTGAAATAGTCCAGCAATATAATATACACCTAACTGAAATTGTCGGACAATATAATATACACTTAACTTAAATTGTCCAACAATGTAATATACACCTAACTGAAATTGTCCAACAATGTTATATACACCTAACTGAAATTGTCCAACAATGTTATATACACCTAACTGAAATTGTCCAGCAATATAAAATACACCTAACTGAAATTGTTAATGCAATTGCAGTGAATATTTTTTTTTTTTTTTTTAATTAAGTTTATTTTTTTTTTACAATACACAAACATAATACATACATTCAATAAATGATCAAATGATATCTAAGTAACAGAATAATATAATACATGTTTATAATACATTTATGCATCCCAAAAAAAGTTTTTGATCATAGAGATGAGTGTAAATATAGAATGAAAGGAGGATAGAAAGGAAAATAAGAAAAAAAAAAAAAAGAAAAGAATTAGAGACAGAATCTATCCTACTATTTGAATACATGCGTTGTTGTGTATATTTTTTCCCTTTTGTCTATGAACCAAAAACACAGTGGGTCAATGGACAAAAATGGATTCAGAATTATCAAAATCTTTCCATTTTTCGTTGTGGACATCTAATTTATCCTTTTTAAGAGCTATGATTTTTTCTATCTCTATTCTTTTTTGTAGATATTGTAAAAAGCATTTGTAGTTTGGGATGGTTTTGTTATATTTATTAGAGAATATGAAATATTTTGCTATAATTAATATAAAGTTAACAATTTTATAATCTTTTTTTTTAGTTTTGTGATACCAAGCGAAACGCTTTTGTAATCCAGAGTTAACGGAAGGCCTTTTGCTCTCAAAAGATTTTCGATTCTATTCCAGAAGTTTCGACTTACTGGACATTCCCAAAATAAATGAATTATTGTTTCCTCGTGCATATTACAAAAATCACATAAACTAGAATTTACTATTTTACATTTTAATAAGAAACGATTTGAAGGTAGAATTTTCATTAAATATTTATACTGAAAATACCTTAACTGTGTATCAATTGTGCAATTTATTGCTATATTATACGTTTTCTTCCAATTTATTTCGGAGAATATAGCTTCCCATTTTTTCTGAGGTTTTATTTCTATACTTATCCCTTCGTTTTGAATTTGCTTCGAATACAAAATGTTATTTTTTGTTTTATTGTCATTAATTGTATTTATGAGATATTGTGGATTATTATTTGCATTTATATTTTCATCCTTAAGCTTATTTTTCCACTGCGCAGGTAAACTATTAATTAGAATGTGATATTTAAAGAAGTCAGTATTTTCAATATTGAAATACAATTTAAAATCATGAAACGATAGAAAAGATTTTTTTCTATAGTCATAAATGTGTTCTATAAATGTTACACCTTTATCAAACCAATTTTTATAAAACAACATTTTCCCGTGATTTTTAATGCAGGAATTATTCCATATTATCTGTTTTGAAATAGTTTCAGTTTTGTGATCAATTTCCGAATAATTTAATTTTGTCCATGATTGTAATATTTCTCGCAAAAAATTAGATTTAATATGCATGTTTTTAACATCCGAATGTTTTATATTCATTTTAAAGACTAATTCCCCTCCTAAATCTTCCAATTCTTTTATGTATACTTCTTTCCATTGTCCTTTATTTTCTTTATCTAAAATTCTTTTTATCCATTTCATTTTTAAAGAATTTATGTAAGCATCTATTTCTATCATCTTTAACCCTCCTTTTGAATAGTCTTGTATTATGATTTTTCTATTTATTTTCTCTGGTTTCCCATCCCATAGAAATTTAAACATGGTATCTTTAATTGTTTTGATAATATCTTTTGGGGGAAATTCAAGTATTGTTAAGGGATAAATGAGTTTTGGCAGTGCAAATGTTTTTAATACTGAAATTTTTCCAATAAGGGTTAAATCATGCCTTTTCCAATTATTCATACATTTATAAAATTGTTCAAGTTTTGGAATTAAGTTATTTTTTAAAATATCGTGTTTGTTATTTGTAAAAACCATCCCTAACGTAGAAGCTTTATCAGAAGTCCAGTTAAAATTCTTTTCTTTATTACAAGAGAAATCGGTATTTTTAAGTGATCCACAACGCAATATAGTAGTTTTTTCCTTGTTTAGTTTTAGACCAGATAATATGCCAAAATGTTCAATATTTCTTATTAATGATTCCATTGATGTTCTTGACCCATCTGTAATAAATGTAGCGTCGTCTGCAAACATAGTGTTTTTTATTTCATTTGTTTCCATTTTAATACCTTTTATTTCTTTATCTTTGTTTATAATATAGGATAAAAATTCGATTGCCGTGATAAATAAATAGGGTGAAAGTGGGCATCCTTGACGTACACCTCTTTCTATCTTGAAGAATTCCGACATATGTCCATTGTTATAAATACAACTTTGACTATCATTATAGAATAATGTTATCCACTGTATAAAAGAATTACCAAAATTAAAAGCTGCTAAAGTTTTTTTCATAAAATCATGATCTAAGCTATCAAACGCTTTTTCAAAATCTGCAAAAACCAGACATGCCGGAATATTTGTTTCATTAGTAAAATCTATTACATCAAAGAGTAAACGAATATTTTCTCCTATATACCTATTTTTTAGGAAACCTGTTTGACAATTACTTATAATAGTTGGTAGTACATTTTTCATTCTATTAGCTATCGCTTTTGTCGCTATTTTATAGTCAATATTCAACAGTGTAATAGGTCTCCAGTTGTTTAGATTTGTTAGTTCTTTATCTTTCTTTGGTAAAAGAGAAATTAGCCCTTGTTTTTGGAGTTGTGTTAGATGACTTGTTTCAAATGATAAATTTATTGAGTCTAAGAAAAATGATTTAATATCATTCCAAAATATTTTATAAAACTCTGTGGTAAGTCCATCAGATCCTGGGCTTTTATTATTGTTCATTTCTGTTAAGGCTGCAGTGCATTCATATGACGTTAATTTTCCTTCACATGTATATTTTTGATTATCTGTTAACTTTTTAAAATCCCCATTATTAAAAAAATCATTGCTATCTATTACATTTTTATTTTTCTTATAAATCTTTTCATAAAAAGATTTTGTTTCTGATAAAATTTCTGGTGTTTTGGTAATTTCTATGTCGTTCTTGATAAGCTTGGATATATTTTTATTTTCAGCATTCTTTTTTTCTAGATTTGAGAAGTACTTTGTATTTTTTTCTGCTCCTTCAATCCATTCTGCTTTTGCTCTGATTAAAATGCCATTTGTTCGTTTTTTATTAATGTTTGATAACTCTTGTTTACATTCATTTATTTTTTCTAAAAGTTCGTTATTGTTTGTATCATTTAATAAATCCATTTCCAATTTGTCGATTTCTTTTGTAAGATTATTTTCTATCTCAATACTATCTTTCTTTAATTTAGTGGAGTATTTTATTGTTTCGTTTCTTATTGATCCTTTTATAATTTCCCATTTTGTATTTGCATTTGCTTCTTTATTTATTTCAGCTATATATTTAATACTATCTCGGATTTTTTTTTGGTAGTTGTTATCTAAAAGAATGCTATTATTGATTTTGAAATAACCCGGACCTCTTTGTTCATTTAAAGGACTAAACGTGAAATATACTAGTGAGTGGTCTGATCTGATTCCTGAGGAAATTTTACATTTTGTTGTTTTGTTTATTATGTTTGATGACGTTAAAAAATAATCAAGCCTACAAAATATTGGCGGTTTATGATTTGAATGCCATGTATAATGATTCGAGTTTGTATTAAAAACTCTCCAAATATCATTTAAATCATATTCATTTATTAAAGCATTTATTTTTTCTCTGTTTTTTTTGTTAGTGTTTGTTCGTCCATTTTTCTTATCTTTTTCATTATCAATTATGGTATTGAAATCGCCCCCTATTATAAGTGTCTGATTCTCATATTGTTTAATTATATCTTCTAAACTTAAAAAAAATTCTGTGTCGTCATTATTTGGTCCGTAAATATTAATTAAAACTATTTCCATTTCATTAATGTGAATTTTTAAAACTTGCATTCGCCCAGAAATAACTTCCTTGTATTCTAAAACAGTGAAAACTATCTTAGAACTAAATACGATACCTATACCAGTACTGTTTGAACTATTGCCACTAAAGTAAGCATTGCTTCCCCATTCTTGTTTCCATTTGTCCATAAATTCTTCTTTATAATGTAGTTCTTGCAAAAAACATATGTCATATTTATTATGCTTTAACCATTCGAAAATCTGACGTCTTTTCCTATATTCACCTGCACCATTCACGTTAAAGGTGCAAACTTTTATATCCATAGCCATTTATACATGAGCAGGAAGAGAAAGCGGTTCACAACAGCACTATGTGCATTTCTGCAGCATTCAAACAGTAGGAACAGATAAGTCGAGTAAAGGAGTAGGTCAACAAGTAAAGAGAATAGCGTCATATATAGTTTTAGTGTGAATAAGATTAACATATTTTTACAGAGATAAAACTATAGCTACAGTTAAGCCTTTTCCATAACAGTTACTTTTTTTTATCCACGTATAATTTTAGTCCGACATTTGCAATAATGTTTTTAAAATAATTTATTACTTTTTTTTTTTTTAAATCCTTTAAAATTATTTTCATATTGTATAATTATTTAATTGTGTATATAACACCTTTTCCCACTTTAGATAATCATTTAGGTTCCAACTCCATGTCTGTATTAATACGTATACAAATAAATATGTAAACATTTTAAAGAACAACGTACAACAAAGTTGTGTTACTAACAAAAATCCCTCTACATTCGTATAGAGTCTTGGACTAAAACATTTTAAAAGACTTCATACTTTTTTCAGTAACAAAATTTTATCAAAAGAACCCAGCATATGTCATATGTTTTTTCCACATAACAAAAGGTACATCAAAAAGTTATTCTGTTTAGAAACCGTAGTATATAAACCATATCATATTTTACATATGTTTATACTGTCACATAACATCAAAAAGTATACCCACATAACAAAATGTTTGTACATATGTGAATATACATTATTATATTGATATTCACATTTTACCTTGCCTACATTTACCAATATTTTCTCCTTTGTTATTTTAAATGTCTAATAGTTAAACAGAATCATATAATTACTTATGTTTGTATTGCATAGTAGCTCCATCTTCTTTTATGGTAAAGTCATGTGCTTATACATTTTAAAAGCTGTATCAATAACCTGTTTCATATTTTTACACATACCAAAAAAAAATTCTCCTTTTTTTGAATACATGTATCAGCACATACATGTATACCCACTTAACAAATAATTTTCTACACATAGGGTATTATATTAATAATCATATTTAATCTTTGCTTACACATATTAACAAAATTGTCCCCTTTCATTTTTTAAATGTCTAATAGATACACCTTGTCCTATTTTTACTGATGTTTATATTGTCACATACCTGTTTTAAAACCCTAACAGATGAAACCGTACCATAATTTACATATGTTTTCATTGTCATATATTATCAACACATATAACTAAAGTCTTATTACACATGTGTGACTATACATTATTGTATTGATAGTCATACTTTATCTTGCTAACACTCATATACACACGTAATTATATTTTAATATTTTGATAGTCACATTCCATCTTTGCTGATACATAACAAAATAATTTTTATTTCAAAGAACCATTGTTAATCTGTATTACATAATATAAAACCATGTACACATGTAACCATAATTTTACCACGCACCCGTAAATGTACATTAATTACCTGGTCGTCATATCATTACGTTACAAAATCATAATTATTCTGTTTTTTGTAATTATTATGTTACAAAATCATAATTATTTTGTTTTTTTTTGTACTTACTAAGTAGTTAGGCCGTACCTGTGTATTTCAATCACATAATCGGCTAAAACATATACATATATATATATATATATATATATATATATATACATATATATACATACACATACACATACATACATACACACATATACACATACACATACATATATACACACATATATATATATATACATATACACATATACATATACATACAGTTATACATACACATACATATACATACACCCATACACATACATATACATATACATATACATATACATATACATATACATACATACATATACTAATATGATATCACCCATATTACAAGCACAGAAATAAAGTATCAACCTATTGACTTAATTATTGGTTTAGTCCTCTTTAATCTTCCCCGCTTTTTTTCTCTTAGCGAAACGAAATAAAAAGAGTTGCAAGAGGGAAATAAATTACATATATCGTACACACATTCTAACGTGTATTCATCTTTACAAATCTTGCAGAAAACGAAACGCAAGATTTATATTTGTGAATATTACGTTTATACTATTAATAACATTGTTTAAATAAGCAAACGGATTTTTAAAATTATTTATCATAAAAAAAATATATATATATATCCAAGCGTATACAAACATCGCTTACATTTATTATATAAGCCACGTAAAATTTTGTCTATTATGGTATGTTTTTGTTTTTTTTATATTTATTATGATAGTGTTGTTTTTATACCATTTAAAATAATGGTTGCTTCATATGTATTTAAACCACACTCATACACGATTTATGTCCCTTTTCTTTGTAAAATGTATCTGACCGTAATAACTTTTCTATCAATATTTTTAACACAGGTGGTCCATCGAGATTGTGACAACACCGTTTGAAGTGTTTAAATGTTACCGAATCGGTCTTTCCTCCGATATTTTGCCGAAAGCGTGACACTGTAAAATAATTATATCACATACTACACTGTATCGAAAAGTTTACTTTTGCTTCTTTTGTAATACTTCGGCTGAGGTCTTCTTTGCCGGCCATGGGAGATTTAACCACGTGGCATACTGACTGTATGAAACGATTTCTGGTTTGTTTCCTTCTTTTGTTTTTTTGTATAGTTTGCCCTCAAAAGACCATGCTCTTTCTATCTTATCGTTACATTTTAATCGCATTGATGACAACACTTCTTGGTTAAGACGCGTCAGGTCTTCATTTATGTAGACTCCTGAATTTTTTAGGAGTTTTGCATGTGAGAAGATGTTACTTTTTACTTGACGCGACACAAACTTTACAATTATCGGTCTATTTTTACCTGGAGTGTGTTTTCCAAGCCGGTGAGCTATATCTATTTGGTGCACAGATATCCCAAGTTGCATTTTCTCATTTAGAAAATTGGTTACGTGCCATGCTGTTTCTTGTGAACTTTGATATGGCCCGTCGTTCTGAAGGCCCGTTATACGCATGTTGTTTCTTCGTCCGTATTGCTCAATGTCGTTTAGCCTTTCTTTACTTTTTTCTGACTCTGCTTTCACTTCTTCTTTAACCTTCTGTATTTCTTCATTTTTACTGTTTATTTCATTTTTCATCTTATCTAGTTCGACTTTTAACTTTTTATTTTCCACAACTTTATCATGTAGGTCACCTTCTAGAACGTCTACTCTTTTGGTGATTGACTCGAGAAATTGATCTTTCATTTCTCTAAAGATGTCTTTTATTATTTCTCTAAAAATGGCTTTATCGTCTTTTGTCAGCATTTTACTTAATTTTTCGTTCATTTCGTCGAGTTTTTTTTCAATAGACATACTTTCATGTCGTTCTGCCATTTTGTCTTCTTGAGTTTCTATCTGTTCAATTTTTTTCTGCTTTTTATTCTTGTTTTTGTTTTTAGTTTTCTTATTAAGCTTCTTCCCACCTTCGTTTATGTTTTCTACTATTGTTTCCAGACTATTGTCCCAATCACTAATGCTACTAATGCTGGAATCATCTAATCTCTTACGCTTGTCTTTAGTAGACATTTTTCACATTGCTTTTATAAATACCTGTGCGTATCTTTTGCCTCACAGTATACATTTGAATTGTCCGTGCGTGGGTCGTTTACTATTGTACTTTATCGTTTTTTTACTGTTAGTCATTCATGCACACATTTTCATGTTTATAACAATGGCGGCTCCCTGCGCTATATATTAGTGTTGATTTACATTTTATGTCGTCGACTTACAGCCATAGTTGCTGTGTCTGTTTGAATTTTGAATTTGAAATAGAGTCTATACACATTCACAAACAAGCGTATCTACTTAAAAAAAGTTCTACCTCATGGTTTTTGCCTTAAATCCTCAAAATTATCCGACCGAAAATAAACACCACCGTTCTATTTACTTGACCTTGACCCTCAATTGCAGTGAATATTGAAGTCAGTCATAATTCACAATTACAGATCATTGTTAAATTTTTCATAAAATCTAGTACTGATACAAATTCAATAGAAAACAATGTTAACTGTACATACGCTCGTACGTTGTCTTCAGGGTAGAGAATCTTCCTAACTTCTCCAGAAGGTTCTGCCCTCAAATATTTTGGTTCTACAGCTGGAGGGAATGCTTCCCATACATCATACCATAACGGCCGATCTTCAAAACTCACTGCATTAGACCTAAATAGGCCCTGCATACTGTTAAAAAATAAAGTCAATTGTATTACATTTATGATTATTACCTCAGCAGCTGAACTGAAAGCTTGCCAGTGAGCTTTTGTAAATGCCTTTTGTCATCTGTCTATTGTTAACTTTTTCTTTAAACAAATTTTTCAGACTACAGTCCTTTGATTACACTAAATTGTTTAGAATTATTTTCCTCAAGCAGGTCAGCTACCACCATTGAGGTGAGGACTCTGACCTCCTGAAAAAACATCTTCAGAGCATATATTTTGATAGTATTTTCTTATTTCTGGTTGGATGAAATGTCAAACTGGCAAAATTTTTAATGATCACAATGAAGCGTAAGTTTATTATGTATGTGACACTATAAAAAATCAAAATTTATGTTTCGCTGACTGACTAAATTCATTTCATTAAAAAAACTGTATAAAAAGTAAAAATTTGTGAAATTTATATTTCTTCATGCTATAAAAGGGGGTACCCAACTTCAGGGGGCAATGACTGGCAAAGTGTCCCTTTTGTCCCTTTTTTTTTTTTTTTTTCGTTTGAGACTAGAACACTGCTTTAATAGTGAGCAAATGTGCAGCCAAGCTGTGCATCAGTGAGTAGGCAAGCTTATATTAACACCTAAAGTTAAAAAACAAAACAAAAATAAACAATATATATGTAGATATATACCAACAAATGGAATACGGAAATGACAACGGGTGATTTGGAACACTCGGATATATAGGATGCTATTAGTTTGATTACTGTACATAAAATATAAGAATTCTTTCAAAATTTTACTTTTATATCTTGAATCATGAATAGTTATTTTGAAAGCTCTACTGATATTCATGTATAAAATATAATATACTTAAAAACACAAAATACCTGTTTAAATGTACACAAAATGTACATAAAGAATAAATAACTTTGTGCCACGGATAAATAACAAGAATAAAAAGAATCCCATCATAACAAAACTGTCTGGGTGATACTAAAACCCTGCCGAGTTCTAACTGACACAGACATATTCCGGCTGCAAGGAAAAGGCACACATGGTGTGTGTAATAGTGTAATAGACACGCAATTTCATATTTTTTTACATTAAAGTGTGACCTTGACTTTTGTGTGACCTTGACCTTGACATCTGGCATAAAGGTCTGGGTATTTAAACCAGTAAATGCAGGTGACACATCACCATGACATGTTGATCACTTGCGTGAAGATATTTTAAAATCCCTCCATGTAAGACAAAGTTACATACCAAACATGAAATATCAAACAAAGTGTGACCTTGACATCTAAGGTACGGATCTAAATCTTACATACGACACGTCGTCATATCATATTGATCAATTTAGCAAAATGTTTATGAAATCCATCCATGTATGACAAAGTTACAGACAGGACTTAAAATCTCAAACAGTCTCAAAGTGTGACCTTGACCTTTGAGGTACTGGTCTGGGTCTTACGTGTGACATGTTGTCATGTCATCTTGATCAATTGAGCCAAGTTAAATCTCTTCATATAAGACAAAGTTAAAGACTAGACACAAAATATCAACCATATAGAAAGTGTGTCCTTGACCTCTGAGGAAAGGTTGTGGGTATCACACGCGACACTTCATCATGTCATGTTGATCAACTGAGCCAAGTGTTTTTGTAATTAATCTATGTATGACAAAGTAACAGACCGGACACGAAATCTCAAGTGCTCATACTCAAAGTCTTGTTAACAAACTCAAAGTGTGACCTTGACCTTTGAGGTATGAGTGTGGGTCTAATGTGCAACATGTCATCATGTCATGCTGATGAATTAAGACATGTGTTTTTGAAATTAATCCATAGGTGACAAAGTAACAGACCGGACATGAAATCTCAAACAAGACTGAAAGTGTTGTCAAACAAAGTTAAAGAAATGGTAAACGATACACGGTATTAAACGATTCGCAGGCTAAAACGCGTTTAGTTTTATACTGCATTTTCACATTTTTTCTAACATTTATTGTAAAAAAAATGCAAACCGTAAACGGAACTAAAATGCATTTTAAACGCAAAACAAACGCATTTGACACGCACAAAAACACATTTGAAATGCATTTTTGGTGTACTTGAACAGATTACGGTCAGTATCTTACATTATGTATTGTATTGTATAATGTGATATCTACCTATCTACCAATGAGGTTTTACCTAATTCATATTATAAATTAATGTAAGCCTAAGGAAAACGCATTACCTCCAAAGCAACCATGAAGCTAGAGCTAACATTCTCAACAAGCAATTTATCTCCGCCTTGACCCATGAAAACACCACCTTCATTCCAGACATGGGTCAGAGTGAAATACCCTCAATGTCAAACATTACAGTCGGCTGGAAAAGGGTCCACAAATTGCTGATGAATCTCAAGACCAAGAAAGCCACTGGCCAAGACGAGATTCCAGTCTTCATCCTGAAAGCAGCTGCTACAGAACTAGCCCCAGCTCTAGCAAATCTGTTTCAACTATCCCTCGACCTAGGAGAAGTACCTCAGGACTGGAGGGAGGCATCCGTAGTCCCTCTCTTCAAAAAAGGAAACAGCCACCTAGCATCCAACTACAGACCAGTGTCCTTGACGTCCATAACGTAAAAATGGAGCGCATGGTGCATAACAATGTCATGCAGAACTTTTACAGGTACAACGTCCTCAGCGACAACCAGCATGGTTTCCACAAGCAACACTCCTGCGAGACTCAACTCTTAACCACCATCCAGGACAGCCAAAGGGAAACAGGTAGATGTCATTCTACTGGACTTTGCCAAAACTTTTGACAAAGTCCCTCATGTACAGCTACTACACAAGTTGGACCAGTACGGTGTAAGGGGCAACATCAAGAGATGGATACAGTCATTTCTATCCAACTGAAAGCAGCAAGTCTTCTTTGATGGTGCCAAGTCAAGAAACTATGTTTCAAATATTAAAAAAAACACACAATTCATTTTAATTGTTGTTTTCAATACTTTATTTAAATCATGCCAAAGAAAATTATAAGTTGAAACTACACAACCAAAAAGCAATGTTTATTACTATAATACACCACCCACATTTTTCTTTACCATAAACTCAATTTAAATATCAACTTTCACGTTTTCACAGAAGAAAATTTATATACATACAGTTCCAATTATTGTAAATCTACGAAATATTTACAAAATTACCAGAACCTAATGCTGACATTTTACATAACGCGATCGATCGCAAATTATCTGCAAAAACATAATCAGATTTTAGAAATTGTTACCATTTTGACAAAGGGAGGTAATTTTATACTCTTCATAATTGAGAATTTGAGAAAGACCCGCGAATTACGTCATCGTCTATTTTTGTTGTCTTTGCTCGGGTAGGTGGTAAGAAACGTGAACCTTGGTTGTAGATATCCGACCAATCAGAGCGGTTATTAAAAATAGATTAATTTATATTCAAAGCCATCCACCAATCACATAAGAGAAATTAAAATAGATAAATGATCAATGAATATGCATGAGAAGTTTTCCAAAGTTGCATTATCGGGCATGTGGTGTGATAAACACCGCGGGGGTCAATTATTTATACTGATTAGTTACGTTCTTTAAACAACAGTTTGACCTGTGTCGTATCAAATAGAGATATTTGCAAACCTGTGTATTGTGAAAACTAGCTTGTCCGATTTTTAAAACTAGCCTGACAGGCCAAGTAACTTTGAAAAAAGCACATGCCCGGATCCAGATTTGACAAGTCCCGGCATTGGGCTATCCTAATCTTGGAGCACTGACTACTGTATATTGTTTTAAATTTTTAACATTTGAGACTTCTGTGCACCACCACAATGCCTAGTCTCGTTGAGCTACGTACGTTCTTTCAAGAACCCAGCTCAGTATATGGAAGAAGAAGGTAGTAGCTGATCTGCAATGTGGGGGTCAAATTGTAATTAGTTTCCGCGACGTTTCAAATTATACAAGAATGTGCGTAAAATATAAACCTATGGTCATGTTTAAAACTGAATTAACGACTTTTTCTTCAAAAAAATCATGACTGATATTATATAATTGGTCTCAACAATAAATTTACCGTGAAAACACAGTGCCAAACTTTTGCACCCTTGATCCTGCCATTTTACGTCATTGTCGCAAAACGCTTGGTTAGATGTTTAAATCATTTGAATGAGTGAGACTTTATAGTCAGGGGGCAAAATAGGAAACATAAATTGCTTCTTGTATAGGCGTTGTCATACATTTGTGACTGTACAAGAATGATGTGAGGCGCTAACTAGTAGTGCAGGTTTAAAAAAAAAATGTGTACATGTAGTATTAATACTGTACCAGCTCCCACCCCTGAATGCCTCAGGTTGGACCTCGCACGACCGTGGTAGCTGTTCCGCATCCTATCACCCGATCTCTAAAATTAGGATTTGATCTCTGGACTCCCTGAAAGTAATCGCCAATGTTTCCCCAGATACGTAAAAATAATTGGCTAGGTTCCCCAGATCTCCAAAACGCATGGGAGGACCTCTTCGATAAATACCGCACAATTAGCAGCACCTGCCAGATGATGACAGACCTTGTTGGCCATCTCTCCAACATAGACGGCAGAAGGCCAAAGTAACCAGGCCATATATCGACATCCCCGCAAGACACCGCATCTCCACACCCGCCGCTATTACAAGTAGCAATCAGATACGCTTCTTCTCTTCTCCCTTTTCCCCTCTGCTACAGGGGTACTTTTGGGTAACTATGGCAAATCCTTTTGGGGATCTGTGAAACAATGGGCATTACTTTATTGTACACTGGGTCAAGTGGGTCAAGGACTTGTATAGAAGGATAGGAAACATGCATCTCCTGATTAAATGTTGATGAAATAGCACAAGAAGGATTCTTGATTTGCAATTTAATCATTCATAATTCACAGGCAACTGAGTTGCATGTAATCTTAGATGTTTAAGCATGCCTCGATAACGCAACATGATCTTGAATTAAAGATATTGAGGTTTGAAGGGAAATTTATCGCAGTTTGTCGTTATTTTAGTACTTCGACAATTTTTAAACACACATTTCTTGGAATGGTATTGTTTTGATGACAATTTCATTCTGCAATGTAAGAATTTTGATTTGTGTTCCAGAGATTAATTCCTTGACTAGGTCAATATCAAAAATATGTCATGTGTGTATTATACTCCTGCACCGTAAATTATGCGATAAATATGCTTATTGCCTCATACTAGGCGGGTTACAAAACACTTACAAATTACAGAGGAGATATATAACAATTAAAAAATTGGTGACAGGTTATCAATCAGATTAACCAGGGAATTATACAGAGAAGGAAAGGCAACTGATCGAGTTTTGTGAAAACGCTCGCGTATGAATTCACGCAAAATATCGCAGTATCTCGTTTTCAATTATCTTAACTTCCATTCATCACATGAACACACATTGTGGAATGAAATTCTCATCAAAACAATAGCATTCCCAGATTTAATTGTTGAAGTACTTACAAACTTTGTATACTACAGCTAAAATAACGACAAATTACGACAAGTTTTCCTTCAAACCTCAATATCTTTAATTCAAAATAATTTTGCGTGATCGAAACATAATTAAAACATCTAAAAGTACATGCAACTAACAGTTTATGTACAGGAAATCAGTTGCTTGTGAATTATGAAGGATTCATTTGCAAATTATTAGTTTCGTATCCTTCTATAAGTCCTTGAATCAACATACACGAATCTTCAAGAATCTACTATATACTCGTCTAATCGTCATATTCTACTCCCTAGCAATGTTTATCAACTAATCTGTGCTTACTGGATCACACGGACACCGTATGTCGTGCCACGAAAGGGGACTACCAGAGGCTAACCACTTCATGAAGACGCGTCATTGTCTTGCTCGCCAAATTGCTATGTGCAAGGTTAAATTAAAACTTCTGTAACGAAAAACGCCTTGTTATTATATAAATCTATAATGTCGGTGTATTTTGTTGCACCGTTTTTCTTTTCGATTGGCTGACAACAATATATATATATATTCCATTTATATATAAATGACCTGATATTCCATTTATATATAAATGACCTGTTATTTAAATCTCATTTATCAGCGTACGGAAGCGTAGTTAATAAATTGTTAGGCAGACCTCAATGAATTTGATTTAGGATGCTTATTCAATAGAATCTTACAATCTCTAACCGTAGTCTGTAGTGGAACAACACTAAGAATGCCAGCCCGATTAAAGTCTAGCTCATATTACTTACACTATATAAGCAGCCAACCGCCAGTACTTTTTAGTCAGGAGTGGATTAGTGGTCCAGTCGATAATGCCTTGAACTGCGAACCCAGGGGTCGCAGGTTCGATTCCCATCCAACTTAAAATACTAATCAGTCTTTCGGATGAGACTTTAACAAAAACCGAGGTCCCGTGTATCGGTAACACCGGGCATGTAAAAGAACCAGGGACGCCACAAAAATATCTTCAATATATCTGTACTATCCTCGAAAAATCTAAATTTACTAATAATCTTCTGGAGGCGTCGCCCATATAGGAAACCGGTGGCGACGATCAATAAAATTATCATCATCATATTTTAACCGTATGTTCGAGCCTCAATCGGTCCAAAAACTCCATCGGAGAAAGTATACGATTTACTTGCGGAAGGAAAGTGGTTCTACTCAAATCTATCTTGAGGTCTTCGCCAACTAATAAGACTGGATATGCAATACATAATCAGCCATTTGTTGAAAATGACGTTAAGCACAATTGAGGACCTCAGTGTAGATTGAACTTAAATCAACCTTGGATTTTAACATAAAATAAAGAAACACACAACATTATCATTATTATTAATGTTTACTGTCATACACGTATATCAGTAACTTGCATCCTGTGTCTGTGTAATCTATTATAAAAAATGTTTGTTAGTTTAATATGGTTAATATTAATAGATTCAATAAAAAAAGTCATAAAATATATATATATATTATGTAATTTTTTTTTCGCCTTCGCTGCGGCTTGAACATACGACATTCTGAGTGACAGTTAAAGGCGTAAGCCACTGCGCCACTTTGGAGCCTTATAATAATACAACAGTTAACACCTTTTAAAGTTGTTAGATCATGAAAGGGGCGTCATTCTAGTTGACCGGAACTGGAATTAATTCATACGTTTGATATACGTTTAATGCTATGCAAATTGTTGTAACCGACTAAAAGGTTTAGCTGGTGAGTATAAAATACCTCAAAATGTGTACATAGCATTCATTTATATTTGGCGGTTTGCTAGTACAGCAGAAAGCCTAGTTTTCAAATCCTCATTAAGTTGGGGTTAACCCATCTTGTGGGATGTGGTTGCCATGCAATTGCTACAATCGCCGGTCGTGGATGATTGAGCGTCTCTTTCACTGTCTTATCTCTATATTTTTTCTGTCTAATAAAGTAACAACCTTTTCTTGTGTTTGAAGAAACCGGTTTGAGACCATATTTTGGTAACTGATTGTTCTAACACTGGCCTTATTTCAGTGTTTTCTTTCTTTATTTACTGAGAGTCAATTTAAATGCCGACTGAGAGCCAAACAATGTACATGGAGATTGAGAGCCAAACAATATCGATGTAGACGGAGAGCAAAACAATGTAGAAAGAGACTAAGAGCCAAACAGTATAGACGGAGTCTGAGAGACAAACAATGTACATGGAGACTGAGAGCCAAACTTTGTAGATGTAGACTGAGAGCAAAACAATGCATATGGAGATTCAGAGCCAAACAATATAGACGGCGATTGAGAGTTTAACAATGCAGATTTAGACGGAGTGTTAAACAATGAAGATGGAGTCTGAGAGCCAAACAATGTTTATGGAGACTGAGAGTCAAACAATGTAGATGAAGACTGATAGCCAATCACTGTAGATGAAGACTGATAGCCAAACTCTGTAGATGTAGACTGAGAGCCAAACAATAAAGACAGTGACCGAGAGACAAACAATGTAAACAATGTACATGGAGACTGATAGCCAAACTATGTAGATGTAGACTGAGAGCCAAACAATGTAGATAGAGACTGAGAGCCAAACAATATAGACGGAAACTGAGAGACAATGTACATGGAGACTGAGATCCAACCTATGTAGATGGTGTCTGAGAGCGAAACAATGTTTATCATAGTGTAAATTGAGAGTCAAACAATAAAATGCCGACTGAGAGCAAACAATGTACATGGAGACTGAGAGTTAAACAATATCGATATAGACGAAGAGCCTAACAAAGTAGACGGAGACTGAGAGACAAACAATGTACATGGAAACTGAAAGCAAAACTTTATATATGTGGATGTAGACTGCGTGTCAAACAATGTATATGGAGACTGAGAGTCAAACAATGTAGATGAGGACTGATAGCCAAACTATGTAAATGTACACTGAGCATGTGGCATTGTTTGTCAAAGTATAACGCAATACAGTGTTAACTTAGATATAGTTATTGTCCAAAGAAAATGACGGCATCAATATATTTTTGCAGTTAGCTAGTACAGCAAATAGCCTAGCTTTGAAATCCTCACTTAATCTAGTGGAATGTTGTTGTTTTACAATTGCTACAATCGCCGGTCGTGGATGATTGAGCGCCTTTTACTTTTTTTTCTCTATCTTTCATATGTCTGATAAAGTAACCTCATTATCTTGTGTTTGAACAAACACGTTTGAGACCATATTTACTGTGGAGTTCAAAGTTTGGCAACTGGTTATTCTAACACTCTATCTTTAAGTATACTGGTCTGATTTCAGTATTTCCTGCTAAATTAAGTTTTCTTTATCCTAAATTTGTTTATTGACCGAGAGCCAAACAATGTAGATGTAGACGAAAGGTCAAACAATGTAGATGACGATTGATGGCCAAACAATGTGGATGTAGACTGAGAGCAAAACAATGTAGATGGAGACTAAGAAATAAATAACAGTAAAATAAATCAGTCAGTGGCCTGTTTAGCAAAATAGTAATAAATTATTAAATTAGATTGATAACCGATATATTGTATTGAATTGCACGACTATTGTTACTGTGGCGCCCAAGTCCAGTGGTCGTGTCATTGGATTAGTTTCCAGGGTCCCGGGTTTGATCCTCGGTTATGGCATTGATAAGTATTTCCCAGATGTCGAATAAATCGGTGTTGTACACCGCGCATGTGGGGTAAAAGAACCAGGGATGCTTCTGGAGTGTATTCTGAAACTTGCACTATCCTCCAAAAATCTTATATAAAAATAACAGTCACAATAAATAACAATTACGAAGAATATAATGCGCCCGCTTTGGGTTTGTACACTAACCGCTGGATTTGGAAGTTCTGGGAGCTACCTAAACTATTGCGCTCCCCGTTATACTTGTAGTTAAGAACTAACTTACATGACGGTGGGAAGATTGTTGCGCCCAAGATATTAGATCTGTGTGTATCGGTTTGGCATTAGATTATTTCTGTTGAAAATGCATATAATTGTCATAGTTTCTTTGTACATATGAGAACATTTGACACATTTTCATGAGTTCTGTAAAATTTTAATGACATTGGGTACTGCTTGATGATTCCTGCATACGGGACAAGGATTTCCGCGTATTTAGTACCGGGTACGGAATTTTCAACATACACACCCTCTCTTAGATAAAAAAAGAAAGTAAAATCTTGAATAATCGTATCGGTTATATTTTGGTACAATTATGGCAGTCAGGGAACTGTTGCATATTTAAAAAAATGTTAACAAATGTGCTTCAGAGAATGTGGTAGCATTCAAACCAACTTAACTGGCATAAAGTATTTATTTTTTAACATTTTTTAACTAAGTTGATTCCGAAAGATTGATTAACAATCAACAGCTATTGAAAGGGAATTGGTTCATACAATACTTAAACCATTATACAATAAGTGTACGTAAAATGAGAGTTTAACCTTTAAGTTTGCTTTCAAATTCAACGGAAAATTCAATAACGTTCCAACAACATTTACACTATTTTAGCACGTGTTAATCAGTATCATTTTCAAAAAGAGTTTCTTTACTCTACATATTTTATCCTTCTGCATGTGAGTCGGATGCTCTACCACTAAACCACTGCTGTGGTATACGACTATTCAAAACTTGTCATCAACGGAAATTTAAATATCTATCATCTTTCAGAGATACAAGAGGACATACCAGAAGAAGAATCTGTTTTGATAAGAGAAAGTGATGATAGAGTAAAATGAGTGTTGCTAGAAAGATGAACAATAAATAACTTTCACCGGGATTCGAACAAGAATCGCCTGAATAGTAATCCTCAACTGTATCTTGTTCACTACAAAAGAAAGTTACGATACCATTGGTATTAGAACGGATATAAAACCATCTTCTATCTGAATTGCTTTTTGAGTCCGCGCTATGTTTATTGTATGAACCATTATAATCCGGACTGACTAAGGATAATCGGCGAAGATCCCCGAATATGTGGATATGTTTAAACTTCACTAAACTGAATTTTAACATTTAATAAAGAGGCTTCATATTTGCCATGCTTAATTCTACTTTTAACAAGGGATCTCTGCGACGGATTGTTCAAATGTGCAGTCGACTAGTGACGGCCTGTCTCTCGCCGTTAAAGCCGTATGTTCGAGCCTCAATCAGTCCAAAAACTCCATCGGAGAAAGTATACGATTTACTTGCGGAAGGAAAGTGGTTCTACTCAAATCTATCTTGAGGTCTTCGCCCACTAATAAAACTGGATATGCAATACATAATCAGCCATTTGTTGAAAATGACGTTAAGCACAATTGAGGACCTCAGTGTAGCTTGAACTTAAATCAACCTTGGAGTTTAACGTAAAATAAAGAAACACACAACATTATCATTATTATTAATGTTTACTGTCATACTCGTATATCAGTAACTTATATCCTGTGTCTGTGTAATCTATTTTAAAAAATGTATGTTAGTTTAATAGGGTTAATGTTAATAGTTTCAATAAGAAAAAGTCACAAAAAATATATATTATTTAATTTTTTTTTCACCTTCGCTGCGGCTTGAACACACGACGTTCTGAGTGACAGTTAAAGGCGTAAGCCACTGCGCCACTTTGGAGCCTAATAATAAGACAACAGTTAACACCTTTTAAAGTTGTTGGATCATGAAAGGGGAGTCATTCTAGTTGACCGGAAATGGAATTAATCCATACATTTGATATACGTTTTATGCTATGCAAATTGTTGTAACCGACTAAAATGTTTAGCTGGTGAGTATAAAATACCTCAAAATGTGTATATAGCATTCATTTATATTTGGCGGTTTGCTAGTACAACAGAAACCTAGTTTCCAAATTGTCATTAAGTTAACCCATCTTGTGGGATGTGGTTGCCATGCAATTGCTACAATCGCCGGTCGTGGATGATTGAGCGTCCCTTTCACTGTCTTATCTCTATATTTCTTCTGTCTAATAAAGTAACAACCTTTTCTTGTGTTTGATGAAACCGATTTGGGACCATATTTTGGTAACTGGTTGTTCAAACACTGGCCTTATTTCAGTATTTTCTGCTAATTTTTTTCTTTCTTTATTTACTGAGAGTCAATTTAGATGCCGACTGAGAGCCAAACAATGTACATGGAGATTGAGAGTCAAACAATATCGATATAGACGAAAAAGCTAACAAATGTAGATAGAGACTTAGAGCCAAACAATATACACGGAGACTGAGAGACAAACAATGAACATGGAGACTGAGAGCCAAACTTTATAGATGTGGATGTAGACTGAGTGTCAAACAATGTATATGGAGACTGAGAGTCAAACAATGTAGATGAAGACTGATAGCCAAACTCTGTAGATGTACACTGAGCATGTGGCATTGTTTGTCAAAGTATAACGCAATGTAGTGTTTACTTAGATATAGTTATTGTCCAAAGAAAATGACGGCATCAATATATTTTTGCAGTTAGCTAGTACAGCAAAAATCCTCACTAAATCTAGTGGAATGTTGTTGTTTTACAATTGCTACAATCGCCGGTCGTGGATGATTGAGCGCCTTTTACTTTTTTTCTCTATCTTTCATATGTCTGATAAAGTAACCTCATTTTCTTGTGTTTGAACAAACACGTTTGACTCCATATTAACTATGGAGTTCAAAGTTTGGCAACTGGTTATTCTAACACTCTATCTTTTAGTATACTGGTCTGATTTCAGTATTTCCTGCTAAATTAAGTTTTCTTTATCCTAATTTTTTTTTATTGACCGAGAGCCAAACAATGTAGATGTAGACGAAAGACCAAACAATGTAGATGGAGACGGCGAGCCAAACAATGTAGATGACGATTGATTGCCAAACAATGTGGATGTAGACTGAGAGCAAAACAATGTAGATGGAGACTGAGAAATAAATAACAGTGAAATAAATCAGTTAGTGGCCTGTTAAGCAAAATAGTAATAAATTGCTAAATTAGATTGATAACCGATATATTGTACTGAATTGCACGACTATTGTTATTCTGGCGCCCAAGTCCAGTGGTCGTGTCATTGGATTAGTATTCCAGGGTCCCGGGTTTGATCCTCGGTTATGGCATTGATACGTATTTCCCACATGTCACATAAATCGGTGTTGTACACCGCGCATGTTGGGTAAAAGAACAGGGATGCTTCTGGAGTATCTTCTGAATCTTGCACTATCCTCCAAAAATCTTATATAAAAATAACAGTCACCATAAATAACAATTACGAAAAATATAATGCGCCCTCTTTAGTTTTGTACACTAACCGCTGGATTTGGAAGTTCTGGGAGCTACCTAAACTATTGCGCTCCCCATTATACTTGTAGTTAAGAACTAACTTACATGACGGTGGGAAGATTGTTGCGCCCAAGAAATTAGATCTGTATAAATCGGTTTGGCATTAGATTATTTCTGTTGAAAAACAGCTTTTGTAAGGGAATTGGGTCATACAATACTTAAACCATATACAATAATTGTACGAAAAAATAAGAGTTTAACCTTTAAGTTTGCTTTCAAATTCAACGGAAAATTCAATAACGTTCCAACAACATCTTCACTATTTTAGCACGTGTTAATCAGTATCATTTTCAAAAAGAGTTTCTTTACTCTACATATTTTCTCCTTCTGCATGTGAGTAGGATGCTCTACCACTAAACCACTGCTGTGGTATTCGACTATTCAAAACTTGTCATCAACGGAAATTTAAATATCCATCATCTTTCAGAGATACAAGAGGACATACCAGAAGAAGAATCTGTTTTGATATGAGAAAGTGATGATAGAGTAAAATGAGTGTTGCTAGAAAGATGAACAATAAATAACTTTCACCGGGATTCGAACAAGAATCGCCTGAATAGTAATCCTCAACTGTATCTTGTTCACTACAAAAGAAAGTTACGATACCATTGGTATTAGAACGGATATAAAACCATCTTTTATCTGAATTGCTTTTTGAGTCCGCGCTATGTTTATTGTATGAACCATTATAAAAAGAATAATAGAATAATTATCAATAAAAAAATGCATTAAAAGAGTAATATGTACGGAAAAAAGCTCCAAGATGACGGCAATTTAATCCGGACTGACTATGGATAATCGGCGAAAATCCCCGAATTAAACTTCACTAAACTGAATTTTTACATTTAATAAAGAGGCATCATATTTGCCATGCTTAATTCTACTTTTAACAAAGGATCTCTGCGACGGATTGTTCAAAGGAGCAGTCGACTAGTGATGGCCTATCTCTCGCCGTAAAAGCCGTAGGTTCGAGCCTCAATCAGTCCAAAAAACTCCATCGGAGAAAGTATACGATTTACTTGCGGAAGGAAAGTGGTTCTACTCAAATCTATCTTGAGGTCTTCGCCCACTAATAAAACTGGATATGCAATACATAATCAGCCATTTGTTGAAAATGACGTTAAGCAAAATTGAGGACCTCAGTGTAGATTGAACTTAAATCAACCTTGGAGTTTAACATAAAATAAAGAAACACACAACATTATCACTAGTCTGATGTTACAACTCGAAGGAGAATGAGCTGCAAGAAGACTTTGCATAATTAATTAATTAATTAATATTATATATTGCGACTTTGGACCGAGTGTCACAAGTGAATGAGGGGCCACTCAGAAGTGCAGTTTTAAACTCAGAATTGCAGAACCCGCTGAAACTTGTGAACAGTGCTATATCGGGTCGCAGTCTGTTTTGCGCTATTGGTTGTTTCAAACAGGTGATGAGACAGGATTGAAACACTGCTGCAGGATTAGTTTTAGTAAAACACAGTCCAGGGCAAGGGTTTGACACTCAAGTTTGAGACTTTAGTGATCCGGGTTTCGAGTTGGGAGCGCTGAAGGACTTGTTTTACTTGGTTAAAATACAGTCCTGAGCATTTGTTTGGAGTGCTGCAGAACTAGTTTTATTTATAAATATACATGTTGAGAGAACTTGTGACCAGACCATTTTGCCTTAAATTGTATTTGACTTATATGCATGATATATATTGTAATATGTGTTTATATGGCAATAAATATGTTTAAACTAGTTCTGTGCATGGTGGTTTATGTAGTGTTCGAAACGTTAGTTTGAATCCTTTGTGATTTGGTTTTATATTCATTAGTTAATTTTACGTGATTATTCTGTAAGGCACGAATCATGTGTTCAATCATTTCTCATCCAATCATAAAGCAAAGATGCTTGGGAAAAAATATTTCACCATTTATCTTGAATCAAATGGCAAGTAGCCAAAGGAAAAGTCATATATGCATTGCATGTATTAGTATTTGTGTACATAATCCGCTTGGTGCATTGATACACATTCTAATTAGTCATCAATTAATAATTAGTAATAGATAAAGTGTCATCAACAGAATGATAAATAACGATAATCGTTTAAATAAGTACACAATAAAAGTGACATATCTGCTGTTAATAAGTCACTGATAATAAGCACCGTCGCGGTACGCTAAGTTTGAAATATTGACAACTGGCCGACTGACTATATCTAAAATCTCGATCCAGATTCTCGTGCCATCCGCGATATTACGAGATTTTAATGAGGAACATCCGGTCTAAATCTAAGAAAATCTCATTTGGTAAGGAAAATAGTTAATTAACTTGTGTTTATCCCGCTTCAAACGCATGTTTACCATAGTTTAATGAAAATCCAATTTAAACAGAGTTTTACGTTCTTATTAAATCGGAAACTAAGTTGGGAATGAGCTTATTATGGATGCCTACTGAGTTGCAACAAAATTTGTTTTTCGTAAATTTGGGTCGAATAAAAAATAAACACTCGTTCTGGTAAAAAATGTTATTTAAAAAACGTACTTTTTTACTTATTTCTAAATTGGATATAGCTTAATGTTTTGCACTCATTCAATATAAGGGAATACATTAGATCTATTTGGTATTGGAGAAAGAAAACTTGTATTCTCAAGTAATATGTTCTCGAGCTATACCAGTTCTCGAGCTAGTATGGAATCGCATACTTTTTCACAAATATGACGCGTTTTGAAAGAAGGAAACGGCAGCATTTGTTTACAGAAGTTTTATTACAGTTTTATTGATAAAACCAGTCATATGTAAAATGTTCAGAATAAAGGTGAGTTATTTTTTAGTATTAATTAAATGATTATATTTATCTATAATTCCTTATAGTATCCTCGCAGTTCCATGGTTCGATATGCTAACGTCCAAATTCAAAACATTAAATGAGTTCAGTTATTTCACAAGAAAATTTCTACTTTCATGTTTGAATAATTTCACCTCCCTCTAAAAAAGTGTTCCAACTAATAATATTCACTAAAGAGACCATGTAAAATCAGTCAAAAACATACATGAAAATAAATATAGCAGTCTAAATACACAACCTCAAATCTAGGATATGACGTCAGAGCAGACGGCCACTTTAATCACATGACTTAAAAAGTCGAACACATT
Source organism: Panopea generosa (assembly GCA_029582155.1). Taxonomy (NCBI): domain Eukaryota; kingdom Metazoa; phylum Mollusca; class Bivalvia; order Adapedonta; family Hiatellidae; genus Panopea; species Panopea generosa. Next base: position 75,721,732 of record CM055899.1, read on the forward strand.
CAATACTGTTCATATTCTTTCAGAGTAGAAAAGGAAAAGTTGTCAAAAATGTCACGAAGAAGATGGGTGGAAACCGCGGTTGGTGGATGAGCTTTGGAAGGAGATACTGAAAACAAGTTGAAAACAAACCTAGCTGAAAGTAACAAAAGGAAAATGTCAACTAGCAAAGTTGTTATTAAAAAACAAAAAAAATATCAGCCTACTGCAAAAGGAGAAAAAATATCAAAATGTAGTAAAAAAATAAAATACCAGCCTTGTGCAAAACAAAAGAACATTGCCATAAGATCCCATTCTCCTCAGCCATGCCAATCTTGCATAAATTTGCTTCTAGATTCAGAAGAAAGTTCAGAAAATGAGACAGAGTCTGAAATGCCAGCTGAGAGCAAGTGCTGCAAATGCAAAATTTTTTTTTGTCTTGGGATGGTAACCAAATATTTTCCGTTGTCAACTGGGTTCAGTGTCCGAACAATGACTGCTTGCACTGGGTGCACTTGAAGTACTATTTCTCCTCTGCGTGTTGCAAGAAAGGACCCATTCTTTGTTTGTGATTGTTGTTTAAATGTGTAAAAAAAACATTACTGCAGTAGTAGTAACTGTTAACACTAAAATGGTGTATTAAGTTTATATTTAAAATGTTGCAGTTTTTACCCTGTTACTGACAATGTATAAACTTTTGTTTATATATAACATGCCGTTAAAAACAAGAAAAAAGTGCCATAAATAAAATCTTTACTTTATTTTGTATTGCTGCTTCATTTTTTCATACCCCTTAATAGCCACCATACCGCAATTTCGGCGGTGATTCCTGAAATGACGTCAGTTGTCTCCTTTTTGCAAATAGCTCGAGAACTGGTTACGTCATGTAAAGATGTGTATTTTTTACCTCCATCTTTCTTTCTCTATGTCAACAAGTAAAACGAATGCAATGCAAGGTTTTGCATTTGAATAGGGATGTATTCGTGTAATGTTCGCACACCAAACAAACATGTAAGGTATGTGAATGCTTTTGATATCATGATGATCACTTAAGCTATCAGGAACTGGTAACGCCAGGGTAACAAATTCCATTTTATGTACCATAGTTGCTTTTCATTTTAATTATGCCAAAAAACAGAAGAACAAGTAGTTTGATGGTGTTACCGGTTTCCGAACACTGAAGAATTGCTGCTAAATATTTCAATGCAAAATGGATATTGACATCAAGTGCTTGTTTTAATAACTATCAAATTATTATTTTCTACCAAAAAGATAACAAATACATGTCCATTGACTACACAATTTACGTTAGATCACAGTGACTGAATATAACTCAAACAAAATGAGCACATGACAGGATGATGCAATATGTCAAATTAAAATGACTTGAGGCTGTAAAAGTGCAAATACATGTAAATGAAAGCAGATAAAACTGCGCTTACCTTTCATATGAATAAATTTTTCTCAGTCAATGGGTTTATTCCAAAACAATATCAATTTACTGAATAGCATGAAGTTTTTTAATTTTTCTAATTTTATTTTTTTAGAAATATCATAGTAACTAAATAAAAACACTGAATTTAAAAAAATATATATATCTTGTTTTAATTGTATACTTTATTAATGCATCATTATATATCCACCTCTTCCTATCAACTTCTTATAACAAACCTTTAACTGTTTAACATATTTTTATTCTACATTTAACATGTGGCCCTGTGCTAATTTCAAACTCATTTTTAGCTCACCTGAGCCAAAAGCTCACAGGTGAGCTTTTGTGATCACCTGGTGTCCGTCGTTCATTGTTCCCTTTAAGCTTTTAACAACTTCTCCTCTGAAACTGGGCCTTTTTTTATATGATTTTACAGAAATGTTCCTTGGGTGACCCTCTACCAAGTTTGTTCAAGCCATCTTGATTCTTATTTTTGCTTTTATTATACAATATTATACCAGATATAAGTTTTAAAAGATAATTCATCATAAAAAGATGAATGATACATTTTTGATCAATGATTGAAATATTATTCATATATCAATAACCATTTTAAAATAGGTGTTTTTCTAAATATAAAAGTCAGAGTTTGTATGGTTCAGACAGGGATGGTTTACTGCTTCATAATAAAGCAATACCATATTTTTAGCTAGTTTCATAACAGCAAGAAGTCTGCTTGAGATTTTCAGTGTCAAAGTGTACTTGAAATCTTGGAGGAGTAGCTTAATTGTTTTTGGGGGAGAGTGCACTGCAACAAAGATTCTTTCAAGCGATATACTTTGGGAAGGTTTGTGTTTGAAACTCATAGGAATATTTATTGTGCTGGGACTGCTGATTGTTTCATGCAAAATAGTTTAGTCTGATGCTTTAGTTTGAAACCGTTCTCAAACATAACAGGTTAGTTTTGTGCTGGAACTGGATTTTTATTTTAGTTTCAAGACTTAGCATCTATAGTAAAAACTTCAAAAGCCTTCTTGTCAGAATCTACTGACCTGATTTTGATTTTTGGAATTTCACTGACATTTACCATGGGTGAACCTCTACCAATTTTGAACTCTTCTACGTATCTGTTACATCTTCAAAACAAATAAAAATTTTAACTACTTGATATCTCGTCTTTCTAGAACTTTGAGCGTACATGTATTATAATCTACTTACGTTGGGTGACTCAAGGTCAGTCAGGTGAGCGATAAAGGGCCATCTTGGCCCTCTTGTTAAAAAAAAACATCTTTCAGGAGGTCACTCATTTGGAACCTCTATAATTTCTGACACGCACAAGCAAAATATTTTTACAACTTTTGACCTTGACCTGTATTGCGTCAGTTTTCAGCAGTCGTGTTTGAAATCGATATTTGTAAACAAACCTAGCATTTGTCAAGGTTTGATTTAAACTGAAAAATGGACATGGTGAGAAATACATTGTTTCAGCTCTGTAGCATAAAATGACTTTCTTACTTGTATCTGAAGCATTATCTTTTATATTTTTCATTGCATTCAATGACCATGTGGATACTGTTTGTAAATATTGCGCAATTGTGCAAGAAGTGAAATACGCATGCGTGATATCTGTAATTCTGGGAAGTGATCGAGTTCAGGTGATGCTTGAAAACAGTTTATGGCACCATACCAGCTCATTAGTGGTGTATGAAACATGTCCTGCAATCAGCAACCCTGTTTTACAATCATCATTAGTTTTCATCTTGCTGAAATATTTAATTGCATAAATCTAAATATGCTTTCAGAGCAAATTAACTTGTATTAAGCAACAATCTGTCTTTAAAGGTCACATTTGCTCCTTCCCTTGACTGGCTTTAAGACAGGTTTGATTTTATGTGGAATTGTTTCACAATCAATGTAAAACAAGTAGGGCTGTGTATTACCAGGACACTTCCAATACGATACATACCACGATACAGGTAGGGCGATATGCGATACAATATGCTGCTTAACATTAAAAAACACTCTTACTTCTGCTTTTGAGTTCTCACTGATATGAAACTTTGATGTGTTGTTTTGGAAGATTACAATATGACTATTGCAATTTAAGACATCAATAACAGAAAGCATTGACTATTTTTAATAGAAATATATGTTCATAAATTGTCTCATATTTCACAAATCCTCAAAATAAATATTAATAAATTCACATAAATATTTAGAATAAAGATATATAATGTATTTTTAAATAGTTTTTAATAACAGAACAAACTCTGAATCATTTTCATACCAGAAATATTGCTGACCATGGCAAGTTTTCTGCAAGAGACTAGTATCTCTTGGATTCACCAAACCAGATGATTAGAACAAATTGAGTGCTTCAATGATGCACATTTGTTATAGCAAAAGTTTGATATAAATAGTTCTAATGACAACAAATCATGGAGTTCATGTGTTGGGACACAGGCCTGTGTGTAAGCCCCACCTAGTGGTTACACAGCGCATAATTATAATTTTGTATTTTGTCGTTAACCCAGAACAGTTTATTGTTTGTTTTCATTTGTTTCCGATTTCCTTTGGTCCTTTTAGTTTTATGTGCAAATTAAAGTTTAAATTTAGTATTCGTATACACATATTGAAAAAGTCAGTCTCTTGATATTGGAATGGATTTGATGCTGTTTTAAGGCTTTATTTCAAAGGGTATTGAATTACCGTATGCATAACCTGTATCGGTATGGCCGATACTGACCCTGCCTATACAATATGCATACTGCTCAGAAACGAACCGCAGTAAACCGGTATACAGGTATATCGGAACAGCCCTTAAAGCAGTTGTTTAATTCTTCACAGTTTTTTTATATTTTATGAAAGCCTATAATTATAGTCTTAAAAAGTTATTCCACTGATTGAAGCAAGCTATTATTGTAGTGAAAGGTAAACCAAATGAACATCTGTGATACATTAATACAACGAACAAACAAATCCGATCAATCAGTACTTTATAAGAGAGTACGAAAGATGGTACAACAGTTAATAAATTGTGAAAGATATACCAGCTAGACAATTACTGGTAATTGAGAAAAGAGTAAAAAAACACTAAATAAAAAACGTTTTTTTCCAAAATTTGTAAGAAAACAAAATCTAATCCAAACTGGTAAAAATTGATGATTGGTTTTACCCAATGAAATCTGAGCATCACAAGTTAAACTTTATAACATAACAATCAATATTCAAAGTAGATGTATCACAAAGCTGTAATAATAGGCTAAAATCTAAACAAGATGTTGATATAATGTACTTCATTTCTTCTAGGTTAATAGTTCTAGGCATATAGCTGTATGACCTCCTTCCTGAACACAGACCTTCAGTGGCAAGCATATTTCTGAAAGAACTATGAAGATGGTGTCCCTATCTAGATTAGTTTTAGAAGTGAAATAACAATTTAACTGATTGCATTCATCACCATGGCAACTGCTGGAGCAAAGACAAGAAGGAATGAAGAGGAAGCCAGGTAGGTTTTATATCAGGGCTTTTTTAAACAGAGGCCAACATTCTGTGCTTTCCAAATTAAAATATCATTGTTATTTTTCCCATGGATATAAACCCCAACTGAATATGAAGTATTATTGTAATATCTGATAATTATTAGTTAGAACATGATCTTAACAGTGTTGTTCTTTATTTTTTCAATTTGATTAAGCTTTAAAAGTAATCCCAATTTCCCCTCAATCTCGAAGACTTGGATCTCTTCCCAATTTCCAGAGAAAAGCCTCTGTATATACATGTTAATTTTATTTTTGTTTGCCATCACCAGTCTGATTTATTTTACACATCTGACTATCAATCAAGGAGTTGTGAGCTCTAATCCCCTCCCAGTCACAGTCTCTTTGTATATTAATATGCCAGATTCCATCTCATTGTGATGCGTATCTCACCGCTGGTTCAGGTGAGAAGTTTTCCAGTTACTATGCAGAGATGGTTGTGCTCAAATACTGGTTAACCTTAAAGGATCCAAGGAAAGCGTGGTTTGGTTAACTGATAGTCAGTTAGCCCTCAGTGGCTTTAAAATGATACTAAATATTAAAAAAAATGAAATCACATGTCATTGTAAATGTTCATTTCAGCGAGATATTTTTAAGGTATTTTCGAACCTTTAACTAATTATTTGAGGTATACCCTTTGTGTGTTGGTAAGAAAAATAAATGTTTACAATTGCTTGCTCCTAAATCAAAGAGTTAATTATTTTTGAGAAATTTGGGTTTAATACAACACAATCTGCAGTCATAGTGCTGGGATTATTTCATATTGTTTTCTCACACCAGTCATACAATAGATTTGGACTGTCTGTGGCATTTTTTTTTATTAATGTCTTTTTTTAAATTTTTTCCATTTTCTTTGTGTATATCCCTATAAAATCTGACATTGATTTTCAGTGCAAAGGCATTTTTTAAACCCTTGATAAGTTTATATTAATTTTAAAGTAAATATTACAGTTAAAGATGGATTCTCTTTTGTTGCGTAACTATAGAATATTTTGGTATAGATATTAATTTATGTGTATGATATCTTCAATTTATTAAATTATTTTCAGTATGATTTTGTCAGTTTTGATTCTCTGTGTTAATCTATCTCACAAGATAATATATACAAGTATAAACTCTTAAATAAAAGTATGGAATAACAACTGAATAAAATAGCACATTGTGATACCTTTCTTGGTCTCCTTTGATATTGTATTGATGAGGTTTGTGTTAAGATGTGTGTTCAATTTCAAGTCTTCCACAATACACATTATAGGTCACAAGATGCCAGCTCGGCTGAAACATCTCAGAGGTCTGGTAAATCTCGACGTGGGGGCACCCGCCAGCTCGACTTCTTCCAGGCCATGGCTGACTTCAGAACTATGTTTCCCACACTGGAGGATGAGGTGATTGAGGCTGTCCTGAGGGCTAACGATGGGGCGGTGGATGCCACCATTGACCAGTTACTGACCATGACAATAGATATGGATGTGACAGAATCTGTTGCTACATCTGAGGCGGCTTTGCCAGTGAGTCTCTTACATCATTAATGTCATTATACCCATCCAACGAGTGTCTGCAGCTTAATACTTTAGTGTTGCAGTGCTTAGAATACTAATTCAAGCATACACTATCTCAAGCATACACTATCTCAAGCATACACTATCTCAAGCATACACTCGTAACAGAAATATTGCTGAAATCAATGCTAGACATTATACAATTACTGTGAATTACAACACAAAATAAAAAATGGGGCTGTAATGTATTTTGGATGGGTTTAGTAAGCAGTAGCGGGTCCTTTGTGGCCAAATGGTGTAAGGCACCATCTCAAGATCACTTATCTCTCTCTGCTAAGGTCGTAGGTTTGAGTCTGGCTCTAAATGCTTCATGTGAGAAATCCCACTTGCTCCAAATGCTTCATGTGAGAGAATTTGCTAGTTGCACTTATGTGGAAGGACCGTGGTTCTACTCAGATATATTCTGAGCTCTGCCTCCGCCAATAAAACTTGATATGCCATATATAACCTGATACGCAGTGAAAAGATCTTTAAAACAGGTTTTCATTTTAAAAGATTTCATAGTTAGCTTTGACACTATGTGATTACAGGTTACTAATGTATGCATATATGCATAATACAATTTAATGCAATTATTTAAATGTTTTGAATGAATTTCTAAAAAAGTATTCAATGGAAAGTTTATTGTAGAACAGAATAAATAACTGTATTTGTATTTATTTAGCTTGAAGCATACTGCCCTCAGTATGAAGAAAAAGACAAGCCATCCACTCTGGGTACAGAGGATTCTCCACCCTCCTATTCTGAAGCCATGAGATCACAGTCCCATACAGATCAGGCCCAGAGTATATGGACGACACCCATTGGTCAACCTAGTGTCCCAACAAAAAGCATACATGAACTGGATGTGGACTCTTTCAGTAGAGCATTATCTAACACAGAGCCAAAGGGTGCAATGGCGCAGTTGAGTCCCCAGAGGTTGCCAGCTAGTTCAGGTCTGGGATTTTCACCTCAACGAAATGACACTCACAGTGGGGGGTTTTTTGGTGCTGCTCATCAAAATAGTGCAAGTGACCAAGGCATTCATAATACTCGTCGAAAAAAAGAGTTTCGAAATTGGAATCCACCTATGTTGGGAAACTTACCTGATGATTTTCTACGACTTATCCCCCCTGATACACAGTCAGGAAGCCCTAGTGCCAAATCAGAAAGAACAACTAATTTATCTACTACACCAATAAATGTATTATCGCTAACAGACGTAAAACCTAAGATTCATAAGTCTCGCAGCAAGTCTGAAAAGATGTCGCGACCTTTCGGTGGATCTCCTAAAGACGTGAAAGAGAAAGATTCTAAATCTAGAAGCTCAGATAAAAAGTCAAAATCTTCAGACAAAATGTCAAGGTCATTGAGTATGAATGAAGAGTCACCAGAAACAAGAGGTCATAAAGCATCAAGGTCACAGAGTGCTCGACTGAAGGACAGAGGTTCCCGTCATCGTGACATGAACAGTAGTCTGTCACCTTCTCATCACTCAGTGGTAAGTCATTTTGACTGACATGTAGATAAGTATTGCCAAGTGAAACATACATGTAGAGTATATGTAAAACTTCATAGCCAGGCCTCTTTGAGCTTTTCCTTTCAATATACATGTGTATTTGCAAAAAAATGTTTTTGATAGCAAAATTGCAAAATTCTGTATCTTCATAATTATATTAGTTTTTAGATCTGCTAGCCAAAGGCCAGAATTGCTTATGCGATGGCGCGTTGCACTTTCTCTGAAACCACTAGGCCAATTAAACTGAAACTTCACATAGATGTTTCTATTGCATAGAAGACTACAGTAGATTTGATTTTTTTTTTTATCTAAAATTCAAGATGGCCACCATTACTAAAAATAGTCCAAAACTTAAAAAATCTTCTTCTCATGACCGGCCCAACATATTTTCAAAATGTTTATTTAGTAGTGATGACCAACTATAGTTTTGTTAGATTTGTTCAAATGGTGTCCCTAGGGTTAAAAATGCCCCTGCCCCGAGGGTTCAGTTAGGGGACAAGTGTCGTAATAATTTTATACTTTTTTTCTAAATTGAAATGATTTTGCCTAATCTTCACAGAAGCAATGTTTTGGTGAAGGAGGTTCAGATTTGTAAAAGTGACTGCGTTCCACTGTCTTAAGGGGTCAGGAGGGGCCCCAAAAGGGTAAAAATTGGGAATTACTAAAATCGTTTTCTTAAGAACCGGTATGTCAGATTTGTTCATATTTGGCATAAATTATCGCTATGTGTAGGGGTTTGATTGCAGATAAGAATATGGGGCTAAAATATACACAGGAATATTATAGGGAAATCTGAATTTTTTCATTTTGCATCCATGTGTACAAAAAAAAATCTTTTTAAAATTTGAATCATTTCTGCTCATAACAAATCACTAAGAGTGGGTGATTGAAGTTCTGACAAATTAAAGGGCTGGGTTGTATAAGGGTTCTGTACAGGGGACTATATTTTTTTTACATATGAATGGTATGGGAATTTAAAGTATTTACCTTTCATAACAATTAAGTTTTTGTTCAGTATGGGTGTGGTGGATGTATTTATCCGTAAGTTCTTAAGATGACCCTCCAAAGAGGATAAATATTGTGAAATTTTAAATTCATGCTATGGTCACTATGAGTCAGTAGAGCGTCCTCAGGCCCTCTTTGGCCTCTTGTTATGATTCAGTCCATTTCCTAGATTTTCTTTAGTACAGTTATCTAACAAGAAGTGTTTGCAAAAATTAAATCATTGAATATGTTTATTACCATCACTAAGCATATTACCACCATTGCAAACAGGAAATGCTTCCGTGGGGTAGTTGCATAATGGCGGTTATAAATAATCTTTGTTTCTTCTTCTTTAAAAATGCATTTTCCTTATTTCAGTGCTCTTTTTTTATTTGAATGGCATTATTGATGTATTTTGAACATTTTGAAAGCATTGTCATGTTTGAATTGTGAAGCTAAAAGAAATTGATGCTTGGAAACTAGGGTATGAATACATGATTTCTGAAGTCTACTTCATAAAATCTCTTGGATGTCACATGACCGCTACTTTTTATCATACATGTATATATGTTGGTAGTGCAAAGGTTGACAAACAGTAAAATGTAAATTTCATTTCTTTCATTTGAGTCATTATAAGAATGACAATCCTGCAATTTGTTTTGTTTACTATAGAATAAAGAACAAAAATCAACGGTGGACTTACAGGTGCTCCTATGTAATTATTTTAAGCTGAAGTTTTTCACAAACTGGTACAGACCTTAAACCGCTCAAGTACCCCATAATTGCACTCAGTTTGCGCTCAGTTTGCACTCCGTTCGCGCTTAGTTCGCGCTCCGTTCGTGCTGTGCGTGCACTCAATTAAACGCAGTTAATTAAATGCACTCACAAACGCAAGTATTCGCTCATGAGCGCTGTATATCTGAGTGCTAAATTAATTACTCCTCTTAGCGTTCGCTTCGTTCAGCGTTCACTCAACGTTCAGTTCGCTCAGTTCGGTTGCCGGCCCATAACCAATCGCAACATCTCAACTCTTTAAAATTATTCTATATTGACTTTTTAATTTAATCTGTTCCAATGGAGCAATAAAATGTATCCATGGGATTTAGTCAAGGTAAATTAATTCATAATCCGATTGTTTGTCTACATATTGTGTCACCCGCTGGGCGAAAGGTTGTAAATTTCCGATAAACTGGTATCGATAGTAGGCATGTTTAACGGAAGTGTCTATGTTTTGATATGTGATCAGTGGTCTGGGTGATCAAAGAATATCGCACGTTATACCGGTGTCATATATTATTTTGACCCCCATTGTAAAATGACCCCCCCTTAAAATTTTCATCGGAATCCTTTTTTATTGTTTTGTTTTCAATTATAACAGCATAACAGATGATATAAAAAAAAAAAATTAGTCTTACCAATGAATTATGATCAAATATAAAAAAGATGATTGAGGGTGTCAAGGCGGGTCACATTACCATGGGCATTGTAAAATGACTCCCCTATTTTTTTAATTTAATACCCTGTCATTGTACTATTCATAATGAAAGTCAATAATAAACTGTATTGATTTAAAATTGATTCTAATCATAAAAATATATTATACTAAAAAAAGGAAGTGGGGGGAGTCACTTTACCGTTGCAATTACCATGGCCATAGTAAAATGATCCCAATACTTTTTTTCATCTTCTACAATTTCATTGTATTTTTTTATACATGTATTTACTAAGTATATAATAAACTGTATTGATTTAAAATTCAGTCTTGTAGGTGAATAATAATAATTACAAAAAAAAGAAAATTGGGATGGGGTGGGGGGTCACTTTACCATGGCCAAAGTAAAATGACCCCCCTATTTTTTTTATCTTATACAATTTCATTGTATTTTTTAAATTTACTAAGAAAAACAATAAACTGTATTAATTTAAAATTCAGTCTTATCTATGATTAATAATAATAATAAAAAAAGAAAATTTTGAAGGGGGGGGTCACTTTACCATGGCCATAGTAACATGACCCCCCTATTTTTTTTTCATCTTAAATAAGTTCATTATATTTTTTATATTAACTAAGTAAATAATAAGTTTTATTAATTTAAAATTCAGTCTTATCAGTGAATAATTATAATAAAAAAAAGAAAATTGGGAGGGGGTAGGGGGTCACTTTACCATGGCCATAGTAACATGACCCCCCTATTTTTTTTCATCTTAAATAAGTTCATTATATTTTTTATATTAACTAAGTAAATAATAAGTTTTATTAATTTAAAATTCAGTCTTATCAGTGAATAATTATAATAAAAAAAAGAAAATTGGGAGGGGGTAGGGGGTCACTTTACCATGCCATAGTAAATTCATTTAATACAAGTTCATTATATTTTTTATATTTACTAAGTAAATAATAAACTGTATTGATTCAAAATGCATTCTTATCAGTGATTAATAATAATAATAATAATAATAAAGAAAATTGGGAGGGATGGGGGGTCCTGTTATCCAGACCGACATGTGTTTGCGTCAGTATCTTCTTTGATATACCGTAAGCCGTTTGTTACAGAAAAGCGATAAAGTTTGTCCACAAAATTTACATATACATCATCAACATAAACTAAATATATTGTTATTAATAATTAAATTTAATTAATAATTCCATACTGTTGATACCTCGTTGGCCTTATAATAATCCATAAATCTGCTCAGTGTAAGCAGTGACTTAACAACATGTGGGTATATCACTGGTTTTGTTAATGTTCAAACTAAACTAAGCTTTATAATCAATAATATGCACTGCATGGCAGGGCTCGAATTTAAGCACTCGCCACTCGCAAAATGCGAGCTGTATTTTGAAAATGCGAGTTGAAATTACTTAAGCTGGCATTTTTTTGCGAGTGGATTTCAAGTTGAGAAAATTACTTATTGCATTCATTTTATTGATTTTTGAAAATAAACAAGTATTATCCTGGTAAAAATAACGAGTTCTTGTCAATTTTACCAAATTTCTTTTGCTTCTCGCGCCAAATTACCAACTAGCAGCAAGATTGTCAATGACATGTATTAAATATTGTATGTGTAGACTGCGTCCAATTGTTTTTGATCTCAAGTTCATTCTGCAAAAAGGAAGTAAAGTTAACACCCGTCAACAACATAATGAGTAGACTGCGTCTAGTTTGATCGATCGCGCACTCACTCTATAAAATAAAAGTAAAGTTGAAACCCGTCAAATTTATTGTTTACATATTCTGTCAGCTGTTAAAGTGGCTGATAAAATAACATATTTTTTCTCCATTAAACCGACGAATGAAAGTGAGTCCCAACAAGAAAAAAGAGAAATAATCCTTCTGTTAATACTGTAATGAAATGGGAGCGACAGCTCAATATCACACAGGGCTATAAACTTGACAATGACAAAATGGTGTGTCAATTGTAGAAACCACCGCGATCGACAGATCATCCATATTAATTAAACTCTTGTTATTGTTGAATCCATGATTCATATTTTGGTTTAGTTAAAAGTGTTTATTTATGATATATCATTGTATGCATTTATTTATGGTAGTATAATAAATAACAAAGACAATTTTATTTTTTTAAATATTTTGTTTTGTAAATTACTGCTTTGAATTGTACCTTAACATATATAATAACCTTGATACCATTGTCTATAAATAAAAAAAAAAGCTAATAATGCATATTAAATAACATGCAGGCTTTGAAACAATTAATTTTGGGTTTATTTAGACATTTAGGACTACAAGTTTCTGCGAAAATTGATTTGGCTAGTTGGTTTCAAATTTGGCCAGTTGAAATTTTAGGCACTGGCCAAAATTGCCAGTGCACAAAAAAGTTAAATTCTAGCCCTGCATGGGTGATGAAAAAATTATTATAATCCGTGTGATGCAATTCGACATTATAATAAATGATTTTGAAAAATAATGATCTTGAAGTGTTTTTCTCGATTTGGGTCCAAATGTGGCTTCACTAAACTTAAAAAAGATATTCTGATATTTTAAGTTTTTATAATTATTTTCGTTATCATTATGTATATAAATATACTTGCAATAAACTTTTTTCAATGGGTTACTCAAATTATTCTTTTACTGATAGTATGCTTTATATTAATATATTATTTAAAATGCCAAACTATATTAAACTTGTTTGAAACTACACCCACTGTGCTATAGCGCTATTTATATGACATGCAGCAACACACCCGTGGTGTTAATTACGTTATGCCAGTGAGAGCCGTGTCAATTAAGTTATATGCTAAAGCGGTGACTTATCGGTCTATTGACCACGGAAGATATGTATGATTTCATTTTGATTGTAATTCGTGCCAGATGGATGAATCTTAATTGAGCCAACATTATGTGATGGAAAATTAAAGATAAAAAAAGAAAAACTGCCAGCCAATTAACAACAAATAAAAAAATCATTTAAGATATTGGTTATTCGAAGTTTCAAAACGATTTAGTATGTAAATATCATGATGTTAATATCATTAAATTAACGAACGGAAAACCCCACGCTAGTTCTGAATGAATGGTAGAAAGTGTGACATACATGTATTAAGGGGTGTGTATTCAGGGCTGTCATTTTACCACAGCTGCCATAGCGATTTCGTATAAAAAAAACCAGATCAGAATTGTTAATTTACAAAATAAAACAATCCTACAATTTTAAAACTAATTAAAACTAAAGACATGTCTCTAAATAATTCCTTGTATTTCATTTGTATTATTTTTTACTTTCATTATTTGTTTTATTTTTTTAAATATTATTATCATTGGAGCTATTATTAAAATATACATATAGACTTATTGACTTGTCATAGCTTTTATATTGGATACGCGCGTACGTGCATCTGGTCAGTCGTTCACAATTAATATAACAATTTAATTACTATTAAGAAGGCAGAGTTGCATGGCAATCATCAAAACAGATACCGATGGTGAGAACTACATGTGTGTCAATAAATAGTTAATTGGCGATTTATCGGTCCATTGATCACGAAGAACACTGCCGTTGTGTAATTTTCATTTTGATTATAATTTGTGCCAGATGAATGAATCTTTATTTAACCCGCAGCATGTGATTGGATAAGAAATATATAGTCAAAATCAATACTAAAATATGCAGATTTTTTATAATATTTTTATTATCATCATTATCATTAATATCTATTATATATTTTATTATTATTTATTACTATTATTACTAATATAATTAATATTATTAATATTATTGTTATTATTGCTATATTACTTTATTATTATATTATTATATAATTATATAATTATTATCTGAGTATTTTTTCTTCTTTATTATTATTATTATTATTATTATTATTATTATTGTTGTTGTCATTTTTACTTGTTGCCCCTTTCACAGCTTTCATAATGGCTTAATTGTTACGTGCTTACGTGCACGTGATCAGGCGTATCGATTTTGTAGGAAAGCGGGAAAACAATATATTTACTATTTTATAGGCAGTTAATACATACATGTTCGTTTTTGTTTATTTAAACCTTCCTCATGATAGAAAGCTGTTCTTTAGTCAATATAAAATCACAACCTCAAAAAGGTCACCTAGAAATTTACGTTTACTAGTTTTTATTTCCTGTGTCTTATATGTTGTTTCGGTCTGTCGTATTAATTTGGCATACATACATTTATTTTACATTAATTCAATTTAGCTTGATTGTGAAGTAAGCTCGGAGCTTATGAATATCGTTCTCCAGTGCATTCCCTTATTAGATATGGTACTGAATTGTGTTTCGAGAGGTCGGGTAGAGCCTGGGTCAAGCTCGCGACCGCTGCCGTCTGAAGTCAGCACCCTATCCGCTGTACTGCTGACCCACTTTATATTTTAGAATACAATTAATTTATTACTACTATTTTAATGAGATGTGCACGAGTAAAATGTTTCCACTTTAATTGCAATATAACAGTTTTACGTACATTTGTTCACAACTAAGCACAAGCTCAGTGTAACTATGTTTGGGGAAATATATAAAACTAAAGTCCAAATTAAATTGAAAATTTGTAATTTTTATTTTGCCGAAATACCCAAACAAATAGAATCATTATCATATAATTTTTCGCATATCTATGTTTTGTTTGATTCACGCATGCTTTGATATTTTTGTATTTTGAGCAGTATACGTTTAAATCGAAATAAAGTACATGTTTTGTATGTTCTATAACTAATTAATATCGAAATAACACGGCAAATAGTGAATTCATATTACATTTTTTCGAATTGTTATTTACACAATATATATTATTATTTTATATTTTTGTTGCGCAAACCAAATCATGCTTAAACATGCTACTAAATTAGCCTTGAAACCGTAAATAACCATTGATGTGTCATCTATTGTATAATAAGTATTTTAAACATTATTGTATTGATCAGCTAAATATTGATATTTTTGCTATAATTGATAAATTGTTGACCAAAATAAGTTTTATCATGCGTTTTACAATAAAACATTTATATAAACTACATGGTTTATATTTATGCCAAAGAAAATTTCTTTTTTATCTGTATTTTAAGTATCGACTTCACGATCAAATAATGAAAAAAGAGTGAATTCGAATGAACGAGTGCACTCAGTTATCTTACTGTGTCTAGCGTATACTGCATATACTGCGCATCTGAGTGCACTCAGCGTATCTGAGTGCATTCAGCGTGTCTGAGTGCACTTGATCTATTTCATGCGTTCAGGAGTGCGTTTATTATTCAAAATCCAGCGTTTGCTTACGGTCCAGGTCCACTCCGTCAGCGCTCAATCTGTGCTCCGTTCGCGCTAGTCTGCGCTACGCTCGCGCTCTGCTTACGCTCTGAGTGCACTCTGTTTGCGTGCAATTGGGGTACTTGAGCGGTTTAGGGTCTGTACTGGCTATAAATAAATTATTATAGTAAATTGTACATACATACAAGGTGGGCAACTATTTAATAAGAAATTGAAAACTGATATTCTTGTTTTAGATATTGGAACTTGAAAAGATGATATACTAGTAACATATTGAATGTAACAGTAGTGTAAATCAAGGATTATATGCAATATACATAGTTACACTATAATGCTGTAACATATAATAAAGGGAGTATATCAGAAAAAAAAGCTATAAATGTATTAAAAAGTATTTTTAAAATGGATAAAAAGCATCTCATTTTCATCAATAAATACAATTCGAATGGTTTGGTATGTCAAAATTACAAATCCACCAAAAATCGATATTTACATTAGAGTGATAAACATGAAACAAAATCCCCATTCTAAAAATAAACAGCACTTAAATACTGCTTGACGACCTTGCATCCTCATTCAGACTTCTTTCTAAGATGAAACAGTTTTTACTATGTGTAAACCAGTATAACGGATCAAACTGAAATCAAAATTAAATTGCAGGACAAATTTAATACATCACAAAAGTATGTTGCAATTTTTAGTGGGAAATCTATTTTAAGTCCAACCTAGGCATATAGCCCAAGTTAGGAAATCACTTTTCAATATATTATTTTGGCATGTTTGAATAGATATCTTTTTGGCAATATGGGGTAAGTGAGTATACATTGGTATGATATATTAAAAATAAAAGTTTTTAGACAATTTTAAAAATGCTGATGTATTCCCTTTAAGAACATCATGTTATACATGCCCTTCCACTATCTACATGTACTACAGATAATAGAGACCCATGACTTCAGTAAGGACATGCTAGATGAGCGTATGAAGGAGAATGAACGTCGACGCAATCGGACATCTGCGGAATTTGATCCAGAAATGGCACAGTATTTAGAAGATGAACGCATGGCCATAGCTTTACAGAATAGTGAATTTTTACAGGAGTTACGGGGCAATGAAGACTTCATGAAAACTCTACAGAGAGGTTAGGATTAATAATTTGACTACACCATTTTAAGCTGGGAATTTGTTACACTACTCGTAATTGTTAGGGATGCAACAATACCAGTTGTTCAAATTATTTTGCAATATATCAAAATATTTCTCTGTAGTCATGATAATGTCTTAATACATGTATGATTTCAGATGTCTCATTGATTAAATATATCTACATAAAATGAATGTTCCAGGTCATAACACAAACATCCTGGTATATTTAAATAAATTTAAGTTTGTATATACTTCTGTTACAAAATTTTAAGCCATGATTGCTCCTATTTATGTAAATTCTATAAATATATTTGTTTGTAGAGTGTGAAGCATTAAGATGGTGTCTGCTTGAGAAACAAAATTCTAAGTGCTGCAACACTGGAATATCATGCCACGGACACATGTTATGATACCTCATCCAGTCACGTTATACTGACACACTGGAATATCATGCCACAGACACATGGTATTATACCCCACCCAGTCACATTATACTGACACACTGGAATATCATGCCACAGACACATGGTATGATACCCCACCCAGTCACATTATACTGACTCTGGACTAACCAGACTTAAAACTATTCTCTAAATGCTAAGCCCTAAGCAAGGAAGCTTCTAGTATCATTTTTGGTATGACCCAACCCGGGATCTAACCAATGACCTTCCACATATGAGGTGAAATCTCTACCCCTAGACCACCACTGTGGTGTGTTCTGTAAATGGAGATTGGTGAAACATTGTAATACATGGTATCACTGTTCACACTTTGCCTTGTAATACTGTATAATTAATGGTGTTGTTGAAATGATGGGGTTTAAACTGAAGCTTTTCAATATCAATATACATAGGTGCCAAATATGTTCAACAAAAATCAAGAATGGTACTTATTATTTTAACCTAAGTACCAAAATGGAGCAAAATAATCAATGTATTTTTCTATGGCACATCTTTTGTTGCCAATAAAATCTTTCACACTCTTTTAAAGTGATTTTAATAATAAATGTTTTCCTAAAAATAACTTAATATTATTTTTCAGGGATTCATTTTAGTATGATTTGGCAGATGTTGAAGAAATAACTATTTATTATTTAAAATGGTACCATTTATGTGGGAGGATGATATCCCTGTATCAGTGTGTAATACAGTTGTTTATTTAAAAAAATAATATATTTTATTTGTAGCTTAAATGTTAATTGATCGCCATGATGTGTTTTCTCGTAATTAATGTAATTTTTATCTTACAAATGTTTTAGAGCAACTAAATACTCCAACGTTTGAGACACCTGTACCAGAACCATCACCAAGACCTCCAGATAATAGTAAGATATCAGTTTACTGTTACTGTCGCTTTGTAATGTAAACTATTATTTGTCTAATGTAAACTGTTATTTGTGTAATGTAGACTGTTTATTTGTCTAATGTAAACTGTTTATTTGTGTAATGTAAATTGTTATTTGTCTAATGTAAACTGTTTATTTGTCTAATGTAAACTGTTTATTTGTCTAATGTAAACTGTTATTTGTCTAATGTAAACTGTTTATTTGTCTAATGAAAACTGTCTATTTGTCTAATGTAAACTGTCTATTTGTGTAATGTAAATTGTCTATTTGTCTAATGTAAACTGTCTATTTGTCTAATGTAAACTGTTTATTTCTCAAATGTAAACTGTTTATTTGTCTAATGTAAACTGTTATTTGTCTAATGTAGACTGTTATTTGTGTAATGTAGACTGTTTATTTGTGTAATGTAAACTGTTCATTTGTGTAATGTAAACTGTTTATTTGTCTCATGTAAACTGTTATTTGTCTAATGTAAACTGTTATTTGTCTAATGTAAACTGTTTTTTGTCTAATGTAAACTGTTTATTTGTCTAATGTAAACTGTTTATTTGTCTAATGTAAACTGTTATTTGTCTAATGTAAACTGTTCATTTGTCTAATGAAAACTGTCTATTTGTCTAATGTAAACTGTCTATTTGTCTAATGTAAACTGTCTATTTGTCTAATGTAAACTGTTTATTTCTCAAATGTAAACTGTTTATTTGTCTAATGTAAACTGTCTATTTGTCTAATGTAAACTGTCTATTTGTCTAATGTAAACTGTTTATTTCTCAAATGTAAACTGTTTATTTGTCTAATGTAAACTGTTTATTTGTCTAATATAAACTGTTTATTTGTCTAATGTTAACTGTTTATTTCTCCAATGTTAACTGTTTATTTGTCTAATGTAAACTTTTATTTCTCAAATATAAACTGTGTTTTTATCTAATGTAAACTGTTTATTTGTCAAATGTAAACTGTTTATTTGTCTAATGTAAACTGTTTATTTGTCTAATGAAAACTGTCTATTTGTCTAATGTAAACTGTTTATTTCTCAAATGTAAACTGTTTATTTGTCTAATGTA
Source organism: Panopea generosa (assembly GCA_029582155.1). Taxonomy (NCBI): domain Eukaryota; kingdom Metazoa; phylum Mollusca; class Bivalvia; order Adapedonta; family Hiatellidae; genus Panopea; species Panopea generosa. The sequence continues at coordinate 75,741,027 of CM055899.1, forward strand.
AACTGTTTATTTGTCTAATATAAACTGTTTATTTGTCTAATGTTAACTGTTTATTTCTCCAATGTTAACTGTTTATTTGTCTAATGTAAACTTTTATTTCTCAAATATAAACTGTGTTATTATCTAATGTAAACTGTTTATTTGTCTAATGTAAACTGTTTATTTGTCAAATGTAAACTGTTTATTTGTCTAATGTAAACTGTTTATTTGTCTAATGAAAACTATCTGATGAAGTGATTCTAGAACAACTGCTAGTTAAATGATTGTCTGATAGATCTTGAGTTTTTTGAAGACCAAGAATGGTTTATTTGTATATGTGTGTTTACCATTTCTTTACTAAAGCATCGTTAGTGAGGCCCAGTTAGCTCTGTAGGTAGTATGTCTGACTATCGATCTTGGTCTCTAATGTTTGCGAGTTTTAATCCCCGCCTGGCACCAGTCTTTTCTCTCGTTGCTGATTCGGGTCAGAAGTTTGTCAGTTTCTCGGGAGATGATTTCCCTTGAAGACTGATTAAACTTTAAGTAACCTAGGAAGGTCATCTGTTAGTCTTGATGGTATAAAAATGATGCAAAATTGTCAAACAAATATATCTTTGCTTTATAAACAGCCAGTAATTTGGACTTTCATATTACATAAAGTAAGATAACTACATAGTCTAGAATTAGTAGGTTTATATGGTTGTGGTTGTCATGACCTTGAGTCCACTTCCTGGGTAGAACCAGTACTGAGTGTTGTCCACTTCCTGGGTAGAACCAGTACTGAGTGTTGTCCACTTCCTGGGTAGAATCAGTTCTGAGTGTTGTCCACTTCCTGGGTAGAACCAGTACTAAGTGTTGTTTTTGAGAGGCCACTTTCACTGGGCTACTACCCCACTTGTTCATTTCTGACTTATATCATGTTATGTGTTTACATCAGAGTATTACAACATATTGAATGAACAATAAATATATTGACTATTTATAGTCATTCCTTATGTCAAAGCCAGATATGGAAAGTCCATGATGATGTAAACTATGTTATATTATATTTACATGTATATGTGTATTTCAGTACATGAGGGATATGGTGATGATGGAGACAAAACACTGGGAGCATTCCCCTTCAGTCAGCAAATAACCAAAGATAAAGATGAAGATGCAGAATTACGCAAACAACTCAGTGGCATGGGTAGAGGTAGATTATAAATTCGCTTACTTATCTCACTCGCCTGTCGGAAAATGGTAAAGGGGCATTAAGTGTTTGTTTGTTTGATCATCCATAGGAGGTAAAAATTGGTTTCTGTATTAAACTAGTATTTCGTAAATTACAAGGCAAGTTTCATATTTGTCAACAAGCACATATTACAGGAGTTATGGCTGCTTGTTTACTTGTTGGCTAAGGGTTTCTGATCAATAGCAGGGCCATCCATGTTGGCAGACACATTTCTAGTGATAGCTTCTATTTTGTATTGTAATGCCTTTTGGTCTGGTGTAAGAAATTTGCATTGCCGTTATGTTGGATAATATTGAAACTTCCAAAAAATTACAAGAAACTTACAAATGACAAGAAAACCCAGCAATTAAGGCAGTACCTGCTTCAAATTTTAGTCTTACAAATTTTGTACAGAGAAATGAGTCTTCTAAACTTTTTACATTAAAGGGGATGTAGGTATTATTATCAATTCAATTGTTATACTTGAGCTACTGCACTCCTGTTATTTGTGTAACAGTGTGGCATTAACCTGTAAGGAAAGATAATGTATCTGACTAGCCCATTTGGTAAAGCATTCAACAGGTCAGCAAAAGGTCCCAGGTTTTGAGGCCAGTACTGGCTGCATATTTTTCTTGTCCTGTTCCATAGGCGTCCAACATGGGAATGTCACTTTTATATTTTGAGAAACATTTGCATCATTCTCTAGTAAGAGACAAATTCCAAATATGTTGGGGGTAATGTCACAGTGTGAAAGTAACCCTGAAGAAGAGAAATATTTGTAAGCAGTCCAGTCAGCTTTATCAGTAGAGCATTCACACTGTCAGTGAAAGGCCCCAGGTTCGAGTGATGGACTGGTACATATTTTTGTATTGTTATATTTACAGTAGTTACCAGAATTGTATGCAATATTTTGACTGAACCATATGTCTTCTTATCATGTGGATTGAAGAACTTGAGATGTATGTTAATCTTTTACTTTTCAAACTCGCCAGTAATTGGTCATATAATCATCACTGATTGTATGTCATAATTGTAAAGAAAACAAAAGAAACATTTTGAACAAAACAATTTGATTAATCACAACTGTGTTTATTTTCAGCCTCAAGAAAGCAGCTGGCTTCATTAGCAAGGAAGTTCTTCAGGAGGAAAAAGAAAAGTTCAAAACAGATGTATCCTTCTTCTAAATATTTAGTCAGCCATTTGTGATCGCCTTTTTTTGCGATGAAATATATAAATACTTAAAAGTAGGCGGCGTTGTTTCACAGTCACCGACCTCTCATATCTGAGCTGAAGCCTTCTGATAAAATGGCAGCCTCCATAGCCAAAAGGAACATTTTCACTTGAATAGTATATTCCATTGTTTTTTTTCTATTTTCGCTTTTTTTTTTCAGTGTACACATCACTTAATTGGCAGACAAAGTCTGATCAGTGCCCCCTGTGAGGCACAGATTGAGACTTTGCGAGTACTAAACATGAAACATTTAATTTGTACTAGTGTAGCTTTTGTCTGTGTACCAACATTGGTGAAGACTGGGGTTACCTTACAATAATCATGCAAGTGGCAGCTATCTTTCAGAAATTTTTGGTTTTCTTTTAATCTTCTGTTCACAATAAAACTGTTTCAGAAATTGTTGAATCAGATTGTGAATTAATAAAAATATTGAATGTGAAAAAACAAATCAATATTTAAATGTTTTGAGATAAATGTAATATTTCTTGTGAATAAATGGTGAATCCTTTTTGTCTGTGTGATTTAATGCACTATCATCTATTGACCTCTCACCTTAGAAGTTGTAGGTTTGAGCCAAGCTCTAAAAACTATAGTTGAAAATATTTGCTAATCACTCTGCACCAATAAAAGTGGATATGCCATTTACATGTATTACTTAAATCGCATTTAACCTCATTGAAAAAATGCTCTTTAACATGACTGTAGCCTTGGAGAGAAGCTTGCACCATCGATGATGAACCTGTTGGAGGATGAAGATGAAGATGATGATGATGATCTACATGTAGACAGCAGATACGGCAACAGTCCTCCGGAAATTGAACCTCTAGTATGTAATTTGGAGTCATTTTTCAAAATGTTTTGTATATAATTTTACACACAATCATGCTGTTGTTACAATACATTGTTTATCAATTTGCTTGATTAAAAGACATCTTTAGATGTATACTGTTCAAGATATTCTCATTGAATATTCTATACATGTAGTTAAAATTCTAGCTAAATTTTAGTAGTTATGTAATGCCCTATGTACATTCATGCTTTGGAATGTTGCCTTTATATTTATAAAATAATAGGATGGGATGAGATGTGCACATTATAAGTTTGGAGTGGGAAAATTACAGTATATAGGAAACGGATCAAGTGGAAGCTGTGTACAGTTATATTTGTTAATGTTTTAGTTAATGTTATTTTTATTTTAGCTTGATTATGAGGAAAACTCAGATCCGCTTATATACTTTTCTAGAGTCCGCTTCCTGGGAAGAATCAGTATTAAGTGCTGTGTTTTGAGAGGTATCTGATCGAGCTGGGGATTGAACCCGCAACTTCTGGTCTATGTGACTTACACTCCATCCACTACACTACCGCTTATTTATTTATGTTTTGATACGATAAATGGATGTTTTGTTATTGTATTTAAATGTAGAATCTTTTTGTTTGTTAATTTGCAGCCATCAACCCTGATAGGAGTGCCGAATCATCATACAGTACAGCGGCTCCCCTACCAACCTGGCGGGGTAACCACATACTTCGACAATAAACATGTAGATATTGTGTAGAACAATAAACAGTGCGATTGTACAAACAGTGCAAAAGGTTGTCATTTGTATTAATATAGTTAATAGTCTCATTTTCTGCATGTATTAATTTCATACATGTATATACTGGTATTTCAATGCATACTTATACCTCTTATTTATTTTTTACAATTCCATAAAAAATAGGATCCTTAATTTTTGTATAAAGTTACATTGTATAAACAGTTCACTTGTATATTGTGTGATTATTAACAAACAACTAAAACAATGCAGTCTGTAAAACCATTGCCTGGGCACTTTTAAAGTGATCAGTTTACTTAATATAATGGTGAAATTAATCCAGGCTTTAATAAGTGGTAATATAATTGGTTTGAGGGAGTCACATTTCAGTGTGAAACTATTGCAGCAAAGATGATGTTTATCATCTCTATATTTATGTGCACTCACATACCGAACATTTCAGAGTGAGGGTATAGTGATTTTCTCCTTTAATTAATGTATGTGTTATAGAACTTCACATATATGTATGTTATACTTAAAAAAAAAGGAATGACTATTTACATAGTATAGATGTTACATCTCTTAACTTAGATCGAAAATTCACATGTTATATCTTTGAACTGCAGATTTAAAATTCACATGTTATATCTGTGAACAGTAGATTTAAAATTCACATGTTATTTCTGCAAACTGCATATTAAAATATGCATGTTTTTTCTTGTTAACTTCAAATTGAAATTCGCATGTTATATCTGTGAATGACAGTTTAAATTCACATGTTATATCTGTAAACACAGATTAAGAATTCACATTATATTTGTGCACTGCAGATTAAAAATTCACATGTTTTACTCAAATTGAAATTCACATGGTATATCTGTGAATGACAGTTTAAATTCACATGTTATATCTGTAAATGCAGATTGAGAGTTCACATTATATTTGTGCACTGCAGATTAAAAATTCACATGTTTTACTTGTTAACTTCGAATTGAAGTTCGCATGTTATATCTGTGAATGACACAGTTTAAATTCACATGTTATATCTGTAAACACAGATTAAGAATTCACATTATATTTGTGCACTGCAGATTAAAAATTCACATGTTTTACTTGTTAACTTCAAATTGAAATTCACATGGTATATCTGTGAATGACAGTTTAAATTCACATGTTTTATCTGTAAACGCAGATTGAGAATTCACATTATATTTGTGCACTGCAGATTAAAAATTCACATGTTTTACTTGTTAACTTCAAATTGAAATTCGCATGTTATATCTGTGAATGACACAGTTTAAATTCACATGTTATATCTGTGAACACAGATTAAGAATTCACATTATATTTGTGCACTGCAGATTAAAAATTCACATGTTTTACTTGTTAACTTCAAATCGAAAAATTCACATGGTATATTCTGTGAATGACAGTTTAAATTCACATGTTATATCTGTAAACGCAGATTGAGAATTCACATTATATTTGTGTACTGCAGATTAAAAATTCACATGTTTTACTTGTTAACTTCAAATCGAAATTCACATGGTATATTCTGTGAATGGCAGTTTGAAATTCACATGTTATATCTGAATTACCGTGTGAAATTTCATATGTTACCAGATTAAAATTTCATATCTTACATCTGTAAATGCATATTAAAGATTCACATGTTGTGTTAGTAAACTCATATTGAAAATTCATATGCTATATCTATGAACTACATATTTAAAATTCATATATTACAATTGATAATTCACATGACTGTTATATATAGAGACTAGGTTGGACAGTTATATTCATAAATTGCAGATTGAAAAATCACCTGTTTATCATGTAAGCAGCAGATTGAAAATTTACCGTTACAATATTGTACAAGTTTCATTTAAAAATCAGTATTGCAATTTTCATTTTCATGATTGTTATTCATATATATATATGCATGCAGCACTTATTTAAAGCGTCTATAGTAACACCTGTGTACATGTATTTCAGTGGAGTTTGGGAAGTTAGTTTATAGTTGCACCAATTTTGATTTAGTATTATATAAGGTATTTTGTTTTTGTAGAGCATGTTTATCTGAACTTACATTTATCTTTGAGATAGCTGTTTGAACTATTTGTGAAAATAGAACTGAGCTATTGTCTGAAAACTGTAATTTGAAACATTCTTGTGATCTTGTAAAAGGCCTATATTGTGAATACATTGTTATAATTGCTTATACACTGCAGATCCAGACTTTATAAAAGCACTGAGTTCACACTTGACTGAAGTTCCACTCAAACCATGTCTAAATCCATGTTACAGTGACGAGCGGTGGCCCAGTGGTAGAGCACCGAACCCATGATCAGAGGGTTGTGGATTTGATACTCTGCCATTGTGTGTGGTGTCATTGAGCAAGACACTTTTTCCGCATATCATTAGTACTGGTTTTACCCAGGAAGACTTTGATTGTGATTTGTCTAAGTATTAAGAACTTGTTTCACAGTCGAGGTAAAATGATTAAATTTAAAACAAAAGAAAACATTGAAAGGATGACTTCAGTTGATCATGAACTCGGATGTTTAATGACCTCTGAACCTTGTAAAACTCATTTGTCCATAACAAAACGCCTGCATACATTACTGTTAGATCTTATATTCATAATAATGTCAATGTAGCTTGAAAAATGTACATGACAGGGTATTTCATAACTATTTCCTCATTTGATTTTGTCATCTCACATTCAAAAATAGTATATTCTGCTTGACAGCGCAAGGTTAAGTTTTTAGGGTGTATTGTGTAATAAAGAAGGGACGACCAAAGTTTCATGTTTATTCAATAATCGGAAAATTTTGCCTTTGGCCAGTTAAAACATTACCAAGCCAAGTGTAAAATTTTATTGAAATCATGGTGCTTCTGCTCTTTTGAAGTTTAAAATTACCTAAATTTCATATTGTATTATTTTTCTGGACAGTTGCTCTGATATAAATTCTAGATATTGTAGTATTAATATTAGTAAGTGGTCAGTGCTTGTTCAATCTATGAAGAAATACAATGTAAACCTATATCAGTCTAGAATAGTTCACAGTCCAATCAAATATGAGTTTGGTGTGCTTGCATACCAGATTTTGAATGTCTGTATTTTTACCATGGTTAGATTCTTGTATATCTATCTCACTCTAGGGCTTTGATATAATTGTCACGCTGTGATGTTGGAATCATATATGACATTAAGTATGAATATATATAAGATATTGTAAATATAAGTGACATCTTAAAAACGATTGTGGTCAAATATAATGGTGGACTGAATTTAAACAATTCATAATCGTAATACTTTTTGATATGCAAGAAAACGAATCATTCATGACTTTTGCAGTTCATATAGATTCTGCTTTTTGGATAACTTTTTTGGCAGGAACTCAGCAGAGCCTCGTTCCAGAGCCTCATTCCCGCCATAACAGTTATCTCTAGAACAGAATTTTCTTTACAAACCTCAAACCCATGTAAGATTCTTATAGTCTAGTATAAGAGCATCAGACTTGAGCCAAGACAATTTATCTACATTTGGGCTGAATTAACCAAAGTTCACATCCAGTGATATTTGTTTCCCAGTCAGTGTAGAAAAAAGTAGTTATTGAACTTAATGATGATAACAAAATGGTGCATAAACAGTTACGGAGATTTTTTTTTGCTTGTAGAAATTCAGCAAGGTTTAGATTTAAATTTTGTTCTGTTAAAGGCTGTATTAATGTTATGCAATGTTGAAACATTTTTAAGTACCAGATATTTTGCATGCATTAGGATTGATCTGAAACAGTTGAAGTTATTTTACTTATATAATATAATCCTTGTTAAATACGACATACGCATGTTAAAATAGTGAAGAAAGAAAGCTTTTTTGAATTCCCCACCTAGTCTGTAAAAATATCAGTCAACAGTTGTTTTTTATAATATAAAAGAAATGTGTTTATTTCTGATGAATTTGTTTTTTATTTTTGTTTTATATTTAAACTGCTTAAAAGTTGCAAGTTTTTTTATTAATTTTTGGTAAGTTTGTCGAGTGGAATATTTATGCCTGAGATTAAAGATTTTTTATCAAAAATATACACAAACTTTACAATGTGAAATTCAAATTACTTTTGAAAAAAAACGTTCTGTGACACAAAGTCTTTAATTCATGTTTTGTGATAGAATTCAATAATGTACAAAATTACAAGGTATGAAAAATGAGATTTATTACAGGAATTAAATGGGCTAGAGTGTAAAATACAAGGTATCAAATTCCTCCTTTTACAATGTTGTGTAATTCTAGTTATATTTGAACTTATTGTGGACTGGCAGATATGGAAAATCAGTATGTGGGATGTGTGCATAAGGATGTTTGAAAGTTTTTTATGCCTCACAAAAAAACCTTTGGGTGGCATATAGTAATCGCAGTGTCCACCCCACCGTCCATCCTTCTGTCCAGTATTTCATGTCAGGCCTGTAACTTTGTCATGCATAGTTGGAATTTATAAGCACTTGCTACAAATGATCAACATAGCCTGGCGAGCTGTTGCCCATAACAACCAGACTTTCACCCCAAAAATCAAGGTCACATTATAACTTTCACTTGTGATTTCATGTACGTTCCATAACTTTGTCAGCTATGGATAAATTTTACAAACACTTGGCTCAATTCATTAACATGACATGACAGCTTGTCATGCGCAAGACTCACACCCATACCTTAAAGATCAAGGTCTCACTTTGAGTTTGTTTGACAACACTTTGAGTCTGTTTGTGATTCAATTCCAGTCTGTAACTTTGTCATACGTCGATTGATTTCAAAATTACTTGGCTCAGTTGATCAACATGACATGAAGATGTGTCGCGTCTAAGACCCAGAACCTACCTCAAAGGTCAAGGTCTCACTTTGAGTTTGTTTGATATTTCATGTCTGGTCTGAAACTTTGTCTTACATGGAGGGAAGCAAGTTCACAACATGTCATGATGATGTGTCACCTGCATTTACCTGTAGAAATACCCAGACCTTTACATCAGATGTCATGGTCACACAAAGGTCAAAATCACAATTTAATGTAAAAACCATGAAATTGCGTGTCTTGTCTGAAATGTCAGTCCATAACTTTTGATATTCATTGATGCATTTAAATCCCTATCCATTATAAAATATATCATTATTTTAACAGACCATTTGAGGGGCATGTGACACTTATCAGTGACATTTATTGTTTGTTATGTGTGTGTGGGTTTTTTTTTAAAAAATAATTTTGTGTTCATTTCAATTTACTGTTAAACAGTGATTTTCTTTAATTTGCTTGTTATTAATTTTGTTTCGGATATAAATATTTTAACCTGACATTAAGTATGATAATTTTGTTAATGATTCTTTCTAACCTGTAACCATGAACATGTGGATAATTGATAGTTAATATTATTTTTATAACCTTTGAAAGGATCCTCTATGCCTGAGTGGTCTAAGGTATCGGCTTTAGATCACTTACCCTCTCACCGCTGAGATTCGAGTCGCACTCACTGCAAAACATTTATGTTTGAAAGTTTGCCGATTACTGGTGGAAGTATGGTGGTGGTACTCAGTTTCATTCTGAGGTCAACATCCACCAATTAAACTGGATATACCTTATATAACCTGAAATAGGTTGACAAAGGCATTAAATCCCATTCAAAAGAAGAAAAACCCTTTAATCTTTGACTTGTTTGCTTACACTACATAAGCACCATTACTCTCATTTCATTGTGTTAAGTTTATGTTTTGAGGTTGGCGGAATGGTAAAGCATGCGGCTTCCAACGTTGGGGGATTAATTTTTCTGTCTAAATACTCACCAGCATACTGGAATAAGGCTTTGAAGAACAGCATTTTTATTATTTGCTATTTGGTGTCCAGAATGTCCCAAACATGGGGACACTTAAAATAACAAATGATCCAATGGTCCTTAGAGACGTGCAATATGTCTGACTAAATTTTCACTTGACCTTTTTGTATTAGTTAGAGTGGTAACTTCTGTTGTGGCAAAGATTAATCGAAGTATTATTAAATCAGGTGTTGTAAGGTTAAAGATGCCTCACCTATATATATATATTTTTCGATTTTAGCAGTAAAACTGCACATTTATATCAAACATCATATATTATGGATATTCTGTACACTAACTTATATTGTATTTTGTCTCTGTAGTGTAAAATATTTTAATTTTGTTGACCAAATACTAAATCGCAGCCTGCGATAAAGTCACCCATTTGCCAGTATCTGATTATGCTAAAACATTGACGATTAAAAGGGAAAATGCTGGTCTGTGTATTAACGAATTTCCCATAAATAATATAAACTACAAGGAGGGAATCAACCATTATCTTCAAATGTGACCTTTCTCTTTGTGAGCCCGTGTGGTTCCGGCTAAGAATAGAATCACTGCCAATCTCTGCATGTTCTTTTTATCATTTTTTGTCATGTTCACTATTGTGGTTAAATTATCAAATTATCATGCATGTTATAAGAAGCGACAATTTGAGTTATACGATAGAATTTGCTGAAACAGTTCTGCAGGTATCAAGGTCCTAGGTTCATTCTGCATATTCATTTGTTGGTGTATTTTTGTTTAAATCTGTATGTTAATTTGTTGTTTTTGTACATGTAGAGTGAACCTGGAATCTTCCTTCCTGTTGAATAACCTATAATGTGTTGGTATGCCTGAAACCCTATTCATTCATTTTTTTTTTGCGATTCAATTTTACTGAACAGAATGTTATAGGTGATGCATCTTTAACAACTTTGTCAATGAGGCTTTTACTACCTTTATGTAATTCGTGTTTGTTTATATTGATGTAGATCAGAAAACAGTGTATGATTGTTTGCCCTTTTGTCATTACTTTACATTTTTAGAGAGGTTGATTTTATACACATTTACTAATCCCCACCCCTACATATTTAGGATTTTACTTTTAGATTAATTAAGTATAATTATAAGTAAATTGTATAAATGTACCCTTATAAAGTTATGTATGTATTTGAAACCATTCAGCTTTGACCTGTAGGTCTACTTGATTTTTCATAATTTTATACAGTGAATGAAATTTATTTGTTAATATCCCTTGTTGTCACTTATTGAAAATAATCGTATTAGTAATGTGTTTCCAAGAGAGAAAAAAGATGTTTCACTTTCTGTTATTTAAGAGAATTATTTGACTTTTCATACAATGTAATATTTTGTTGAGATTTAATTTAATGTAGTCGATTCCTAGTTTTATTGTATATTTTAGATTTTATTTTTTAAATAACTTGGTAAGATATCTTGTTTGTTTTATATCTCAGGTGTTTTGTTTTGAGCTCATATAAAAAATCCTTGTATTTACATGCTTAATATTATTAAATCGCACAAGCTTACATATTTTATCAGTTTTGATTTTATAGAAATTATTGTATTAATCTGGCTTATGTTTCATTAGTATGTACTTTAATACTTAAATCTAAGAAAAGCATCCAGGTGAATATGATTTTAGACTGGTTTCAGTATAACTATGTGTGGTTTTATTGCAATTTTTTTAAAGAATAAGTAATTAACCAAAATTCAGTTAAGTTGTTAAGTTTATAATGGTTCTCTAAGGCCGAGTAGTCTAAGGCGCTCCCATCACCATATTACTTACCTGTCATCACTTAGGTAGTAGGTTTGAAATCAGTTGGGTTCAAAAGCTTTGTTTAAGGAAGATTTGACTTGTGGTGTTGAAGGACAGTGGTGTGTTCTACTCAGATTCATCCCGAGGTCTTCTCCACCATTAACACTTGATATGATATAAAGCCTGTGATGTGTTCACCACATTCTTTAACTTGCTCACAACCTTTATAAATTCAAGGAATTATATAGAGAAGGAAAAGCAACTGATTGAGAGGTTATGAAAGCTTGTATTTCACGTAAAGTTTTGCCAAATCCTGGTTTCCAACTATTATTACATCCATTCACCAGTGGAATACAAATCATAACACTTATTTTATATAATGAAATTTAAAAAACAACAAAAAAACATGCCAATAACTAGGAATTTATGTTTAAAGTTGTTGAAGAACTTTTGATTTCACAATTTGTATACTGCGACAAAAAAATTACCGATACTTGAAATTTACTTCAAACTGCAATATTTTTAATTCAAGATCTTTTTACATGGTTTTAACAACATAAAAAATCTAAGGTTACATACAGCTTATAGTTCTTGTACAAGAAAACAGTTGCCTGTGAATACTGATTGATTAATTTACCAAATAATTAATGTTCCATGTGCTATTTTATGAACATTTAGTCAGTAGATGCAAGTTTCCTAAACTTCTATACAAGTTCTTGATAAATTATGTAAGTTGTTTGGTCAGAGCTGAATGCAGTCCCCACTGATGATATAAAAAGATTTATTTGAGAAGAAAATGTGCGAAGGTCATTGGGTTCAAGTACAGTATAGTTTAAAAAAAGTTTGTTCTACTTAGAGATCTTTTGCCACAGTTACATACAGATGTCATATAACTTTTACTGTGATTAAAATGGTATTAACCCCGATTAATAGAAATAATTAATGCGATTAATCCTGTTCTGACAATACTCAAAACTATGCTGTTAAGAATGTAGTTTTATCAAAATATATCGTTCATTCAAAGATATGGTTTCTATGCCATTATTCCCAACAGCACTTATTAAGTTTCATACTCACCATCTGTCATTCACCATCTTTGTATATGCCCTTCTCAACACGGTAATGGTTGTTCATGATATTGTGTTGCTGACCATACAAATACATAAAGAAGTATGGCATCTGCAATGTTGAAACTTCGTAGAATAAACTCCTGCCATACAGTAAAGATCCCTGTCATTTCATTTCAATTAACAAGTTGTTGTAAAGGTCACTGTGACCTAATTACGCAAAGTAGCTTTATAAAGTACTGTTTTATACATGTCTGAATCACCGTCTTTTATCCACTTTTCATTTGAGTTAGGAAATTTTATGTTGTGCCCATTTCAGTTGATATTCTCATTTATTGTAATATAGACTCCAGCAATATCATCCCTCATTGTGCGAGAGAATATTGAGTTTTATCACCAGTTATGTACAGATACAATTTATGACTACTGAATTGCACATGTTGCACTTAGATGAATTATTTTATACTCAAAAAATTAGTTAACAGTAAAGTTTAAGATTTTAGGTTTTTAGCTCTACTGGCCAAAGGCCAGAAGTGCTTATGCTATGGCGTGTTGTCCGTTGTCTATCGTCTCTGAAGTGTGTTAGAAGCACTTTCTCTGAAACCACTAAGCCAATTAAACTGAAACTTCACATGGATGTTTCTATTGCATAGGAGACTATACAGAAGATTTTTTTTTTTTTATCGATTTGTTATATAAGATGGCCGCCATTACTTAAAATAATAAAAAACTTAAAAATTCTTCTTCTCATGAATGGCCCAACAGATTTTAAAAATGTTTATGTTGTAATGATAACCAAACTTTAGTTTTGTTCGATTTAAATGGTATACCTAGGGTTAAAAATGACCCCGCCCGAGGGTTCAATTCGGGGATATGTGTCATTATAAAAAAAAAAAATTTTTTTTTTTTAAAATGGAAATGATTTTGCCCATATCTCACAGAAGCATTGTTTGGTGAAGGAGATTCAGATTTGTAAAAATGACTGGGTTCCACTGTCTTAAAGGGTCAGGAGGGGCCCCAAAAAGGTAAAAATTGGGAATTACAAAAATCGTTTTCTTAAGAACCAGTATGTCAGATATTTTCATATTTGGTGTAAATTATCCCTATGTGTAGGGGTTTGATTGCAGATAAGAATTTAGGGGCTAAAATTTATAGGGGCACTATAAGAAGACTTAGAATTTTACATCCGGACTCTATGGGAAAACAAAAAATTCTTTTTTTTTTTCCATCTTTTCTGAGACCACAAGGTCAGTTAAACTTAAACTTCACATGATGTTTGTATTGTATAGGGAGACTATACAGATTAATTTTTTTTTCAATCTGAAATTCAATATGGCCACCATTACTAAAAATAGTCCAAAACTCAAAAAAATCTTCTCATGAATGGCCCAACAGATTTTCAAAATGTTTATGTAGTAATGATAATTAACTATAGTTTTGTTAGATTTGTTCAAATGGTGTCCCTAGGGTTAAAAATAACCCCGCCCGAGGGTTCAATTAGGGGACATGTATCATTATAATAAATATTTATTTATTTTTTTAAAATGGAAAAGATTTTGCCTATATCTTCACAGAAGCATTGTTTGGTGAAGGAGGTTCAGTTTTATAAAAAATATTGTGTTCCACTGTTTTAAGTGGTCAGGAGGGGCCTCAAAAGGGTAAAAATTTGGAATTACAAAAATCGTTTTCTTAGGAGCTGGTATGTCAGATTTGTTCATATTTGGCATAAATTACCCCTATGTGTAGTGGTTTGATTGCAGATAAGAATTAAGGGGCTAAAATTTATAGGGGCCCTATAAGGGGACTTAGAATTTTATATAAGAATACTTTAGGAAAACAGAACATTCTCTTTTATTTCATCTATTTAGGCAAAATTATTATTCAATTGAAAATTCTGAAGTATCATCTAGTCATAGGAAATATTATTTGGCTCAATAAAAAGAATAGACTTTCCATAAGGGGCCAGGGTGGGCCAAAAAAGGGTTAAAATAGAAAATTTTCAAAAATCTTCTTCTCAACAACCAGGCAGTCAAATTTGTTCATGATTGATATGAATTATCCCAATGAGTATGAGTTTAAAGTTTGTACAAATCAAGGGTCTTGTATTTATAGGGCCCTGTAATGGGACTTTGAGTTTTATTTAGGAATACTATTGGAAAACGAAAAATTCTCTTTTTTAATCATTCATTTATGACTTTTTTTCAGTATGAGTTTTGAAGCAACTTCTTGACATACCAAATATGATTTTGTTCAATACGAATGATTGACTTCCTAAAAGGGGCCAGGTGGGGTCACAAAATGATTAAAATCGAACATTGTCATAAATCTTATTTTCATCAACGGATCAGTCAAATTGTTTATATTTTATATAAATTATCCCTATGATTAAGGAATCTAAGTTTGTACAAATCATGGGACACTGGGATGTATAGAGGCCCTGTAAGGGTCTTTGAGTTTTACATAGGAATACTATGGGAAAATGGAAAATTCTCTTTTTTTTGCCCATTTGGGTAAATATGTTGTTCAATTTGAGATCTGAAGCATTGTCTAGTAACAATAATTTTGATTTTGTTCAATAAAGAGGATTGAATTTCCATAAGCGGCCAGGGGGCAGATGGGGCAATAAGGTTAAAATTGGGAATTTTCACAAATTTCCTCTCAATAACCTTTCAGTCAAAATAGTTCATATTTGATATAAATTATCCTTACATCAGCAAGGATTGAAAATTCTGCATATCAAGGGGCTGAGGTATATTGGGGCCCTGTAATGTGACTTTTACATAGGAATATTATAGGGAAAACTGAATTTTTCATTTTGCATCCATGTGTACAAAAAAAACTTCTTTTTCAAATTTGAATCATTTCTGCTCATAACAAATCGCTAAGAGTGGGTGATTGAAGTCCTGACAAATTAAGGGGCTGGGTTCTGTACAGGGGACTATATTTTTTTACAGATGAATGGTATGGGAATTAGTATTTTCTGTTCATAACAATTAAGTTTTTGTTCAGTATGGGTGTGGTGGGAGTATTTATCCATAAATTGTTAAGACGATCCCCCACAGAGAGGGTAAATATTCTGGAATTTCAAAAAGTGCTATGCTACTATGAGTCAGTAGAGCATCCTCAGGCCCCCTTTAGTCTCTTGTTTAATTATTGTTCAATTTGTTATTTATACAGCAGCGCTTGATTTTGTATATTTTGATTGCAATTTTGTATGGTATTGTTTCTACAAGATGTTTTGTTTCCACATGTAAATACTGTTAAAACATACATATATAGGGCAGATATGTACACTCCTTGTCTGGCTGATATGTCTTCAACTGTTTAACTCCTTGTTTTGTATGTCAAAAACTTGATCTACCTTCACCTGTGTTTTACTCTCTATGTTTAATTCATGTGACTTTACTGTCTGTCTGTCTGTCTGTCTGTCTGTCTGTCTGTCTGTCTGTCTGTCTGTCTGTCTGTCTGTCGTCTGTCTGTCGTCTGTCTGTCTGTCTGTTCTTTGGCGTTGGCATGATCTAGTATCATCTCTATTGTAACCACTTTGGGTTCTTATATAAACAGAAAGATATTTAATACATGTGGAGTCAAGTCACCAAGTTATACTTTCATGTCATAAGTCACCTGCAAAATGGACTACTATAGAAATAGATAATTATGACTTGGTGAGTGGCCATTATTCATTGATACAGTAAAGTATTGATACATAGTAAAGAATTGAAAAACGATTGTTTGATAGATGAACAAAAAACATTAAAAGGCAGGCCATCTTATTTTGTATCTGTATTATTGGCCAGGTTGATGTATATATGTCTAAATATTCATCTATAGTGTATATGTTCCTTTGTATAAGCTTGGATGTATATATATATATATTTGTGGACACACACATTGTAGCTGATTGAAAGTATTACTGGCCTATCACACAATGTTTCCACTTGGTGTATACTTGAACTAAACTGCACTTAATACTTGATACTCGGCAATGTTTACACATCAAATCAATCTGTACCCAGTCACATTTAATAAGACTTGTCTTCATATACAATGTATATGTTTGTAAAACTATCTAGACTTAAACATTGTATGGTGAAGACCCAAATAGTTGTGTTATAGGTACATAAATAATATGCAACTACCTTATTTAAAGGAAGTGTATCAGGATAAAGCACTATAAATGTCTTAAAAAATAAGATAAATATCAAAATGGATAAAAAGCATCTCATTATCATTAATAAATATAAACCGAATAGTTTAGTATGTCAAATCCACTTAAATGTGACAATTGGAGTGATAAACCTGAAAGGTAGTCCCCATTCCTAAAATAGACAGCACTTTGATACTGTTTGATGGCCTTCGCATCGTCATCATAACTCTTTCTGAGTTAAACCAAATTTTACTATATGTAAACCTGTGTAACGGATCAAATTGAAATTAAAATGAAATCACAAGACTCATTTTATATGTCACAAAATATGTTGCCATTTTAAGAGAGAAATTTATTTTGGTCTAACCTAGGCATGTAGCCCAAGTTAGGAATGTTCTTTTGAATATATTTCTTAAGATGTTTAAATAGATATCTGTTTGGCAATATGATGTCAGTGAGGACATATTGGCATGCTATATCGGAAAAAAATGGTTGAAGCCAATTTTAAAGTGTTGAAAAATCCCGATATATTCCCTTTAAATTGTTTATAAAGGGTATAAATATTTAATTTTAATTAATATACAGCTCCTGAGCCATGTAACGTATCACACACAAATACATATAATTAGAAGTGGTTATTTAAAGGGAGTTATGAGAGATTTACAGGTCATTATACACAGTCGCACTAGTTGCCTGTTCTTATTGATACACCATAATTGTGTAAAGTCGGGCTCAGATATGAACCTGGATTGTGTTAGTGAGGTACTGGGTACCAGCTGCCCTGCTAGATCAGTTATAGTGGTCTGATTACCGTCAAGATAATTGTGTTGGTGGAATATATGTGTATGCTGTATAAAGTATAAACATGTTGTGATGCCAGTCCCTGATGCAATAACGTATTTAGAGTTAGTGAAATGTACTAGAGTTTTGTACAATATAAATCATGTTTTAAAAATGTGTATAGAAGTAACTCATTATAAATAAATTGTTAACAAAGTACTGTGTTTAGTTGTCTTGTTTTACCAATCCTCTTTTTATGCTTCCCCAAAGGGGGGTACCATATAGTCGCCGCTTCGTCCGTGCGTGCGGCCGTCCGTCCGTGTGTCACCAAATTCTTTTCCGGGCTATTTCTATACAACTTCTGGTTGGAATTTTATGAAACTTGCTAGGATGCATCATTACTGAGTGGACATGTGCATAATATCTTTGTGCTCCAGTTCGATGATTTTTCACGGAGTTATGGCCCTTTAATTGAGTCTGTGACCAAATTCTTGTCTACACTATTTCTCTACAACCTCAGGTTGGAATTTTATGAAACTTGCTGGGATGGATCATTACCAAGTGCGGATGCACATATTGTCTTTATGTTTCGGTTCGATGATTTTTCACGGAGTTATGGCCCTTTGATTTTGTCTGTGACCAAATTCTTGTCCGGGCTATTTCTCTACAACCCAATGTTGGAATTTTATGAAACTTGCTAGGATGCATCATTACTGAGTGGACATGCGCATAATATCTTTGTGCTCCAGTTCGATGATTTTTCACGGAGTTATGGCCCTTTAATTGAGTCTGTGACCAAATTCTTGTCTGCACTATTTCTCTACAACGTCAGGTTGGAATTTTATGAAACTTGCTGGGATGGATCATTACCAAGTGCGGATGCACATATTGTCTTTATGTTTCGGTTCGATGATTTTTCACGGAGTTATGGCCCTTTTATTTTGTCTGTGACCAAATTCTTGTCTGCGCTATTTCTCTACAACCCCATGTTGGAATTTTATGAAACTTGCTGGGATGCATCACTACCAAGTGGAGATGCGCATATTGTCTTTGTGTTCCGGTTCGATGATTTTCACGGAGTTATGGCCCTTTCATTGAGTCTGTGACCAAATTCTTGTCTGCACTATTTCTCTACAACGTCAGGTTGGAATTTTATGAAACTTGCTAGGATGGATCATTACCAAGTGCGGATGCACATATTGTCTTTATGTTTCGGTTCGATGATTTTTCACGGAGTTGTGGCCCTTTCATTCTGTCTGTGACCAAACTATTCTCCGCTCTATTTCTCTACAACCTCAGGTTGGAATTTTATGAAACTTGCTAGGATGCATGATTACCAAGTGGAGATGTGCACATTGTCTTCATGATGCTATTTCGCTACAACCTCTGGTTTTAATTTTGTAAAACTAGCTAGGATATGCACATATTGTCATTTTGTTCCAGTTCAATGATTTGCGAATGAGTTCTGTCAAGTGCAGAGCCACATATTGTTCCTGCTATGCAGTTTGGTATTTTTCAACAAAGTAGCCATCAGCACTAAGGGCATATGGTACAGAGTCAAACACTCACTTGGGGAGCATCCATCAGTTCCACCGATATTTTCTTGTTATCATCTAGGTGTGAGACCAGGGTTCTACAGGAGCACTATAGTCTGCCGATTGTTTGTTTGAACATTTAAAGTCATTTAATGCCAGCAAGGGCTAACAGACGATCAGTTGACCTAAGCAATCATTCCAGGGATCCTGGAGGGTTAACCAGTACACAAGCATACTCACAACTTTCCCACTAAAGTCAACAGTGAGAGATTAATAAAAATGATGCACAATATTGTATGTTAATCGTCACGGAGACTGTAGCAGACCAGGGATTTGAACTCGCGACGATCCCTGTATTGATACTTTGTGATATAATTGACAGAACTCTTTCTTGGAATGAACATGTTCATAAAGTCATTATAAATGTAATGCATTATCTTTTATCATGTTTCAAGATCTTTCTTTCAGTTCCTATTGGACAATTGGTTTTCAATGCTTATATTTCCACCCTTTGTAAGATTTTTAAAAAATGCTGCAAGACTCGTTCTTGATCAAATATTTGACACACCTGTTGAACTGTTTGCAGAACTAGAATGGATTATTTTCGCTGTCAGTTCTTGTGTATAAAAGGTTTTATAACCTTGCTGCGTGATATCTTAGGGATGCATTTATTCTAAATACTGATACTCATTCAAGAACCCGTCACAGCCAAATCATGGACTACTCAGAATATATCTTGACATATCTGGATAATAAAGTTGGAAAAGTCTTCCAATAAAGGTAATTGTGTGTGTGTGTGTGTGTGTGTGTGTGTGTGTGTGTGTGTGTGTGTGTTTGAGGGCCTCATGGAAGATTGACGTGTTCAAATGAGTTATTTCGTAAAGTAAAGGCTATTATTATTACTGTTGTTGTCATTGTTGCTGTTGGTGTTGTTGATGATGATGTTGCTGTTGATGATGATGTTGATGCCATTTAAAAGGTTGTAGGTTCATTCTGCATAGTGATTTGATTATGTTTTTTAAGTATCTATGTAATTTGCTTTTATTACACATGGAGAGTGATCGAGGTTTCCTTTCTGTTGGTGTCTGACAGTCATATAACCTATAATGTGCCGTCATGACTGAATACCCCATTCATTTATTCATTCAAACTTGGACAAGAGTACTCTTTACATCGTGTTTCCGCTGGGCCTGATTAGCTCAGTCGGTTATGCGTCAGACTAACAATCCAGGGGTCGTGAGTTCGAATTCCCGCCTGACAACGGTCTCCGTGATGACATTGTTTATATTATCATTCGTCTCTCACTGCTGATTCAAGTGGGGAAGTTATCAGTTACTTGCGGAGATGGGATGTGCTCGAGTACTGGTTAACCTTTTAGGATCCAAGGACACAGTGGTTAGCTTAACTGATCATCTGTTAGCCCCCGATGGCATAAAAATGATGCTAAACATTCAGTCAATCAATAAATTCTGTTTCAAAAATTAAAAAACAATCTATATCACATGCAGCACCCTGTAGCTGTTTTATACCATTACATATTACAATTCCATGAAGTTTTTGCAGATGATGCTCAACTTATCGGCTCCATGGAGTTGTGGCGGAGATGCCGATCTTATCGGATCCATGGAGTTGTGGCGGAGATGCCCATCTATTGGATCCATGGAGTTGTGGCGGAGATGCTCAGCTTAAATCGGCTCCATGGAGTTGTGGCAGATGGTGCCCATCTTATTGGCTCCATGGAGTTGTGACGGATGATGCCCAGCTTATCGGATCCATGGAGTTGTGGCGGATGATGCCCATCTTATCGGCTCCATGGAGTTGTGGCGGATGATGCCCATCTTATCGGATCCATGGAGTTGTGGCGGATGCTGCCCATCTTATCAGCTCCATGGAGTTGTGGCGGATGATGCCCAGCTTATCGGATCCATAGAGTTGTGGCGGAGATGCCCATCTTATCGAATCCATGGAGTTGTGGCGGATGATGCCAAGCTTATCGGATCCATGGAGTTGTGGCGGATGATGCCCAGCTTATCGGTTCCATGGAGTTGTGGCGGAGGATGCCCATCTTATCTGATCCATGGAGTTGTGGCGGATGATGCCCATCTTATCTGATCCATGGAGTTGTGGCGGATGATGCCCGGCTTATCGGATCCATGGAGTTGTGGCGGAGATGCCCATCTTATCGAATCCATGGAGTTGTGGCGGATGATGCCCAGCTTATCGGTTCCATGGAGTTGTGGCGGAGGATGCCCATCTTATCTGATCCATGGAGTTGTGGCAGATGATGCCCGGCTTATTGGATCCATGTAGTTGTGGTGGAAGATGCCCATCTTATCAGATCCATGGAGTTATGGCGGATGATGCCCAGCTTATCGGATCCATGGAGTTGTGGCGGATGATGCCCAGCTTATCGGATCCATGGAGTTGTGGCGGAGGATGCCCGGCTTATTGGATCCATGGAATTGTGGCAGATGATGCCCATCTTATCTGATCCATGGAGTTGTGGCGGAGGATGCAAAGCTTATCGGATCCATGGAGATGTGGCGGATGATGCCCGGCTTATCGGATTCATGTAGTTGTGGTGGAGGATGCCCATCTTATCGGATCCATGGAGTTGTGGCAGATGATGCCCATCTTATCGGATCCATGGAGTTGTGGCGGATGATGCCAATCTTATCGGCTCCATGGAGTTGTGGTGGAGGATGCCCATCTTATCAGATCCATGAAGTTGTGGTGGAGGATGCCCATCTGATCAGATCCATGGAGTTGTGGCGGAGGATGCCCATATTATCGGATCCATGGAGTTGTGGCGGATGATGCCAATCTTATCGGCTCCATGGAGTTGTGGCAGATGATGCCCATCTTATCGGATCCATGGAGTTGTGGCAGATGATGCCCATCTTATCGGATCCATGGAGTTGTGGCGGAGGATGCCCATCTTATCAGCTCCATGGAGTTGTGGCAGATGATGCCCATGTTATCGGATCCATGGAGTTGTGGCGGAGATGCCCATCTTATCGTATCCATGGAGTTGTGGTGGAGGATGCCCATCTTATCAGATCCATGGAGTTGTGGTGGAGGATGCCAAGCTTATCGTATCGATGGAGTTGTGGCGGATGATGCCCGACTTATCGGATCCATGGAGTTGTGGCGGATGATGCCCATCTTATCGGCTCCATGGAGTTGTGGCAGATGATGCCCATCTTATCGGATCCATGGAGTTGTGGCGGATGATGCCCATCTTATCGGATCCATGGACCTGTGGCGGAGGATGCCCATCTTATCGGCTCCATGGAGTTGTGGCGGAGATGCCCATCTTATCATATCCATGGAGTTGTGGCAGAGATGCCCATCTTATCATATCCATGGAGTTGTGGTGGAGGATGCCCATCTTATCAGATCCATGGAGTTGTGGCGGATGATGCCAAGTTTATCGTATCCATGGAGTTGTGGCGGATGATGCCCGGCTTATCGGATCCATGGAGTTGTGGTTGAGGATGCCCATCTTATCGGCTCCATGGAGTTGTGGCAGATGATGCCCATCTTATCGGATCCATGGGTTGTGGCAGAGGATGCCCATCTTATCGGATCCATGGAGTTGTGGCAGATGATGCCCATCTTATCGGCTCCATGGAGTTGTGGCAGATGATGCCCATCTTATCGGATCCATGGAGTTGTGGCGGAGGATGCCCATCTTATCGGCTCCATGGAGTTGTGGCGGAGATGCCCATCTTATCGTATCCATGGAGTTGTGGCGGATGATGCCAAGCTTAAATCGGCTCCATGGAGTTGTGGCAGATGATGCCCATCTTATCGGCTCCATGGAGTTTTGGCGGATGATGCCCAGCTTATCGGCTCCATGGAGTTGTGGTAGATGATGCCAAGCTTATCGGCTCCATGGAGTTGTGGCAGATGATGCCAATCTTATCGGATCAATGGAGTTGTGGTGGAGGATGCCCATCTTATCGGCTCCATGGAGTTGTGGCAGAGATGCCCATCTTATCGTATCCATGGAGTTGTGGTGGAGGATGCCCATCTTATCAGATCCATGGAGTTGTGGCGGATGATGCCAAGTTTATCGTATCCATGGAGTTGTGGCGGATGATGCCCGGCTTATCGGATCCATGGAGTTGTGGTGGAGGATGCCCATCTTATCGGCTCCATGGAGTTGTGGCGGAGGATGCCCATCTTATCGGCTCCATGGAGTTGTGGCAGAGGATGCCCATCTTATCGGCTCAATGGAGTTGTGGCGGAGATGCCCATCTTATCGTATCCATGGAGTTGTGGCGGATGATGCCAAGCTTAAATCGGCTCCATGGAGTTGTGGCAGATGATGCCCATCTTATCGGCTCCATGGAGTTTTGGCGGATGATGCCCAGCTTATCGGCTACATGGAGTTGTGGCGGATGATGCCCAGCTTATCTGATCCATGGAGTTGTGGTGGAGGATGCCCAGCTTATTGGATCCATGGAGTTGTGGCGGATGATGCCCAGCTTATCGGATCCATGGAGTTGTGGCGGATGATGCCAAGCTTATCGGATCCATGGTGTTGTGGCAGATGATGCCCATCTTATCGGCTCCATGGAGTTGTGGCGGAGGATGCCCATCTTATCTGATCCATGGAGTTGTCGCGGATGATGCCAAGCTGATCGGATCCATGGAGTTGTGGCAGATGATGCCCATCTTATCGGCTCCATGGATTTGTGACGGAGGATGCCCATCTTATCTGATCCATGGAGTTGTGGTGGAGGATGCCAAGCTTATCGGATCCATGGAGTTGTGGCAGAGGATGCCAAGCTTATCGGATCCATGGAGTTGTGACGGAGGATGCCCATCTTATCTGATCCATGGAGTTGTGGTGGAGGATGCCAAGCTTATCGGATCCATGGAGTTGTGGCGGAGGATGCCAAGCTTATCGGATCCATGGAGTTGTGACGGAGGATGCCCATCTTATCTGATCCATGGAGTTGTGGCGGATGATGCCCAGCTTATCTGATCTATGGAGTTGTGGTGGAGGATGCCCAGCTTATTGGATCCATGGAGTTGTGGCGGATGATGCCAAGCTTATCGGATCCATGGAATTGTGGCGGAGGATGCCCATCTTATCGGATCCATGGAGTTGTGGCGGATGATGCCCATCTTATCGGATCCATGGAGTTGTGACGGAGGATGCCCATCTTATCTGATCCATGGAATTGTGGCGGATGATGCCCGGCTTATCAGATCCATGTAGTTGTGGCGGATGATGCCCAGCTTATCAGATCCATGGAGTTGTGGCGGATGATGCCCAGCTTATCGGTTCCATGGAGTTGTGGCGGATGATGCCCAGCTTATCGGTTCCATGGAGTTGTGGCGGATGATGTCCATCTTATCAGCTCTATGGAGTTATGGCGGATGATGTCCATCTTATCGGCTCTATTGAGTTGTGGCAAATGATGCCCATCTTATCGGCTCCATGGAGATGTGACAGATGATGACCAGATTATAGGCTGTTATGGTTAAAAAAATTGTAAGAAATACTGTATTTAATTGGACAATGATGGACAAACACCCGCAACATTTTTTCCACATTATGCAAAAAAATGATAAAATGTATGGATTTCCAGAAAAAAAACTGTTATGAGATGATCGACAAATTGAACTAATAAAAAATAATGCAATGCGTAACAAAACCTCACAACAAAAAGTCTGCACGGTTATCAGCTAAATGTCAATATTTCAATACCGCGTGCCCAGATGACAGCTTCAACTCTTCTTCTCATGCATCTAGTAATACGTCTAACCAGACCCTGGAGTGAGTTTTGGTGTTACGTGGTATTACAAAATGACATTAAAAAGTAAAACGGTGCAGTAAACATTGATGACTTGGAACATCCAGTTAATGTCATTAAAAATAACTTGTAATAAATTAATAATGATGATGATGATGGTTTATAATTGAGGATTTTCATAGACTGTGTGTATGTCTTTGTGTGATATAACATTATTCATTGTGTTATAATGATGGCGAACATATGTCTTATGTAACGAGAAAACAAGGAGTACATCCGTTAAATACCATCGGACAAATACAAAAAACCTCATGGTTTCATAAATGGGGAAGATACTTTACAAAGGGGAATATTTTGAGATTACATGTGGGACTATTTCAGACATTCCACTGGCTTATCGAGAATAGTTATCCCTCTTGATATCGGCCGTTTTTATTACTTACTTGGCTAAACCGTGATATTTGGTTTACATAGAAACATATACGAGAAATTTAATGGAATACGATTTATTGAATAGAACTGGAACAGTATATGTCAATCGGGTATAAGTCGTTACTGGTGCAAATAAATGACAATTAAATTTCTTCCAAAATATTTCGAAATACACGAGAAAAATAATGTTCTAACACTAGTTATCAATCAATAAATAATAGTAAAGTTCTACCAAAGATATTTTGATATAATAACTAAAAATAAAGTTCCAAACATAATTAGAAATAAATCACTAATAATAAAGTTGTAAATATAAAATAAATAAATGATGATAATGTACTACAACTTATTTTGAAATAAATACAAAAAATAAAGCTCCACCAAAATATTTCAAAATAAATAAATAATGATAAAGTAATTAATATAATCTAGAAAAAAATACAAAAAATGAAGTTCTACCAAAATATTTCGAAATAAATAAATAATCATAAAGTTCAAAACTTATTTAGAAATGAATCAATAATAATAAAGTTCTCAACCTATTTAGATATTAATCAATGATAATAAGTTTTAAACACATTTAGAAATGAATCAATAATAATAAAGTTCTAAACTTATTTAGATATTAATCAATAATAATAAAGTTCTACCAAAATATTTCGTAATCAATTAATAATAAGAAAGTTCTTAACTTATTTATAAATATTCAATTATAGTAAAGTTCTAATCGTATTTA